>JANUWF010001316.1:1562500-2125000 GCA_026120185.1 Voacanga thouarsii | reverse complement strand
AAATATCAAGACCAATTCCTTAACCCAAATCCTTCATGACTTAAGAGCCTCCGGGGACCAAAAGACATATCGCCTTAGCTACTAAAAAGACCAAAATACCCATACTATATAAATAGCTATATTTTGTATTTTAAATGTTTTCTAGTATCATTATAAGGAAATATTAACCCTAAGGACAATGCTGTGTTAACAAAATTTTCGACCTACAGGTGTAATGATTAAAATACCCCTCTACGTATTGCCGTGCAATTAGAGAGGAATAGTGTACTAACACTTCTCTAATAGACATCTACCATTCTTACACCTTTAGTCCAATGATCCACGACTCTTGAAATGTTTCTACTTTTCAAGGGAGCTACCCTAAAGTAAATATCCAAGTCATGTTGCCCAAGACCCTGGATAATTAGATAATTTGAACCATCACAAAGGGTGATATAGCATAGAAGCTATTTTGTACAAGTCTGTCTTAACTAACTAGTCACATATACCCAACATACAAGTATATTGGTTCTACGAAAAAACCTCAACTACAGTATATCAAAGTATATGCTTCTAGCTTCGTCAGACCACCAACTCATACTTAAGCGGTAGAGTATTAGTCCATGCTGTAGTAGTAACAGTCTAGGTTTCTTTTATATAGTACTTTTAGAAACCACTATTTTAGGTCCTGTTCTACGTATTCGAAATACGCTCATGTTATGAAGTGAGTGGACTACTCACTGGCAAAAGGTAAGCCATTCCCCATTTGAAATTCATAACACAATAACCTATACATGATGAGATTTCCATTCTCATCAATCGATTAAGAACAAACATTTATGTGTTAAGTAACCCGTGATCTATACCTTACTGTAAAAGACCACCATTCACATGGATCACTTATTTAAACATAATGGGTCTTTTTCAAACAAAAATCGTGCACAAATAAAATGTAAATTCACAAACAAATTGTGAGGGTAAATTCTTTTATTAATAAATTCGATAATTACATCAGATAATCTAGTTTAGAGGGCATATATTTCAACATTAACTTGAAATAAAATTAATCCTTATTTATTCTCTCAAAGGTTTTGTATCCTTGACATAGAGAATATTTGGATTGAGACATTTTGTATAAGTTAATGGAAACTAATTTAATTATTTTTATTAAAAATGTTTTTTCATAAAATTAGAGGCCAAAGTTTAGGAATTTTTGAATAGAAAAGCATTTTTTGAAATCATTAAGTACTTAACATAAGTAAAATTAATTCATGATAAATCTCTCAAAGAATATCAACATTAACATAGAGATTTTATAGGTTTAGATATTTTATGAGTTAAGGGAAACTTAATAAAGTTTTTCAAAAGGATATTTTTCTAGAAAACTCTTATTTTAAAAGACTAAGTGGGAGAGGGGTTTCAACGACCCCACGGCTTTTATCACAGTCCACATTAGAGATCGTGCTTCTTCTCGCGTCACTCTGGGAGTGAACCCATATAGGATGGAAATTCTATAAGGATTTAGAGCTAATGGGTGGACATAATTGATACCCGGGATACGTACTATGATCGGCCAACCCACATTGAAGGTTATAGTGTGAGGTCTATCCATAAAAAATGAGAAAATACGACCATCTCATTGATGCAGTTATCTTTTAGATCATTACCTAGAGTACGTAGTTGATTAGTAGTGGTTAACACACTTGGCTTAGAAAACTGTTAATTTTTCCACAGAGCTATATCAATTTTTCTAAGATAAAAATTAATTATGTTATAGATAATAGTGAAAGGGTTAGCTATTATCAGTTTTAACACTAGGATAAAGTGTACAAATTATTTGTTTATTTTTACATAAACTGAGATTTTTCTTTATATTTCAAATTTTAGGAATGGTCAGTAGTGGTTCTTTTAGTCTTTTGGTCATTTATTCTCCATGAGAATAAACTAACGGGTCTAAATTATATGGATTAAAAAAGGAACTTGAACATAATACTTACTGTAAAAAAGTATGAGTATGTCATGTGCGATCTTTGTCCTGTAATTGGGGAAAGTTCTACTGATGAGAAGTGAGAGGCTAAGAAGGTATGAAAGAAGGCCGATGAGATGACTCATTGTTATATGTTGCCCTCTATGTCAAATGTGCTCCAATCTAAAGATAAGTACATGGCCACTACTTATGACATTAGTATGCCATTGGCCACCATGTTTGCTAACAAGAGTTGGCTCGCAAGGTGATCATGAACACTAGAATGGCTAAAGGAGTATCAGTTAAAGAGTATATACTCAAAATGATTGCTACTTTCGAGAAATCAGAAGTCTTAAGGGACATTATTGACCCTAAGAGTAGTAGACATAGTTCTCGGGACTTTGTAAGACTCTTTCTCACAGTTTAAGTTGAATTACAATATGAACAAGTTAAAGATGACTTTAACGGAATTGATAAAGGAGCTCCAGGTGGGGGTGAAAGTCATGAGGCCATAGTAAGGCTTTAGTTGCTAAATCATCATCTTCAAGAATTGGGTCCAAGACTAGAAAGTTCAAGAATAAGAAAGGAAAGCCAAGGGCCTAGCCCAAAAATAAGCCCAAGGAAAAATTCTTTAAATATGGCAAAAAGGGACATTGAAAAAAAGAGTTTCTAGATCTTTTAGCCAAGAAAAGTTCTACCAGTACTGCTTATTATCTATAGTCTATATCTATGGTTGGATTAACTTCCACTTGAATTATTGATTCTAGAGCCACTGATTATATTGTAACTCTTTGCAGGGGTTTAAGAAGATAAGGAGACTTCAGAAGGGTGAGCATGGTCTCCACGTGGGGAATGGAACTCAAGTGTGGGTCCAAACAGTGGGTGAACTAGAAGTTATTTTTTTTATTGTAATAGAACAATTTAATTAAAGGATATTTTATATGTACTTGGTTTTAGATATAATTTGATTTCAATTGCAAAGCTTATAAATCATGGTTATTCTATTTTTTTTTATTCTGGTATTACTATCAGTAGAAATGGAGAAGTGTTATGTACTGCACACATATATGGTAATTTATTCTTTATAAATCATATTAACAATCAAGTAAACAACACTCAAACTAAACCTTTAAATAAGAAGAGGAAGGATAATATAAATAACTCATGTTTATGGTATCTAAGGTTGGGCCACATTAACTTAACCATAATTCAGAGATTAATCCATAATAAGCGTTTAAGTTTATTGAGATTGGAAATTTGGCCTCAGTGTAAATCATGCCTTATGAGTAAGATGACCAAAAGGTCTTTTACCCAAAAAGTAGATAGAGCTAAGAAAATATTGAGTTTAGTTCATACTGATGTGTGTGGTCATTTATCCACACCAGCAGGGGGAGGTTTTAAGTACTTTATCACGTTTACAGATAATTGTACAAGGTATGATTATGTTTACCTAATGAGACATAAGTCTAACTCTTTTGACAAGTTCAAAGAATATAAAGCCGAGGTGGAGTGTCGAACAGGTAAATTGATCAAAACTCTTCAATTAGATCGTGGTGGAGAATGCCTCCTACGTGAATTTAGGGACTATATGGTACATTATAGGATAGTATCTCAACTTAGTGCTCATGGGATACCCTAGTAGAATGGAGTAACTAAGAAAAGAAATAGAACATTGATGGAAACGATTCAAAGTATGATATCTCATGTGACTCTTCTGATCTTTTTTTGAAGACATGCCATAGAGACAGTGACATACATTTTGAACTTGGTACCTTCCAAGTTAATATCAAAAACACCATATGAGATGTGGACTGAGTGAATGCCTCGTCTAAATTATCTTAGGACATGAGGATGTCCTACCTATGTACTGATCAAAGGAAATAAATTAAAACCAAGATCAGAGTTGTGCTATTTTATTGGGTATCCAAAAAGAATGAATGGTGGGTATGTTTATTATCCAAAGGAGCAGAAAGTGCTAGTGAGTATTAATGCTTAATACTTAAAGGATGATCAAAGTATGTTTGCTAAAGGTTTAACTAGGATGGAACTGATGCAGAAGTTGTCACCTGAGTCAACTTCCAATGACCTAATTATGGAACAAGAAAAGGCACAACCTAAGGATTCTATGCAAAAAAAGCCTCGTCGTAGTGGGAGGGTATCTAAGATTCCAGAAAGATAGACAGAAGAGGTCTTTGACCTAATCTCTGACCATCAGGAATAAAATCCCACTAGGTACGAGGAGGCCACTGTTGATGTCGATGCAAATATGTGACATGAAGCAATAAAAGCTGAGATTGAGTCAATGTACTTCAATCAAGTTTGAGATCTTGTAGCTTCACTTGAAGGGATAAAACCCATTGGGTGTAAGTAGGTATACAAAAGAAAGAGAGGAGCAGATGAGAATGCGGAAACTTTCAAAGCTAGGTGATATGATCTTGAGAAGCACCAATTTGGGTTTTGAAGCTCAAAACCAAGAGACCTAATTTAAGATTAGAACCCTAGGTAAAATAGCTTCCTAGGACCCAAAATCTAATGAACTAAACCAACTAAATCAACACCCAAACACCCCTAATCCAAGAAGGATCAAGAAAAAATGGGATGGGAAGATTTAGGAAACCAAATGAACTCCTAAAAGAACCCCAAATTAGCTTGGAATCTAAGACCCACTTCAGAAAGAATAATGATCTATCCTAAGAAGATTAGAGACTAGATTTTTAGGTTGGACTAAAGTCTAAGAGTAGTCTTCATTGATTTAGAAATCACCCAAGAGGAACACCCTCAAGAACTCTCTCTAGAGAGAACAAAAAATTTCTCTATTCAAAATATCAAAAGTTGTATTTACAAGAGTTATAATGGCATATATATAGATGCCTTGCCCTGACTAATTAACAAATTAATCCGAACTATTAAATGGCCTTAATACAAGCTTTGAGGCTCTATTATAGGCCTTAAAAATAGGTTAAAACATAATAAAAGTCGTGAAAATTTAATTGGAAACAAAACAGAACAAAAATAAGAAAATTCGATAAAATAGGGCATAGCCCGAATGGACCTAGCGCCAGGTGTGTTCTGAACACAGAAATTTGCTCTAGTGAGGACCTGATGCCAAGTGTGCTCTGGTCGCCGTTCCCTATTTTATTACACTTCAAAATTTGCTCCTTGAACTTCCATTCCATTTTTCTGTATTTTCTTGATCTTCCAAATAAAATGTTGGTCGACTTGAGCTCTTTTTGATACTTCTTTGGCCTTCAATCCTTGTTTAAAGATTGACTTGATCTTCCACATGGATTATTGCTTGTGTTGTGTATTCTTTGGCTGTTCCTTTACTATCCATCTCTTTACAATCTTCTTAGCCTGGGTTTATTGAATTTGTTACCTTGAAAATTTCCTTGAATACTCTTGAATATGGTTCTTACTCGTGGAACCATGAAGTGTGATTTTGTCCTTCTTCCCCCTTCTTGAAAATGGTCTTCATGCCTAATTTGATTCCTATCATTTCCCCCTTCCTAAAGTTGATTCATCTTTGAATTAATACCTACATTATAATTCAAATAAGACATTTTGTGTGAAGGTAAAACTTTTAGCTTTTGATCCTTACCAACTCCCTTATTTTCTCTCTTCTCAACCTAAATTTTCATTCTCACCTTACTTCGCTCTTTTTCCTCCCTGTTATTATTTTTACCTCTCCAAACCCAAGTTGGCACTCTTGTTTTATCTCCATGCTCCCTCATTTGTTCTCTCTCCACCCTTTTTTTTACTTACATTTGGAGCTCTAAACTCTTATTTTTGTTTTTTGATCTCTTCTCATTTTCTCTTATCTCTTGCTCTTATTTTTCCCTTTCCTTTTGTTCTCTTTTCTTTTTATCTTTCTCCCTCAAAATATTTTGATTGTTTACAATCTCATTTGGGGGCATAGGACAAAGGGTGAATTTCCTTCCATCCTTGTACAAAGAGTAAGTATTTTTCTTTCCATGGTGAACTACCTCTCTATCATATAGCTAAGGTCTTCCTAATAATATATGCCTAACATGCATGTAAAACACATCACACATCACCTCATCTTTATATCCCCCCATGGTAATTGTAATATTGACTAGTTTGTTCACTTTTACTTCACCGCAATTGTTCAACCATTGAAGCTTATAAGGTTTAGGATGTTTCAAGATCTCCATTCCCAATTCTTCCACCAATGTAGCATTAATCACATTTTTACAACTCCCTCTATCAATAATCAAGCTACATGATTTTTTCTTTGATTTGACGCCTTGAATAGATAAAAATTTTCTCTTTCTAGATCCTCTTTTCTTTCAACCACACAAGTTTCAACAATTTCCCTCATAACACCAACTAATGCACATGATTTCTCGAGTGTATCCCAATTTCTTCCATCCACTCTATCTCTTCCACTAGATTTGGTGTTTTGTGAAGTTGAACTAGATACTTCATTCTTTTTAACTTCACATGTTCTTATTTTCTCTTGCACAATTTCTAACCAACTCTTCTTTTTCTTCACTTGTGGATCTGAGCTTTCTCTCACTTCGTAGGTATTTGAAGCACTTTTGGGACCTTCATCCATAGCACGCTTTTGCTCCTCCTCTACCTCATTCCTTGAATGCATTTGCTTTTTAACAAATTCTACTCCATTTTGCTCTACTCCTTCTTACTCATTCTCCTCTAACACTCCCAATGGGTTTGACTCATCCTCTAGAAAGAATAGAATATTATAAAATTCTTTCATCACCCTATTTATTGAACTCAATGGATCCACTTCTTCATTTTCATTATCACTGAGCTCCTCATCAATTTCATCAACAATTTTCTCAACTTCATTATGCACTACTTCATCATTTTGATTAAACATTCCTTAGAACTTGACCTCATTTTCTAGCTTCTCTTCCTTCTCAAAGTCATGCAATTCATTTTACTCAACTCCCTCGACTTTTTCTTCATTTTTTGTCCTTTTTGGCTCCTTAACGTATATAATATTTTTCTTGGCCACTTTGGTCTCAAGTCTAGCTCTTTGCTCCTCAAATTTATGAGTCTCACTTTGCTCCTTAGAAGACTTCTAATGATAATCAAATGATTTGTGCCCATAGCCACTATAATGCTCATAAGGAATTTCACTACTCTTTTGCAAATCAAAACTTCCTCCTTGATCACTAAATCTTGGGCAATCACATATAGTATAGCCATAGTCCCAACAAGTAGAGCAAACATAATCTTGTTTTCTTCTCATCCCTCATTTTGTAAAATTTCATATTGTACTTCCCTCACCAGGCCTAGAACTTCTTGGACAATTATAGGACACGTGAGTAAAACTTCTACATATTTGGCACTCATTAGGTACAAACTGTTCCCTCATCAAATCTTTCATTTCTTCCTAAGAAACCACTGTTTGATACTCATTTTGCCTTCTTTGTGCATTCATCTGCTCCCACTATTCAAAATTATTTTTAGAGAAATCCATTAAGGCACAGTTCACTTTATTTCTTTCACTACACTCAACGCTTTTAAATAATTTTTTTATTCTTCTTTCCCATTCATAGTACTTCTTCGAATCTCTTTTCCCAAGGAACGGATGTGTCAATTTCTCATTGTACTTCAACTCCCTATTCTCCACATCCTCCTTTCTTTTAAAACCACTCTTGGAAGAATTTTGCAATGCATACTTTTCTTTTGGCCTAGATACTTTTGGACTTTCATACAAACATCTATACTCCCTTTCTTTTGGCATACCACTTTTTGAATATTTTTGTAGTCCTCCAACACAAACTCCATAATTTCAATAATTTATACCTACATATTCATCCCCCTCATATTTCCAATTTGCTTTTCCATCAAAACCACCATATCCTTTTTCACTTATGCTTGGTCCTTCATCATAGTTAACCCTATAAGACTCATCTCCATAATCAAGCAAATTCTCATGATCTTCTTCATTTCCCCAATAATCTTCTTCATTGTCACATTCATGTTTGTCATGATTATCCCCCTCATATTCTTATTTATATTCATCACATTCCCCATAACCATTCGCACTATAGTAAGACTCCTCATAATAGTCACTCTCTCCACTTCCGCTCCAACTAGTCATTATGAACTTTGCTTTCAAGAGAAGTACCCACAAAATTTAAGTAAAAAACACAAAAGGAATTTCTCACTTTACTCCCTCACGTGTTTATACTTAATTTTTAGTGGTCACTCTTCACTTGTGTATGCACTCTTTTTGGCTTTTATCACAATGAGCTCACCTTCTTACCTTTTTCAAACTCTCAATTCCTCAAAAATTTCTTCCCAACATAACCTCCCTAATTGCTTAAAAATTAGTCTAACTAGACAAGTCAAGCCAACTCACCAAGGACAATCAACTAGGCTTTGATAGAAGTTTGATTATCAACAACAATGAGCCTCAAGAAGTTTATATCAAGAGTTAACGAATTCAAGAAGTGCGACAATTTCAATAGATTAATGGATGGGTAAATGGACAAGACCTAACGAGATTTTTAATGAAGCACTAGAAGTTCAAGAACATAGCACTTAAGAACAAGAGTAAGAATTCAACAACTATAATGAGTTCAATTGGACAAGCAATGTCCCTAAGATACTTGAAAACAATAGCTAATCAATTATAGAAGTGTTAATGAAAGTTCTAGCCACAATTTCAAATGAAAAGCTCATTCAAGTAAAATATCAAACACTTGAGGTGCAATCTCATAACTCAAAGGTTTTCAAAATTTTCACACTTGTAACAATCCAAAAACTCAAGAATCACAATAAAAATCACTCCCCAATGGTTATATTATCATCAAGGAACAATTTCAAAGCAAAAACATAGCAAAAACTTGAATTTTATAGCTCCCAAAATTAGCAAGAACATGAGTTACGAGATTTTCTTGTGTTCAGAATTTTGCAACAAAAACACCTAAGAAACTTCAAAATTTATGCAATTTTAAAAATTAAATAACATCCTAGTCATCAACCAAACATGTAGGATCAATTTTACAACAAACCTGTGGCACAATTTGAAGTATTCAACTCTAAAAAAATGTAAGAAAATTAGTTACGGGATTTGAATTTGCAACAATGGGTTGAGTGAGATTTCTACCTTATTTGAGTTCAAAATCAACAAATATTCATGCCAAATGTGTAACACCCCACTACCTAGGCCCAACAAGGCCGGGGATGTCGCCCTGTCCAAAGGACAAGGGGTCTTTATAACTAGGTTACACTAATAAAAATAATATTTTGAAAATTAAACTTGTTACAATCTAAAAATTTAGGAACAAGTCCAAAATAAATTGTTCACTATTATCTATCAAAGAAACACATAAAATAAATAACACAAAGGCTTCAAAGCAGGCAACAATCTAGCTACTCATCTCCACAGCAGGATCGACCTGAAAACATGGAATAAAAGGTGATGAGATAAAAATCTCAGTAAGCCCGTGTGTGCTTTCAGTGTTTCAGGTAAAATAGTTTATGTATGCAAGTTGTAAAAATTGTATAAAAGAAAATGCTGGTAAGCAATAAATAAGGATTAAAAATAAAAAGTGGCGTTTTGCTTTTCAAACCATACATGAACACAATAAATACAACCACTCAAATGGGTAGCCATGGGTTACCACACGTTGTGCTCTATGACCATATAACGGTCAGAATGCCACACTTTGTGCAGACCGACAAAAAGGTAAGTGATCGGCCTATTGGGTAAGATACTCCACCTTCTCTACACCCAAACATACTGGTTGTCCACTTAAAAAATACACAGTCCACTTGACTGAAACTTGTTAGCTCGGACCGGCATGACTAAGTAGTACTGTCACTTCTCTAAGTTGAGTTCATCTTCTGGAGGTGGCCCCCTACCAAAAGACTTCCTCTTGCTCTTCAAAATTAGTACTACTAGGCTACCCTTATTGAGTATTTAACGTTGATTGTCCCATTTGGGAGAAAATGGATAAAACATTGCTTTACTTGAAAATAGCAATTAAGGGTTTCTAAAATTCGTGTCAAAGTGGATTTTTAGAAAGAGTTTAGTGTTTGTGCAAAACTGCTTATTTGGTTTTCAAATGATTTATTTGACTGAATAAGAAAGGAAACAAGCCTTAATTGCCTTTACAAAATAAGCATCCATACACTTCGCGTTTGGCTTGCCATAGTAACCTTTTGTCATCAAATAAGTTTATGCAGGAGCTTACCTGATCTTTTGCTTGCAAATTCACAAATCTTCCAAAGCTGATCTAATCCTGCCTGAGGTAAACACAAGTCATATGGTTATACTCAAGTTATATTTGCTTCCATAAATAATTCTAGTTAAACTTATTACAATCATGACCCTAATATCCTAAGCTTTAAGGCTAGATGATAAAAGGGTTTTATAAAATAAATCTAGCTTGATAAGTGAAAATAACTAGGGGTTGTAAAATAATTACTAATAAGTTATAGATTCAAATACAAATCTTGAGTGTTGCTATTAATGAATAAATTAGGGTTTAATTGATGAAGAATTCTAAGTTTTAGATGATATTATTAAAATAAATAATAAATTATTATTAATCTCTTATTTAATAATTAATATATAGAAAATAATAAATAAAATTAATAATAAATAAATTTTATTAAATTTTGATCAATAGATAATAAATACATTTCAATAGTATTTATGAATATATGGCCTACAAGATTAATATTTTACCTATTATTATTTATATAAAAGGCTTTATTTATTTATTTATTTATTTATTATTATATATAAATATTTATATATATTATCTTTAATAAAAGATATAATTTATTTGGCTAAAATATTACTATTCCATTTAATATTCTAATTCCAACTTCCTAGGGTTTTCAAAATCTTTGGAGGAAATCATAATATTAAAATTGGCCAATTAAAATAGTTTAGGATCAACAAGGTCATGATCATAATTTTCCTATTGCTAACAAGAATCATGAACATAAACTCCAACATCAATCAACAAATTATTCTATTCATGAATAAAGGCTTAAATCCAGACCTACTATCATATGGCCAAATCTCTACTAAGCATAATCATATTCATAGCTTCAATGAAAACAAGAACATAATATCCTATTCACCAAAGGTGACATAATATCTAGCATGCTTAAACATTCACACTCACTTAAGACATGAAGAACATGCATCGATCTACAGGAAATTTCATAAAACTTAACCATGGCCAAACATTCTCAACCTCCAATCTCAATTCCTTCATACATAAGCATATACTCAAACCCCAATCATATTCTATCCCTTTCCATCAACATCTAAGAGACATGACTTTAGAATTAAAGAGAACGTTAAAGAGAAATACTTGGTTGATGACTATCTCGATGAAGATTCAAGGAGATCCACACGCTTAGGAGGCTTGAATTGTCCAAGAAAGAAGAAGAAAAAATAGCCATGGTTGTAGCAACCATTTTGGCCGAGAGAGAGAGAGAGAGAGAGAGAGAGAGAGAGAGAGAGAGAGAGAGAGAGAGAGAGAGAGAGAGAGAGAGAGAGTGTGTTAGTATGACATGTTAAAGATTGAAGGGAAGAAGATGAACAAAAGTTGTTATTGGTTACCCTGATGGTGTTCTTGAGACTTAAAGAAAAATTCTTGTTTTTTATCCGATTGCAAATTTTTGTTTTCGAGATTTGATGTTATAAAATCTAGAAATGGACTCTAGGGAGCGAGTAGGCGTGATCTGAAGTTTTTGGAAGGGATTGAAGGTGTTTAGAGTGGTCTTAGGCTTGAAGGAAGGCAGTGTATGTTCTTGGTATTCTTGGAGAAATGGAGAGAATTGGAGGTTAAGTGTTGGACGAAATGCTGAAGGTGTTGGCCAAATGATTGAGGGATTTCTGTGATTTGATTTTTAGACTAGGGAGAAGAGGGAAATCTGGTTGTTTGAAATTCAAATGGAGTAATTTATGGAGTGTTTTATGGTAGAAGATATGGTAATGTTGTTTGATTGATGAAGGTTCTTTGGAGCTACTATGGCCAATTGGTTTTGTTGTGGTTTTACTGAAATAAATGAGGGTTGAAGGAGCTATAAGGTTGGCCGAAATTCTAAGTTCAATGGTGGGGGAATTTCTGGTTTTTGAAGCTTAATCCAAGGGAGTTTTCATGGAGCAATTACTGAAATTTTTGAACTTCAATTGAAAGCTTGATTGGAGTAATTGAAGAAGGAATTTGAGGAGTGGCTATGGAGTCCAGTCGTGTAGGTCAGTGGAGAAGGGTAATGGAGTTCAGTTCATGGCTGACTAAGGTTAACTTCACAGAAGTTTGAAGTGGTTTTCGGACAAGGCTTGAAGAGAGAGCAAGGTTGGAATCTTTTTGGTTTGAGATTCAAATTGCTTTCTGGAATTTATTGTGCAATTTTTCTGCAATGTTCTAGCCGATTTGCAGAGGGTTTGGGGAGGTATTGGAGGGTCCTTTGTGAAACCCCAGTCAAAACCAACCTTAGAGTAAGGGGGTTGGGATGCATATCATATTTTATTGCATGTTTAAATATATTTTTATATGATTTTATGTGCTTTGGATTTGTATTTTCTAGTCTAGAGGGCTTGGATATGTTTATTGAGTAAGAAGGGCAAAATGGTAATTTTTGCCTAAGGTGAAAATAGGGAGATAACTTGAGGATTAAATAGGAAAAATATTTTTAGAGAGAAAATAAGAACAAGAGTTGTTGTGGTTTAGTGGTTAGAGCTTTGGAATTAATTATTGAGGTCTTGGGTTCAAATTCCAACATTGGAGCTATAGCATGATTAAATTTTATTTTTGCTTGAGAAGGGGTATTTTTGGCCTTAAGTGCTTTAGCATAGGGTAGAGGTGTTGTCCTAGGGGAGACATGATATGAGTACTCTAATCCAATTCTTGTGCCCTACTAAAAAATTCCTAAGGGAATTCATTCCTCCTTGATCTTTAATTTTTCCTAATTCTCAATTTATTAGATTGGACAAATTTGTTCTAGCCAATTTCATTCCAGAAATTTCAGTAAAGTGCTGTGGCTTTGAAGGTTCAAAATGTCTAAGGGAAAGACATCTTTTGGACCGAAAATGTGGAAGAGATGGGGAAGGTTCCAAGAGAATTAATTCCCCTAGTGAACCTTCTAAACTTCACTCTAGCTAGGTTCATTTTCCTTTTGTATTGAACTGAAAATTTTCCAGCTTCTTGTGCTTTCAAGGTGTCGAAATTCTCAGCCATTATTCCCTCCCAAATGCTGCCAGAAAATGGCCCTTTTGATCAGCTTGAAATCTGAAATTTTCTGATTAATTTCGGGCTGCACAAATGCTGTGCAAAACCAGAAAAATTTCTGGTTAAAATCGCAGCTTTGGTGGTCTTCAACCAAGCTGTTTTCATCCAGTTTTCTCCCAGCTTCTTAGCCACGTTTTTCCTCCAAAAAGAAGGCTGGAAACCAGCCTTGAAAGACCTCTGAAATCCCCTTCAAACCCTCTGCAAGTTGACTGGAAAATGGCAGCAAAAGCTGCCCAGAAAAATTCTAGCACTTGCGAAAATCCTGTGCAGAATTTTTCCAGTCTTGTTTCTGTTGGGGATATGCCCTAGAGTCAATTTGTACTTATACAATTGTCATTATGTTTTATATAATGATATGAGGCTTTCCTTTCCATGAATAGTGAGTTTTATTTTGTTGGTCATCAAGTACATGACTTGATAGTAAAACCCTACAATGAATACAATAACTATTCTAAAACTGTCCCTGATCGATTATTATTATTGGAATAATAATAAATTAAGATTAGTATGTTTGTGACTTGATGGCTATGTTTTACTGGCCATGGATATTTGTGATATCGAGTCAAGACATAAATAAATGTTAGAGAACATTGTATTGGACATGACCCACTGTGAGAGTACTTCATGGAATATGTCATAAGTACTTTCTAGCCATAATAATATTGAAAGTCCTTCGACCTAAATTCATCATAGTTTCTTACTTGATAAATTCTATATTTTGACATTGTCTAAAGTTGTCTTTAACCAGATAATAAATTAGACTACTGTTGGATATAGAATAAATCAAGGAGAGGAATATGATTGATTGTGAAGGAATTTGTCCCTCTCAGTTATGGGAGAGATATCCATGGGCCCCTTGATAAGTTAGACTGTTAAAATGCATGGCCGTGCTCAAATATATCAATCTAAGATATTGATATCATTTGTTTGACCAGTCTACTATAAAATCAAGAAATAATTGATTAAGCTTAATAAGGATGACATGCTCCGTGCCTTATGCTTAATCTGGATATCGTGTGACAAAAGGACTAAATATAAAATTATGGTTTGGTTCAAAGAGATCACCGATCTTTATTTAACCTGGATAGTTATAATGTTTTGCTAGAAACCGCTTATAACTTGTGGGCCATTTAAATATGATTTAGGCACGCTGCCAGTGTTAAATGAACCTATAGGGTCACACAATAAGCGAACTTGTTAGGTTATTTTTCTGGTGACCAGGTTCGATGAATCTGGATGATATCCAGATTATAAGAATCTGACTCAGTAAAATAATTAGTTAAATTACCGAGATAATGGCAGAATCTTATCATATCAGTTTTAATTTAATTTGAATTTAAATTAGAATATGATAAGATATTATTAGGGTTGGACTCTAAGAGGTTCGAGGGTTTTTTAAGAAAACCCTAGCCGTCTTTCAATAGTCCAATTTTTTTGGTTGAGAACATTCGTGCCATTCTCTACCAGAAAAAAAACCTCTCAAGGCCTAGGCGCTAGCACTCCCCGGGTATCGAGTGAGTTTGCGGTGTGTATCCGATAGAGGACGTTCGCATACTGCAGCGTCTGGTGATTGTTCGGGTTGAACGTACAACTACGCAACCAGAATCGAAGGATTTCGATTACAGCAATCAGAGGTAATTCTTAAAGCTTAGATCTTCTTAATCATTTACTTGGGTCCTCGGGAGGGATTCGTAGATGTTTTCCGCGTTTAGGAGTCCACGAATCCCAACAGTTTCCTCTTCAGCCATGTCCGAAATCTTCCTCATCTTTCTATTCAAACCACTCTTAAACAGCCATGAACTGAACTCCATTGTCTTCCCTAAGCTTCTACACGAAAATCAGACATGGTTGCCCGAAAATATCTCCAACAAATCACTGCAATCATGCCTTGATTGGATACCAAAATTTTAGCAAACTTAATTTAGCAACCTTCCATAAAATGTCCCTCAAACAACCAGACCTTCCCTTCACCATTACACTCCTTCTTTCTGGCAACCATTAGCCTTCTTCAACCAGCTTTCATCCAGCTAAATCACAGAGCAACAATTCGTCCATAGCAGCTCCAAAAAGTTTCCATTGAACAAAGATATTCTTGCTATATTTTGTTTCCAAATTTGATCCCAAAAAATATTCTTTTAGGATTTCAACAACCAACCTTTCCTTTTCTTTTCAAACTAGAAAAAGCATCTTCCTAAACTACACAAACAATTTGGCCACTGCACGCACAGAATTTCGGCAGCCACAAACCTAAAATTCCTCCATTCTCTTCAACTTTCAAGCACACATAGAATACCAATAACACCTACTCATTTCTTTCACCTAATACCTCTCCAAACACTTCAAACTTCTTCCAAAAATTCCAGATTTCATCTACTCACTGCCATGAGTCCATCCATACCATTTTTAACATCAAACTCCAAAATTCAAATTTCTCTTTTGGATAAAAAATTAGAAATTTTATGAAGGCTCAAGAACACCTTCAAGGTAGGTTTGTTCAAACAACTTCATCTTCACTAATTTTTTATCTCTAATGAATTTATATATGAATAAGCATGCTAATAGACTCTCTTCTTCTCTTTTTTCTCTCACTCTCTCTCTCTCTCTCTCTCTCTCTCTTGGCTGAACACTCTCTTCTTCTTGGCTGAATGTTTCTTCACCAATGGCCATGCTTTCTTCATCTTCCTTGGACAAATTTAGACATTTAGGAGTTGAGATCCATTCGAAACTCCTTCAAGGTACTCATCGATCAAGTAAGCCTCTTCAACCCTCCTTTTAAATTCTAGATTCATGTCTCTAGGATGATATTGGTAGGAGATGGATTATGAATAGGATTTGAGCATGTATTGTTGTGATGAGTAGAGATTGAAGCATAAATAAATGTGTGTTTATGATGGAGATGGGATTTATACATGAGTTGATTATCTTGGTTGATTGTATGGTGTTTTTAGGGTTTAATGCATATCTCAATGTCATAGGTAGTATTTGTGATCAAGTATACTAGAGATTATGTCATCTATGATGAATAGGATTTATATTAATGTATGATTATTGAAGCCATGATTATGTTTATGTTAATAGAGGTTGGATCATGCCTTGATAAATTTAGATCTATGCTTTTATTCATGATTTGGGTGATTTGATGAATTGAAGGGGAGTATATGTTCATGATTATAGTTAGCAAGTGGAATTATGATCATGACCTAGTTGTCCCTAAGCTAATTTTTATTTCTTCAATAAAATGTTTAATATTATGAATTTTGCTAGTAATTTCGAAAAACCCTAGGAATGGTAGATTTAGATTATTATATATATATATATATATATATATATATATGTATAATAAGGATATTTTAGTTAAATAAATAATAGCTTTACAAGAAAATAAAATATGTATAGATATTATATAAAATGATAATATCAAATAAAGCCTTTTATGAAAATAATCATAATAAGTAAAAATATTAATTTTGTAAGTCTTATATTCATAAATATCATTAAAATTTATCACCTTTCAATTATTATCTTTTAAACAAAACCTATTAAAATTTATTTATTATCTTTCAATCAAGACCCATTAAAATTTATTTTCAACTAATTTTTGTTAGCAATTATATTCAAACAATTGATTATTAATAAATCATTATTTTACCTAATACCACCTAGGACTCTTCATCAAACAAACTCTAAATTATTCTTAGCAAGATTTAAACCTTCAACTTATTAGTACCTATTTCCCAAAACATTAATTATTTTAAATATCAAATTAGACTTAGCTTATAAACCTTTTTATTTATTATTTGGCCATAAAGCTTGGGACACTAGGATCATGGTAGTAGTGAGTTGAGCTAGTCTTATTTGTAAAAGTGGATTTTGGCTTGAGTTTGATTGTGGTTTATATTTACCCTAGGCGGGGTTGGGTTCGCGGTTGAAGATTTTTATTTTATCTTGAGCTAAGGATCAGGTAAGCTCCTGCATAAAACCTGTTTGATGCAAAATGTTTATTAGGGCAAGCCAAATGTAGAGTGCATGGACACTCATTTCGGTAAAGGCAATTGAGGATTGACTCCTTACTTATTTCAGTCAAACAAATTATTTGAAAATCAATAAGCAAATTTACTCAAACTCAAAACTCTTTCTAAAACTGATTTTGACCAAGACTTTGGAAACCCTTAATTGCCATTTTCAAGTGGAACTATGTTTTTTTCATTTTTCCCATGTGGGATACGTTACGTTGAGTACTCAATAAGGGTGGACTGCTAGGCCTAGTCTTTGAAGAGTTAGGATAAGTTTCTCAGTAGGTGGCCACCTCTGAGGGGTGAGTCCTTCCCGGATAAGATGTCAGTTCAGTAGGTCGTACCGGTCCGAGCCAGCAGTTTATTTTTCAGTCAAGTGACTGTGTTTTGCCGGAATGGACACCCAGTTGCTGTTTGGGTATAGAGAAGGAGGAGTATCTTGCCCGGTAGGCTGATCACCTACCTTTTTTTTGTCAGTCTGCACAAAGTGTCGGCATTCTGACCGGTTATAGAGCCCAACGTCTGGTAACCCATGATCATTTTTTTTGAGTGGTTGATTTTATTGATTATGTATGGTTGGAAAAGCCAAAACACCACTCTTGATTTTAACTAATGTTTATTGCTTGCCAGTATTTCCCTTATAAAGATTTTATACTTTGTATTCACGAAATACTAAATATTGCATGCCTTGGAAGATTTTCTGATAATTTATTTTGTGTAGTGCTTTGGGGAGATGAGAGTGGATAAATTTTATTATGAATTTATTTTTAGTATTCTTGGATTTATTCTTGGGTTGTAATAAATTTTAAGTTAAAGTATTATTTTTATCCCACAATTTTATTTGTGTGACCTAGTTATAAAGACCCCTTGTCCTTTGGACGGGGCGACATCCCCGGCCCTGGTGGGCCTAGGTAGTGGGGTGTTACATCCTTTAAGGCTGGTTTCCAGCCTTCTTTATGGAGGAAAGGCCGAGGTAATCTACTGGTTTGAAGGGTAGAAGAAATAGCTTTGTTTTTTGCCTGCTAAGCATCGAAGTTGTCTAGAATTTTTTTTTTTTTTTGTTTGTACAGCTTTGTGAAGTCTGATTTTTGGCAAAGAATTTCAGTCTTCAAGTTGAATAAGTTGACCATTTTTCTGGAAGCATTTGAGTAAGATAGATGGTTGAAATTTTCGAAGGCTAGACTATCCAAGAACTTGGAAAATTTTCAGATTGTTTCCATAAAGAAGATGAACACTATGGAGTAGAGTTTGAAGGTTCAACCATGGAGATTAATTCTCTTGGGAACCTTCCTTAACTTCTTTCCTATTTTCAGTCAAAACTCTATCCTCTAAGAGCCATTTTCGAAATTCCAAGACCCAAAAATCCTTGCTGAAATTTGCTGGAATGAAAACATAGATTTAGATAAATTGAACAAACTTAATTGGTAAAGAATTTAAGGTAAGCTAGGAAATAAAAGGACATGAATCCCTTAAGAATTCTTTTAGGGCATAAGAATAGGATTAAGACATTCCCTTCATGTCTCTCCTAGGACAACACTCCTATTTCTACTTATAGAATGTAAGGGCCGAAAAAAAAAATTCAACCTAAAAAAAAAATAATCATGATAAAACTTAAATGATGGGATTTGAACTCAAGACCTTAGAGATTAATTCCAAAGCTCTATCCACTAAATCACAACAACTCTTATTCTTATTTTCTCTCCCAAATATTCTTCCTATTAATTCTCAAGCTATCTTCCTATTTTGACCTCAAGCAAAGTTACCATTTTACCATTCCTACTCAATAAGCACAACTGAGCCTTCTAGACTATAAATCATAATTCTAAAGCATATAAAATCATTCAATATATATATATATATATATATATATATTCATGCAAGAAAATATGATATGCATCCCGACCCCCTTACTCTAGGGTTGGATTTAGGTGGGGTTTCACAAAATGATTCCTCAAACATCATACCAATATATAAGACCAATTTAATATCAAGTTTATGACATAATTTTAAGTTTCAAGCATTCAAATATAGCACCCAAAAAAGTGACAAAAATCTAAAAAATTTCACAAATGCTTGAAATGATTGTACCTTTGCCCAAAGAAAATTGTGTTAATTAAAATTAATACAAGCTTGCTCTGATACCAAACTCTTTGATATGATCTTGGGAAGTACCAATTTGGGTTTTGAAGCTTAAAACCAAGAGACCTAATTGAAGACTAGAACCCTAGATAAAATAGCTTACTAGGACCCAAAATCTAATGAACTATGTTAGTGTTATGCCTTAGAGGCAATTACTTGTACATTGTATATGACATATTTTATTTTAATCAAAGATATTATTTATCTCACAGTTTTTTTGTTTACTTTTGTGTAAAATAACTGTTAGATAAAGTCCCTAGTACAACATTGTGTTAAGAAAATCATGATAGAGATTATGATATGAGATTCCTGCTACACTGTATAGTGTTAATACTTAAATAATCCCTAGTCGTAGTATTAATGAGACAGGACATCATTAATGCGTTAAGACTAGCATGTGTTAAACTTCCTGATTTGATCAGGTGGTGGTTCTCATATCTGTGAGTATTGAGATACTCAAAGTTAACACATGGATGCTTGTTAATGTAACAAGTTCATTGGATGACCTAACTATGAGATAATATCATGGATAACTATTTAGTGCCAGTGATATAATCTCAATATAGCAAACGTGCAAGTATCCCTAGATTTGAGATTTCCAAAGTACTTTTTTTGCTGAGCTTTGTGCTTTGATTCCAATCTCTAGAGCCAGATCGAGGGCTACTTATGGGATGGATATTGGGCACATTGTGAGGTAAACGAAAGTAGTTGAGATGGTCAATAAAGGATTCACCACTCCTACTAGTATGGGCGAATATCTCACGGCCACTTGTAAGAATTACTACTCAAGAAGTCCTTGGCCAAGACGACTGTGTATTGGAAATAGTTCCAATTGATATACATCTAGAGTAGTGGATTTCTGGTATAAGTACTATTATATTTAGGCCAGAATTAATATATAATCTAGAGGGAATTAACACTAATTCTGTACTCCAAATTGAATAAGATATTATATGATGAAAGGAGTTAATTGTGATGTAGTTTGTTATTGAAAGGTTCATGTAAAGCCACTTGACTTCCTAGACTCTTGGGTGGTCATGATGTGTTGTTAGATACCGCTCATGATCTGGGAATATAAGTTTATTAATTGATGAATTAATAAACTAATCATAATTAGAATTAATAGGATTAATTCTAATTAATTATGGATTATTAATCTCAAAGACGTTTGGATTAATTCATGTTCACTACCAATTGATTGGGAAACCTAATAGGTCATACACAATAGAGAATTTTATACTCAAAATGTTATTTGATAACATAGTGGGGTTAATTGCGAGAAAGAGAAGTTGTTGTGGTCAAATTATATGTAGTTATAATTTATGGACCAAATTATAATTGTGAGAACTTGATGTTTCCAATTACAATTAGGGAATTCTAACTGTTTTAGAATTCTCAGTTGGAGTATTTTTTTTAGCAGATTTTGTGTAATATATAGAGGATATATGCACGAAATTTCTGGTAGTGTAAGACACAAAAATCAACTCCAAACCCTAGGGCAACTCACGACATTCTTTCTTCTCTCTCTTATTGATATTGATCATAACCCTAGCCGTCATTGTTGTTTCTGCTAGCACAAAAATCTTGGTGCTTGAGTGTTTCTCCGTGTGGATTTCTGTTAGAGATAATCACATACTGTGATTATAGTGGTTGGACGTTCAACTCTTGTGGTGTTTGATCAAGAGGATTGCTGGATCGTGCCTCAACTTGAAGAAGAAAATTTTTGTTCTTCAGACGATCAAAGAAAGGTAAAAAGCTGTTACCTTTGATCTCTTTATGTCTTGTTTTTCACACATATGCGGATTCTGGGTTGCTATCTCATTCTTATTTTTCTGCTGCGCCATATATGATATGCGTGAGATACCCAACAAACTAAGCCAATTAAATAAACACCCAAACACCCCTAATCCAAAAAAGATCAAGAAAAAATGGGATGTGAAGATTTAGGCAACTAAATGAACTCCTAAAAGAACCCCAGATTAGCTAGAAATCTAAGACCTACTTTAGAAAGAATAATGATCTATCCTAAGAAGATTAGAGACTAGATTCTTAGGTTGGATTAAAGCTTAAGAGTAGTCTTGATTGATTTGGGAATCACCTAAGAGGAACACCCTCAAGAACTCTCTTTAGAGAGAATAAAAGATCTCTCTATTTAAAATATCAAAAGTTGTGTTTACAAGAGTTATAATGGTATATAGATGCCTTGCCCTACCTAATTAACAAATTAATTCTAACTATTAAATGGCCTTAATACAAGCTTTGAGACCCTATTACATGCCTTAAAAATAGGTTAAAATATAATAAAAGTTATGAGAATTTAATTGGGAACAAAACAGAACAAAAATAAGAAAATTCGGTAAAATAGGGCATGGCCCGAATAGACCTAGCGCCAGATGCTTGGGTGGACCTAGCGCCAGGTGTGTTCTGGACACAGAACTCTGCTCTAGTGAGGAGCTAGCGCTAGGTGTGCTAGTGAACCTGACGCTATGTGTGTTCTGGTCACCGTCCCCTATTTTGTTGTACTTCAAAACTTACTCCTTTAACCTCTATTCCATTTCTCTATGTTTTCTTAACCCTCCAAATGAAATGTTGGTCGACTTGAGCTCTTCTTGACACTTGTTTGGCCTTCAATCCTTGTTTAAAGATTGGCTTGATCCTCCACATGCATTGTTGCTTGTGTTGTGCGTCATTTGGCCTTTCTTTACTATCTAGCTCTTCACAATCTTCTTAGCCCTGGGTTTGTTGAATTTGTTGCCTTGAAAATTCTCTTAAATACTCTTGAATGGTTCTTACACATGGAACCATGGAGTGTGATTTTGTCCTTCTTCCCCCTTCTTGAAAATGGCCTTCATACCTAATTTGATTCCTATCACTAGGTTAGTGGCAAAAGGTTATACTAAAAAAAAAAGGGAATCGACTATAAAAAAACCTTTTCCCTGGTAGCCATGTTTAAGTCCATTCATATTCTTCTTGACATCGCTTGTCATTATGACAAGAGATATGGGAAATGGTTCTCAAGATAGCCTTTCTTAATGGTCATCTTAGTGAAGACATCTAAATGTCTCAACTAGAAGGTTTTGTTGCTAAAAGCTAAGAGCATATGGTTTGCATGTTCAAAACCCTTGAAATAGAGAGAAAGGAAACCTTCTAACATCTAACCATCCCTCATAAAAGAGTTAATAACTAGAATTTATAGACCTTACATTCAAGGTTGGAAAACCTAGAGCTTTCTTCCCTGGAGTCTAAAACCCTCGTGTGACTATCGTGTGCAACTGACAATAAGAATAGAAAATTGTCGTTCAGATAAATAAACGTGGGGTTACCATTTTTTTTTAAAATGACTAAATAACAAACACAGACTTTTAATTTATCTTATTCCCCTATAACCCTAAGACCTATGGGTTACATTATGTGCCATCCAAATGAATCGGTCTTAATATGAACCACTTAAATAATACCCAACCTAAATCAATTTGGGTTGGGTGTTATAGTTATAAAATTCTGCTCGGTCCCTAAATATTTGTTGTGTGTTCATGCATTTGTGCAATGTTATGCTTTAGGCATTATGTGCTTTTATTGCACTAGTATGGAATAAGTTCAAAGCTCACCCAAGTTTTAATTTTAAAATACCAATCTAATCATGAAACACACACAAATAGGCAAGTATGACTATTATGGAGTAAAGTATGGCATTGATAAGTATCGAAAAATCCCTAGGAACTGGGTCAATAACCTCTACTACCATTTTTATTTCATTATTAAATTAACAAAAATAGAGAAATAAAATAATAAACAACTATTACTTCTAACTAACTAATAAGAAACACACACAAGAATACATCAACTCAATCACAAGATAGGTTCAAGAAGATCACAAAAGTAGAATAAAAATGAGAAAAAGGGAATAGCCCTACAATCAAAGTGAATTCTCCCAAAAATATCAAGCATCAAATATCACTCAATCAATTGAATTACATTTAAGTATTGGCAAGTGGGTATCCCTAATTACAAAATTCACTATTTTTTAAGCAATGAGTTCCCCATCCTTGAGCCCAACCTATAGGTATCTCTACTATACAAATCAAACCTATGAAACATTACAATAAAAAAACCCACAATTATAGAGCCAAAAGGATGCAAAGCCCTTATTTTAAGGTGACCCAATAATCTATCACAAAGTTCTTTTTCCCCAAACTCTTTCTCAAGTTCATCAAGGAAAAATATATCTATTAAATCAATCCGAATGGATTCTCATTTTATAATCCCTTTTCTTAAAGTGAATCATAAATGGAAAAAATCCAAATAATTAACTCAATCAAGCAAGCCCAAGTGATAGATTACTCAAACAAAACTAAATAGAATCAAGTAATAATTCAATACACAACAAAATTAGGGTACAACCCTTTAATTATAAATAGATCTAAACATAAATAATCATCTTCAAGTTCAAATTACAAAATAGATAAGAAAAGAAACCTATAGGTAAGTGATTTTTCTTCTACTCTGAACTCTTCTTGGGATGCTCCTAATCCTCTTTAATCTTTTCTTGATCTTCTCTTTTTGGCCTCCTTGGAGTTTCCAAAGAGTTTTCTCTTATGTATTTCGTGTGGCCTTTTTTTTTTCTTTTTAATAGAATAAATAGATGAAGGGTATTTATAGGTTGTTTCCCAAAATCCCTAAAATTCTACATAATAGAGAGTTATCTGTGATGTTGTATGGCACCATAGAGGGTGTTCTTGTTGGAATGTATGCTCTCTTAGACTAAGTTTCTAATGTAATTTTGACTTGTATTAATAAAAGTATTTTTCTCAAAATTTGTTTGTGAAATCTTCTTTATATTTGTGTGCGATTTTATTGGAAAAGACCCATTGTATTTAAGTAAATAGTTTATGTGAATGGTGATCTTTCACAGTAAGGTATAGACTATGGGATACTTAACACATAAACTATTGTTCTTAACCGGATGATGAGGATGAGAATCTTTTCATGGCAAGGTTATTGTGTTAAGAATTCTAAATAGGAAATGGCTTACCTTTAGCCAATGAGTAGTTTACTCATTTCATAACAAAAGCGCATTTCAAATACGTAGAACAGGACCTATAGTAGTGGTTTCTAAAAAGTATTATATGAAAGAAACCTAAACTACTACTGCTACAGCGTGGACTTGTACTCTACCACTTGAGTATAAGTTAGTGGTCTAACGAAGCTGGAAGCATATGCTTTGATATGCTATAGTTGAGGTTCTTGAGAATGACCAATATACTTGTATGTTGGGTATATATGACTAGTTAGTTAAGACAGACTTGTACAAGATAGTGTCTACACTATATCGTCCGTTGTGGTTGTCTGAATGATCTAATTATCCAAGACCCTGAGAAACATGACTTGAACATTAGCTTTAGGGTAGCTCCCTTGGAGAGCTGAAATATTCCAAAAAGTCATGGATTATTAGACTAGAAGTCTAAGGATGATAGATGTCGTTTAGAGAGGTGTTAGTACATTCTTTCCTCTCTAAATGAACGGCGATGTGTAGATAGGTATTTTAATCATTTCACCTTTGGGTCGAAGACATAACTTACGCAGCATTATCCTTGGGGTCAATATTTTCTTATGATGATATTAGAAAATATTTAAAATACAAAATATAGTTATTTATGTAGTAAGGATATTTTAGTCATTTTAGTAATAAAGGCGATGTGTCTTTTTTATCCTTAAAATAGCCCGTAAGTCCTAATTATTTTAGGTCCAGGAAATAAACACAATGAAAAAGAATTTTATTTTAATCAAAAAGTCTAATTTATTTTTGGACTGGAATAAAATAAAGGAATGAGAGAAATTAAATTTATTATTTAGTATAATTGGTTAATTAATTATTTAGGGCCTAAGCTCAGATTGAATAATTAGAAGTTTTAACTTGGGTTTAAACTAGTTAATAAAAGGCTTAATAATTATTTTAGTTTATTTAGATTCATTAATTATTTATTGGGTTATTTTAATAGGCTCATAAAATAAATAATTAATGGTTATTATTTTTAGGCTTATTGGGTCCAAGAAAAAATAATAAATTATTTTGGCCCAATAGCCTGGACTAAAGATTTTTTTTTTTAATTTTATTATTCACGGTATAGAAGAGTTAAGGATAACCAAAACCTCTTATGTTGATAACCTCCGAATGTTTGAAATATCAAAACTCCATGGTTGGGTTATCTAGTGATATGAATAGGAGTCATGAAGTAGTTAAGTTGGAAAAAACACAAAACACTTACGTCAAAGGAAAAAGAAAAAAACAGAGTTGTTGTCTCTGTTCTCTCCCTTTCGTTCATCTCCTTTCCTTTTGTGTTCTTCTTAGTCTTGCTAATCAATAGCAAGGAATCAAGAAGTGTCTTTTCTCGCCTAGGTTGTTTCACCAATATGGATTAGGTGGAGAAATATTCTGAGAAGCGAAAAGCTTTGCGTCCATGCTAAGGAAAAGCTGACGGATCGCTGGTTTCTCACTGGAATCGTCGTTGAGACAAATAGCCGCTCCCGTGGTTAGTGCCTCTTCTTCCCAGCCAAACACTCAAAAGACACGTAAAGGTATTGATTTTCACCTTCCGTTGTGCCGTGTCTTTGTTTTCTGGGTTTTATTTCCTCACGTGCATGGCGTCCCCTATTTTTTAATGCTTCAGTTCTGCATGTCATCATGTATGCTTTGATGTTTCTATACCAATCTTGAAACAACATCGTGGTATTTGAATTCATTCTGTACTGTAAACAAGAATGACCGCGTTGATGGCGAGGTGCACGGCACCGTCAACTTCTAGAAGTCTTCATATTTTTTAACCATGATGGTGCATGACAACGTGAAAGCTGATGGGCATGGTACTGTGGACTCCCAGTATCTTGATTTCTGACATTCAAGCGGTGCACGGTGCCATGGAAGTCAATCTACACGTCGTCGTGTTGTATCAGTTTAGTTCTTTTTCAATCTTTTTCTTTTTAAATCCACTTCTATTCAATTCATTGCAACTTGCATTAAACAAGAAGAAAATGGGGGGAGGGGGATTAAGTAGCAATCTAAAATGAATTTTAAAGACTTATAGCACAAATGATACGTAAAATATGTACATAATAAACAGTTATTTATATTCTATGATGATGTGATGTTGGGAGGTGTTGTATATGCTTAATGTGATGAGTATTAGTCTAAGTACTTAGAGGAGGTGACATGAATGGGATGATTTTATGATGTTATATATGGTTATAAAATTGTATTCTATATTTAATATTTTGATTTTAGAAATAGTTTTGGAATTTTAAAGATGTTGTTGTGGAAATTTTGAAGGAGGTGGGCTATGTTTGAAAAAAGATTTTCAAGAAGCAATGGATTATGCTATATTTATTATGGAATTACTTTCAAAATAATCTATTGAGGATTTATGAAGTGTTTGGTGTTTGTAAAACTTTGAAAAGTTAGCTTTGAATAAGCAATATGAAAACTACTAAGATGTTTTATTCTTTACCTAATGGTAAATATTTCAATTGTTGGAAAATATTTAGAATTGACATGAATACATTTACTTGTCATGTCGTGGTATGTGTATGAACACTATGTGATTGTTTTTCTGTTTTCTTGTTGATAGCCTAGTTGGATTAGAGATTTGGAATTGTGATTGAGTTGTGATAAAGTGAAGTTTGATAATCATGATTGGCTTTATGTTAGACTTAGGATTTGGAGTTGGAAAAGGACGCGATCCCGATTTGCCTTAGGAGGATATTTGGAGTTGTACTTTACTTTCTTTTGACAAGATGAGTTCCACATGTCTTCTACAGCCTGTTTTATTGCATACAACTTGTGAGTTATTTGTGAAAAATATATTAAAGATTTATGAATATTATAAGTACGTTTGTGAAACTCACCACATATTCCAAAAGCTAGTTATTTTTTGCATGTGCTTATGGAAAATGTGTTTAATACTCAGTATATTTAATTAATTTATTTGCTACTTATATTCTATTTTTTTGCATATTATTTTATTTTATCTTATTTCATGAATCTAATTGTGCCATTTGTTTTGTTTGTGTGTATAACTGGGGTGAAGTGTGTGCGTGGAATGCATACCGAGAGGGAGAGATGACACTTGGAGATGAAAATAGAAAAGAAGAAAAGGATAAAGAAAAAAGAAAAATTGTGCTGAATTGTAACACCCTTTATATTTATGCATGAAAATATACAAGTGAGGATTGCATTCAGGAGTATATTATTTAATAGGAATTTACTTGAATAAATTGCATGACTATTTTTTATGGTATTTATTTATGATTGAAATATTTGTATAGGAAACTTGTGCATAATTATTTGATTATATTGTGAAGCTAGTAAATAATTTTATGTTTAGAATAGAGAATTATTTATTAGAAAGGGATGTATGTATTTATTTAGTGAAAAAACTAAATTTTAGAGTAAATCTTAGAAGTTGGTTTTCAAAGGATTCAATATTAAGTTTTATTAAATATCACTACAACAAATTTTGATATTTGCGACATAGTTTTAATGACATATTTCTTTGAGTGTTAAAATAAACCATTATTATGACATTTACTTTTTAACAAATATTACAAATATAGCTAATGTTGTAACTTTGGAACAATCAAAAGTTAAGTGTAACAATAAATATATTTAATAAAATCTATTATATGTTATAATATACTCATAACTTAAATAAAAATTTTCCTTAAAAAACCTTACGTATAATTTTATTTAAAAGAAGAAAATAAAAAGGTTAAAAGTTCTCAAATATTTTTTTTATTAATTTAAAAGAAAATTAATGAAAAACTAAAGGCCTTAAAAGAGAAGCCAAAATATTTCCCAAAATATTTTGGCATCAAATTTAGTTCACTTTCCCTTTCATTTCCCAACTTTGCCATTTCTTTCTTCTCTCGTTAATCTCCCAAATTCGAGCGTAAAACTTGAACTTTTGTTACAATCTCCCTTCTTTTCTTAGGGAAACATAAACATAAACATAAACAGAACTGCTACTCTTGCAATCTCAATTGCCTATTAAGTTGCAACAAGGACGACAGGGACAGTGAGGATGAGGATGATAAGGAGTGTGACATGGAGGTATGGGAGACATTAATTAAAAGCTTTTAAGGAAGTTCAGTCTGTTTTGGATAGGAACATAGCTCTAATTTAACAAGTGAACAAGAATCATTAGTCTAAGATGAAAGATAATTTGGTTAAAAATGTTTCCTTGATTAAAGAGAGTAATGGAAATATTTCTAAAGTTAAAGGAATTTACTAATCTCTCAGTCAATTTCTCCAACATCATCCAATAGCATCGGGTGATGATGAAGAACAATAGAAGCAGCTATGATAGTAAAGTGGAGAGCTCTGGCTCTTGAAGAACCTTCGGTTGGAATTCATTGGTGATGGAACGATTTCAAATCTTCAGTTTATTTCTATTTCATGCATTAATAAGCTTTTGCTTAAGCTAATCTCTATCTATGGTATCTCTCTTTGTTAGTTGTGTCTTGCGTTCGTCTTGACGTCATTTGCTGTTATCTTAATAAGTTTTTAGTTTGTTTTAGTTGGCTACTGATTTGATTAATCCCCCAACTTCTTTAGCTTCTTAGCTACTCCTCTTCAGCAATGTATAAGGGTTTCAAAATTGTTACGAATTTCTTCTCTATTGCAGAAAGTTTATACCGTTGCTGCGAATTTTCATTGAAATTAGTTTAGGGAGATGAATATAAATTTTGGGTTTAACTTTTTTTTTGGGGATCTAATTTGTTTAATCTTTGTCCTGATACATATGGGGAAGTTCTTGTTTAATCAATTTTAAGGAAGTTCTTGATTCCATTTAAGTTGCAATCTCGATTTCATAACTTGCAAATTATGAATATATATATATATATATATGCAAATATGGTTTCTTTGTTTTCTTGACTTGTTTTGTTTTTGGATTAAATTTAAAATTTCCTTTTTGGATTTTCAAATGAGAAGAGGAGTGCCTTAACTTTTCCTGTAGTAAGTATAAACTTATCTATAGGAGGTTAAATCAAAGGTAGAGCTTGATAAACTTGTCTCACAAGGGGCTCCAATGGCTTTATACTTCTTGTGTAGAAGGTCATCATTATTGAAAACCCCTTTAAATCTATTGCTAGTTTCTGTGTCGTATTGAATATACTGGTTGAATGGTAATTGCATTTGTTGAATTCATATTAATGTTACATTTTTTTTTTATTTTAATAATATTGGAGGTTGGTTTGTAGGGTTATTTTCATGCTTGTATTTTGGGAGGCTCTGTGAATCATGAATGGTGATTCATACTTTGTAGTAACGGTAGTGGTAACAACATAAATTTTTTATTTTCCATGTTGGAAAGAGGAAAAATTGAATCTTTATGCTTGTGAACTTTGGAAAAGGTGCAACCTTTTTTGACGATTTTGGAATCTATTAAGTATGCATTTCATGAAAAGATTAATCATGGTTTGGTGAGTAGTAGTTGATATGAGTTAGATTAAATAGTCTCGACTTAGAAGTTAGAAAAAGGGGAGCTTTAATTTCAACTAATTGAGCTTACCTATCAAGATAGGGTATAACATAAATCAGTTATGGTTACAATTGTTTTGGTAAAGAGTTTTGGAAGTGGTATGTCAGAAGTCTAATGGTTCTTGTATTGATATCTTATTCATAAGTCTTTTGGTTCTCTATCCTTTGCAGTGTCTGTAGTGGTTGGTGTATGAACTTCATGTTGGGGATTTTGTTCTATGATTTAGCAAGTCAAGTTGAAATTTGTTAGCGCACTGTTACCATCACAGAACACTATTATAGAAGATAAAATGATCCTTGTTTGTTGCTCACCACAATGCACATTCAACGTGCTTTTTTCAGGTAATGTGAATATTGGAGTTATGTAATAATGCAATTCTAATTAAAGAAAAACTTTTTTATGAAGTAAGAGGTGGATATGATGCTATTCAATCATCATGAAACTTGATCAAAATTATTTGTACATTGAAGGTGATTAAGAAAAAATCAAATACATAACCTTTTTCTACAAAAAAAAGATGACTTGTGAAGGTATATGAAATTGGGGAGAAAAATTTTAGTTTAAGAGTTCTAAGTTTAGAAAGTCAAAATAATTAAGTTAAAATTTCAAGTTGATAGAAAAATCGAAGTTTGTTTGTACCAAGTATTGTTGGCTAACAACCCGCATTGATGTATCAAATATTATTAATTCAATGAAATCTCTCTACCTTCATATTGAGCATAGAAATAGATAAAAATCTTGCCTTTCCTCTGACCATTCAAGGGCTGTTGTTTCCTACTCCATACAGCTCATTTGTTTTTCCAAAATTTTTAATTATTTTTATTTGATTTTGTTTCTTTTACTGGATCTAGAATTCGATGGTTAGATTTGGTTTCTTTTGGGGCTTTAGTTATACAAAAAGGAAATAAGTTTTTCTAGAAAGACTTTTCTCATCTTTCATCCTGAAAATACATATTAATGCAATTTCTTTAGTTTCATGTTTCGCTGGTTGAAAAAAAATAGCTTTATAAAATGAATTGTATAAGAGGAATTCAACAAGCAAACATATTCTACTCAACTTCACTTGATTATGTGATAGGAATACATCCAAGAATAAAGGGACAACTAGATAAAGGGGATGGAGATCTAAGGCACCAATCAAGCATTCTTGGGATCAACAAAGTCCAAGAGGCATCAAGGAGATTTTCAAGAGTACAAGTTAAGGATCAAGAGGATTGTCAAGAGATAGATGCCAAAAGGAAGGCCAAGAGGAGCTCAAAGTATTACACAACTCATATGGAGGGCTAAGGACATCAATGGTAACAAGGAGGAAATTAAGAATAGAGTACACAGATAGAGGCTGCACGGCATGAAAGCATATGTGTGTTCCAAGCCATGCAAATTGTAAAATTAAGAACTCCCAGCAATTTGGGCGCACGGTTAAATGCACAATCATGCAACAAGCCGCACTTTTGTGCACTGCAAGCTACATGGCTGTGTAGCTGCCTATGCACAAGCCAATTTAAAGAGGCCCAACCCCAGCATGGTCATGTAGCTTCCATACATGGCTGTGCAGACCTCCTGAGTACTTAATTTATTTTGTTTCAAGCCAATTTCGGCCACTTTTATTTTGTCCATGAAATGTAAGGTCTTTTAAAACCAAATTAACTTGTTTTAAGGCTTTCTTTGACCAAGGTCTATAACTTTAAGTAGTTTAGGGTTGGAGTTCTTTATATATACCCCATTGTAACACCTATCGTAATAGCTTAGATATTTTATTGAATTAAAAACACTCATCGAGAGTTGTTCTTGGGGTTTTCCCATAATTGACAAGACTAGTTTATAAGATTTTGTCATTGCCTTTGAATGAGTCTCTAAACATCATAAAGGATAGATCAAACTTTCTTATCCAAAAAAAGTCCTAGGATTGTTCTTCCCTCGGGTTCTTAAGTAGAAGTTGGTTTGGTTGCCTAGATCTCTTCAATTTGTTCTTAAATTCTTAGTTGATTCAAGGGTTATTGGGAATGATTTGGTAAACGTGATTCCTATTTCTGGTGTTCTAGGTTCTCTAATTAGCCTAAAGTATTAGTATTTGAATTGGGTATTTGTTTCTTTACCAAAAATTATTTTTTTGGGTCTCCCACTAAGTCTTGCAAATTTTCCTAATTTTAGCTACGAAATTGATTGAAAAATCAATCCCAAGGAGCTCACATCATTATGTATCTTGTTTTATACTAAAATGATTTTTACCTTCCTAAGCCATTTTTGCTTCTTAAGAATTGAAGTACTATAAAGATAGGAGAGTTGCTAATGATCACCACTTCTGAAGAATTATTCCATGACTAATTTTTAGAGATTTTTTGTGTTAGAAATTTCTGGGTAGATTGAGAAATGATTCCCTCCCCCTTCTCTCCCAACACACACATGCGCATGCTCGCACACAGACAAGAGGAACTTTTGCTTATTTGTCATCTCATCTTGAATTAGTTGCAGAGGGCCTTGTGCGATAACATGCTATTTGAAATTTGTTGTTTCCAAAATTCATTTGCCATAGTCTATGTAGAATCACAATTGGAATTTAGTAACTATGGTGTCTGAGTCATTAATTCCTTCATGTGAAAGTGAATTTGGACCATGGTTAGGTACCTATATAGCTATAGTTTTGTTAGGCTAACTATAATTTTTGGATGGGGAGGGGGAAGAAACATGCAGAGGAAATTTTCTCTTCATTTTCATGTTGTTTGGTATGTAAAGGAAGCAAGGTTGAGGAAGGAAGGAGATATTTGCTCACTTGATATATTTATCCTTTATTATTTATCTCATTTTATTTTTAAAACTCAAAATAAGTCTATATTTATTTTCAGTGAGGTTCACCTCCTCCAACCTCTCCAATTTGTGAGAGGAACTGGTGATATGGATTACTAGTGGTATCTAACCAAGTGAAGGAAATGTGTCATTTGCTAAAATGTGCAATGCCTAAAATGTGAGCCTAGCTTCTCTAATTCTATTATTTTACTCTACCAATGTGCTTTTAGTCTAGCTTCTTTACAGAATTTCTATCGCATATGAAAAAAAAGGTATATTGACACTTCCAAATTTGCTGCGAATTTCATAGCCTCTAAGTTTAACCAATTTGGCATAAAGTCTACAATAAAAACCACCTCTAAGTTTGTTTCTTATCTTTTGAACCTTGGTACCATCAATAGTTGGTATGAATGGATTAGAGAAATCTTACCTCTTGGGATTATGGAGCCACTGAATATGAAGTTAAACAACAAATGACAAGATTTCAGCCACTGATAACATAACCAGAGTATAGGAGACAGATGCCAAGAAACGGAGCAGGGATATTGATATCAAGTGGGCAACAAAAAACATAATGAAATGGTAGAAGAACTTGAGAAATAATAACACATTGTTAGAAATTTCTAAATTACACTAAATGCTTATCACAATAGAAGGAAAACTTGAAAGCAAAAGTTATTAACCAAGTTCTGATAGCAAAAAAGAATAGTAGGGAATAAAATAAAAGTATGTCATCCCTGTGGGCTTCTAATGTGTGCTTACCTCCCCACCTTAGGATTGTATCCAATGACATAATAAGTTAAACATGTCCAAATTCCAACTGCTAATAATGAGAAAGGGATTTTAGAATAGTAGAAGGAATTACATATGCCCAGGCTAGATAGAAATATAGATCTTTGTTTTTGTAGAAAATTGCAAGTCTTGCAATTGTCAATGATGAAGGCCTAGAAAGGGAAAACACAGAGTATGCAGCGGAAGCGAAAACCGAAAAACTGAAAAAACTGAAGAACAGGAGAACTCTCGAATAGAGCCTGCGTCGGCGTCAGCTCTGGCAGCCCTAGCCGGAGCTAGTTGCGCTCTGTCCAAATTTCGAGGGGAAAAGTTTCTAACCTTTTCTCCTTATTCTCAAATTTGGCTGGACCGGAATGTATAGAACCGAGGTAGGTGTGCTAGTGAAAACCTCTTATGCGATTCCTGCAAGCCTCCTACTCCGTCTTTACATGTATGTGAACACTAACCTCTCGATCTTCCAGTATATGGCCTGCCTAATTCTGTTTGGTGAACAACTCACAAACTAAGGAACTTTTCTTGGAGAGAGAGTGAGAGAGGCGTCTTCTTTTTCACAGAGAAGAAGTCGTGAAAAAAACAACGTTGTATTCAATCCTCCTGTTTAACCTAAACAAAACCCTAGGTTAAACTGGACTGGCCCATTAGACTATTAGTTTAGCCTTTTACACTAAATTAATTATTCTAATTAAAACCAAATAAATGGCCCAACAAATAGTTAATTTTTCAGCCTAAATAAACTAGTCCAATTAATAAATCTATATTAGTTTAGTCCCAGGTAAATTTTTAATTATTCAAACTGGGCTAAAGCCCTGAACAATTAATTAATCCACCAAACTAATTTAATTAATTCTCTCTCTCCATGGACTTTTATTTTATTCTAGCCCAATAATTAAATCAGACTACTTAAATAAAATAAATTCCATTTAATTTAATTTAAGACCAATTCATTAGCCTGTATTTAATTAGGACTCACGGTCTATACTCGGCACCAAAAGACATACCGCATTGACTACTAAAATGACCAAAATACCCTTGCCATATAAATAGCTGTATTTTGCATTTTAAATATTTTCTAATATCACCATAAAGAAATATTAACCCCAAGGACAATGCTACGTTAGCAAAGTCTCTGACCTACAGGTGTAATAACTAAAATACCCTTCTATACATCGCCGTACATTTAGAGATGAAGAAGTATACTAACACCTCTCTAAATGACATTTACTATCCTTAGACTTCTAGTCCAATGATCCACGACTTCCTAAATTGTTTCCGCTTTTCAAGGGAGCTACCCTAAAGCAAACATCCAAGTCATGTTTCCCAAGGCCCTGGATATTTAGATCATTCAGACAACTACAAGAGGTGATATAGTATAGAAACCATCTTGTACAAGTCTGTCTAAACTAACTAGTCACACATACCCAACATACAAGTATATTAGCCCTACGATAGAACCTTAACTATAGCATATCAAAGTACATGCTTCCAGCTTCGTCAGACCACCAACTCACACTCAAGTCGTAGATAACTAGTCCACGCTGTAGCAGTAGTAGTCTAGGTTTCTACCATATAGTACTTTTAAGAAACTACTACTACATGTCTTGTTCTACGTATTCGAAATACGCTTATGTCATGAAGTGAGTGGACTACTACTCACTAGCTAAGGGTATGCCATTCCCCATTTGGAATTTATAATATAATAACCTAAACATAACCAGATTCCCATTCTCATCAATCGGTTAAGATTGAACATTTATGTGTTAAGTAACCTGTGATCCATACCTTACTGTGAAAGACCAACATTCACATGGACCACTTACTTAAACACAATGGGTCTTTTCCAAACATAATTGTGCACAAAAAAAAAAATGTAAATTCACAAAAAATTTCTGAAAATAAATTCTTTTATTAAAACATTCGATGTTTATATCAGAAACCTAGTCTAAGAGGGCATATTTCCCAACAAATGAAACCTCTGGGAATCCATTAACAAGATCATGACAAGAGCATAGTAGAGAGCTTCCATGTAATAATTTGCATGGATAAGATCAATGTTCATTATTTTTCTCAAAAACATGGTCATTTCAATGGATGCAACTATGCAAAGCTACAAAGGGACAAAATACTAAACAATTTAACAAATTTTGTAAAGAAGTAGCTATATTGCATTTGAAGTATGATTTTTTGTTGATGTATAAGTTAGTTAAGAATTAATTTCATTGGCAAAATATGAAAAGAGAATGAAAATATGAATTCTGTTGCTAATCTAAACAGACTTAAAGATATAAATAAAAGAATTTCTTTTCATGAAAAGATATTATCTTAAAAGATAGTTCTTAAAGAGTGTCTATCTAGGAAGTGAATACACATCAAGTGCTATAGACTCCTTGTGACTCTTGGACTTAATTTGTTAGTGGCTTAGAAATCTATTCACCAAGCTTCATCCCATAAGAAGATTCCTTAAATTTCTTTGAAATGTATCAACAGAAATGTAGCTATAAGTTTCTTTACTACCATTCCAGTACTGTGCTTGATCTTTTCTCTAGATAAACTACAATGAGTAAAGATATTATTTCTAGAAGTAAAATTCTAACTAGACATACAGAATATGAACCACACAATTCTTACCTCTAGGAGGAAGTTAGCTATTCCCTTCTTTTCAGGACATTTGAACCCCAAAACTCCCAAAAAAGTCTAGACTATTACTTTGAGGTCCATGATAGACAATTCATTAAGATTGATATAATCAAAGAGCTCAAATATTTTCGGAGCAGGTTGAAAAAGAGAAATAACTATAATAGCATTTGTGATATGTGCCAATTGCTGAAGGCAATCAACAATCTGATATGCAGTTGAACTATCCAAACCATTAGATGTCTCATCCATGAATAGTACTTTGCAGGGCCAACAATCATTTCCCCATCATAATACCAATAAAATTATTTCTTTGTGCATGCTTGAAAACGTTCTTTGGCTAAATTTTGATAATTGTTGAGTTGCTCTTATTATGAATGACATAATTAAGTTTGGAAGTGTTAAGAATTAGAGCATAATTCTATTATCACTTTGGAAATAAACAAAATCACTTATTGTCAGTTTTTTCTTCTGACCACCAGAGATGCCTCTTGATGTGTAAATTTTAGGCATATAAAATCATCCATTTTAAATCAATCCCTTAATCAAGTTTTAATTAAATTATTAATCCCAAAATGCACATGTGAGTAAGTATAATAATCGCAAGTATAGTACAGGGAATTAACGAGTGTCGATCCTCAAAGGAACAAGTAACACTAATCACTTTTCTTTCATTGTTTAATTGACCCAAATAAAGTGAGAAAAGAATAAAAAGAAAAACTAAAGAAGCATATATTACTCAAGGATGTAGATTTATGCAATTTAGACAATTAACCTAGAAAACATAACAATGAACCAATTAGCAATTCTCTCAACTAATTATCATTTTGGCATCATGAAAGAATATAAAGTAAAACTCATTCCTCTCACAAGTCATGATTCTATTTAGTTAAATTCCACTTCATGTCCCAATCCATGGAATCCTATATTTTGATTATATTAATAGATTTGCCAATCAAGCTAATCCTAATCAAAACATGCATTAGGCTCAATTCCTTATAAATATGAAATTAGATAATAACCCTTTACTCGAGGCGAAATTATTTAACCTTTAATCACTTAGTCCTATAACCTTAACTTCGTCGTTCAAATCTATTAAGATTAGACAAATACAAAATAAATTCAATGAAACTTCTAACATCGTTGTCTCAAGTCTTTAGAAGAACTCATATCAATAACCAATGAATTCAAGAAATCAAATACCAAAGATGACAAAGAATTGATAAAATAACTAAATTAACCCAAAATCATGAATCTAAAAATAATGTTAAATTACAATGAAAACATTGAATACATCATTGCTAAAGAAAAAGAAGACAAAGAGAAAAGAAAGCACTCATAGACAAGCCTCTTTCTTCTTCCTTGAAGACTCCCTTTGAACAATCCTCCTTAGCTTGGGTGAATTTCTCCTTTAATGAGAAAATTATAATTTTTACTCTTTAATTCACCTCTCTTGGTTGTATCTCCCAAACCTTTGTATTCTCTTATGCTTTTATAGGCTTCTTCGATGCCTATTTCGTGGTTGAAGAAGTCTTGGCCGAGTAGGAATAGAAAAATACCAAAATCTTTAGATAAGCCCTAATTTCGTGTACAGAATTTTCACCCCCAGAACCTACCTGGTGTCGGGTACCTTCGACCCACCTAGTGCCAGGTATACTTTGTTCTTCCTCTGTTTTGCTTTGTTTTTTGCCATCTTTTCATTAGCAAGCAAAATGGACCCAGCGCCAGGCACACTTGCCAGACCTAGCGCCAAGTTTGTTATAGAAAAATCCCTGAAGCTCATTCCATCTCCTCTCCTAGATAGAATGGACTCGGCGCCTGGTCCACTGGCTAGGCCTGGTGCCAGGTACATTTTGGTTCTGCACTTTCTGCTCGATTTTTACTTAAATCTACACATATTTGTCAAAAGTACCTTTTACATGTAAAATGTCAAATATGAAGGAATATGCCTAGTTATTACAATAAATGTATTTTAAAATAATTTCAAATAACTAAGAAAAGAATGGTGATTTTAACCCCTATCATCTCTTCTTATGACATCTCCAACAATTGTGTTAGCACAAGTATAAAGTTCAACTAGCTAAATAAGGAAACACTATTCTTGTCCAATTAAGATTTGCAATTGAGCTGAAATAAGTCTTAAAAAAAGAAGATACCTTAAGAATGTAGGGTTGCCCTTTAACATAAATTGCCTAGAAAATAAGCTAGAGTTAGGATACTGCAAAATTTTAAAATCTTATTAAATGTAAAAAATAAATACCATGGTGTTCTAAAGACCAACATGAAACTTTCATGGATTTCTTTTGAGTACTCTGATGCATGCCAAGGTGTTGAAGATATTCATGGCAAGAATGGTGGAAGATATTCATTGCAAGAATGGTGTAGTATCATGGAATATATGAGATTTAAGAGATTTAGACTCATTATTATGAATACTAAAACAATTTGAACATTGGTATTACAACAAAGAAATAGAGCCTCATAATCAGCTTAGTAGAAAGTGTAGAACTAGGGGAGTGATATTAAAAGTAAAGTAGATCATATCCAAGTTTTGAATTTGGGTGGGCTAGTCCAATGACATCAATTTGGCAAGAAAACATTTTATGTAATACCAACTTCTTCCACAGTTTAAATTATGCCACAACATAAAAAAGATTAATTTTATATATTTCCTTATGGTTGTTTATCATAAAATTTACTTGATATAGAGGTTATGGAAATTTGGCTATTGTTATTTTATTTTCAATTCAATATCATGATAGTTTCCTTTTTTCTTTTCAATATCATATATTATCTTCACCTTAAATTTTTCTGCATATAGTGATAAGTTTTGTCTTTTTTTTTTTGGAGTAAATATATTAATTAGTAAGGTCCAGTTATTATAACCACTATTGAATTTCTTTAGTGTTTCCTTTTTTTCTTAATTAGGTTTTGTGCTTTTGTGTCACTTAAGAGTCTAAATGATCCAAATAAGATCATTGCAAAAAGGCTATGGGTGGACATGTTTTACATCCTAATTGGTGTGAGGTAAACATACAAGTTGCTATCAAGAGTGAAGAACATATGGTTAGACTTTATTCATTATTGGAGAACATTGGAGATGCTTTTGGAACTAATGTTGTTTGGCTAAACTTTGGATAAATTATAAATTCACTTGCACTTTTTGTCAAAATTATGTTTCTTGTTATAGTTGACTGATACAAAATAATTTATTATGTAGGTGGATAGAAATGCATATCGAAGAAGGCTTGTTGAACTTGGAGCAACCTTAGTCTACAACTATTATAGAATATATTACTTTATAGTTTTTGTACAAATTTATAGAAATTAATAAATTTAGGATATTTTATAGTTTAAGTACTATTACTTTTGGATATTTATCGAGTTGATTCTAGGATACTTAGTTTTAAATGTATTCTGGTTGTGGATTAAACTTAACTGGAGAATTATGGATAGTTTCTTTTCTTTCAATGTAAATTGTCACAGGGGCTAATTGCAATTGATCAATATATTAAATTGTTACAATATTCAAAATATATTAACATTTATAGGTTAGGGATATCAAAAAAAGAGGACATAAACAAATGTCATTATATAAGGAATTAATAATATAACACACACAAGTATTAGAAAATGTATGATTACTTACATAAAGATTTATCATATTAAAGTAGATATGTTCCATAATTAAGTGTTAGAAAACAATAGCTATTTTGGTATTTATGTTATATTTGAAGCAATTACTAACATTACAAAATGGCATAAAATAAATAAATTGTAATGTATGTAGATGTCACCATAGCTTCATAATATGACAATATTATGTATTAAAAAAGATTTAAATATTTTTTCCCCTAACTTGATAATTACACTAATCAATGTCATAAAAAGAATTTATAAGCACATCTATATATGTTAGCATAGGCTCTTATAGTAACATTTGCTTCTGACATTTATAAATGTCAGAGATATTTCTTGACATCACTTTAGATGACACTCTTTATATGTGTCATAATAGACCAAATACCAGAAAAAATCCTCTATAGTGACACATAAAAATATCATTAAAAGTGTAAAATATTGTAGTTTATAAGCTTTATTTCAATATTTTAACTATTTAAATTAATTTTAACTCTTGTATGGCAGCGACTATGAACCCTTTGAACTTTTTGAATTATTTGTGAACTATTTGAACTTATAGTTATGATTTTTACACAAGACTATTTTTGTTGAATTAGTTTTTATTACATTAAACCCTAGTGTACCTAAGAACTTGCAAAATTTCCTTTTCATCCCTTCTTAGTTGTACCATCTCTTGTGCAAAACTCTCAGTTTGTCTTCCATCCTTTATGACTGAAAATGCATAGCTAAATTTCTTCCATATCATTTGCAAGTCAGCCTTCATCAATTTGAGTAGCCTTCAAAGCTTGTTCTCTTCTTGTTTTAGCACGAAATATAGCTATATTTACTCACAAATTAATCGCTAAAACTTTATCAAAATAACCTATACTTTGTTCTTCTCTAGTGAGCACAAATCCTTGCCTAACACCTTCACTCCCTTCCCCCTCTCTTCAAGCTCTCAGTTTCTGCAACTTTCCAGCCAACTGAGACATCTTCTTCCTCCTTCATCACCATAGTAGCTGGCCAAAGAACACCATGGCAGTACCTCTAAATGTTCCTAAGTTCCAGCTGCAAATTCTCCATTCAAACTCTTTTAAATTCAAACACAAAACAACAACTCCCTACAATTTCTCCACCTATTTGAACTCTTATAAACCAATTTTTTTGCTTCAATATTTTTTATACAAACTAGAAATTGTGGTTCACTATATGATCACACAACCAGACATTCCTTCTTTATTCTTCTCTTTCCCCTCTCAGTTTCTCTAATTTTCAAGCCGACCAAAGATGTTCCACTATTCTTCCTTCACCATAGCAGCCAAGCACTACCATTACCATATCTCAAATCAATCCTAAGTTTCCTTAATTCAAATTAGTTTGAATATGGAAATCAAAAGCCTTGAAAATCTCCTCTAAACTCTCAACTAATTCAGCCTACAACACCACCCTAAGCTATCAAATTCCAGCCTTTTCATTCTTTAACAAATCTCTCGGTCCTCTCTAGAACTAAAACCTCTTCTCTTCTTCCTTTCTTCATGGCAGCCAAAAGAACTCCATTGTTGGAGACCATGAACTCTCCTAATTTTTTGCCATGGCTCCACTAACTTAGTCCTTTGAAATTCAAACTCCAAATCACAGAAAATCCCTAGAAGAACTCCTATATTTGGTCTCGTCTTCTCATACTAAATCTGTGCTTTACTAAGAGAAAATATTAATCTTCATCATTCTTTACAAATAAAATGACCAGCCTTCTTCTTTTTTTCTCTATATTTATTCATTTCACTCTCCCTCTCTTGGTCACTATTAACACCATACAACTCTATCTTCCTCTATTATTCTTTCTACAATCTTTTGAAGGTTTGAAATTCAAAAGACCTTGATTCATTCCTAGAATCTCTTTGAGCTAAACCAACTAAAACCTACACTATATCAAGTTTCCCTATTTGGTTTCCATTATAAAAAACATTCTCAAAATTTTCTCTCTTGCTCTACTTTTCTCTCTAGACTCCTAAGAAACTAAGAACACACACTAGCCAATCTTCAAACCTTCAACTAGCCGACCACCTACAAACACTACAAATCACTCCAAATCACTTAAAATAACCAAGAACACATCTCTTTCTCACTCAGATTCTTTCAAGAAATGAATCCATTTTCTTCTTCAACAATAATTCAAGATCATCTTCTACACATATTAGAAGGTATTCTAATATCAACTTCTTTTCTCTCTTCTTTATCTTTTGATAGACCGAAACTTATAGTCTAGCATCTTTCTTAATTCTCTTCTTGTTTTTCTCTTGGTTTGAATGAAAACATTCAAAAGAGATTGAAGTTGGAATCTAGAAGCACTCAAAGACTCTCAGATATAACTCAACACTAATCACAAGCAATTCAATCAAGTAAATCCAATCTTTTAATTCCTGATTTTATTAATCCTATGGACTCAAGCTATGTAAGATTTATGTTTAGATGATGATTTAAAATGAATGGCATGGAGAATATCTTTATGATGATTTGTTGTGATATTAATGGAATATGGGATATAGGGTTAAAGTTATATGTGATATTTGTGGACTATTGAGATTTAATGATTTGCTATGTTGTTGAGATGTTATGGATCTACTTTGAGAATGTTAGATGAATTGATATGGCTATGGCATGATTATATGATATTATTTTATGGTCAACTTGATTATGTCTAGGAAAGAGGGTTTACCTATGATTTGATTAAGAGCATGATATCAATATTATACTTGGATATTTCTCTTTTGGCTTATGTGACTCCTTTCAGTATAAAACATGATTAAGACATGATTTTGAGTTGTGTTACATGTGCTATGGTCTCTTAGAGAATGTGATATGATTTCATGTCTAGCATGCAATATTAAGATTATGGCGATATTTGTGTCAAAGTGCTTATTATGTTGCATCGATCTATTTGATGACATGTTAGAAGTTGACCTATTTGATGCTATGTTAATATAAGTACTTAAAGGGAATTGTCAATGCTGGTTGAATATTGTGGGAAGTAGAGGCTTTATATGCCTATGTCCTTCTGTTATATGGGTTATTGGGTAATTTGTGACATATCCCTTATATTTTCTCTAGACAGGACTAGGCTCTTTTGATCAAGGTATCAAGAGACTTTTATCTGTGAAATAAGGAGATCAAGTAAGTCCTTGAATAAAAGTTGTTATTGTTCAACTATGCTACTACAAGTTAAAATGTACTCATGTTGTAAACATTGTATGATTGAAATGCAAATTGTGGAGAATTTATTATTTTTGTCAAAAGTACACTTTTCAATCAAACAAAGACTTTTCAAACAAAAGTTGATTTCCTAAAACATAAGTTTCAAATCAAAATTCTTAAAACCATAATTGCATTTTCAAACAATGGAATATTTTGTGAATTTTTCTGGAATGGAACAAGCAAATATTGAGCACTCAATAAAGATAGGCTAAATAGTACTAACCTTAAAAGGTTAGGGTAAGTCTTCTAGTGGAGGCCTCCTCCGAGAGATGAACTTTTTCTAAACAAGGTGCCAGTACTAGTTTGTTAGGCCAGCCCGAGCTAAAAACTTAGTCCAAGTGGACTGTTCCCGGAAGTGAACAATTGGTGAGTTAGGGTATAGAGATAAAAAAGTATCTCATCCAGTGGGCCAATCAGCCACTTGTATTATGATGTAGAGTTTCACAATACATGGTCATGATGTAGGGTTTCATGGCCTTAGCTATGATGTAGGATTTCATAGTCACTTTTATTTAAGAGTGGTTTATTTCTTTTCTAAATTTACACTTTTGTTTGAGATAAAAGTTGTAAAATACCATTCTATGTTAAAAAACTCTTTGTAATGACTTGCAAACCTTTCTTGTGATAGGCTGCATATGAAACAACCTTTAAATTGTTAAGAGCACACATGGGACTTACAAGGAAGTAATTATCACTTTATTTATTCCATGATTTTAGGAGGATCCTGCACTGATAAGGATGATATTACCTAAAGCCTGAATACTTTGTTTAATTATTTGATGTATTTTTATTTGAGGACCTTATTTAATTTATTTTGAGATTTGTATAAATTTTGAACAGATGTAATAAGTTTGGGTTTTAGTTTTATTTCCTTGAGTTTTATTTTACCTAGTTATAAAGACCATTGGTCCTAAGGATGGGGTTACATCCCCACCCTTTTAGAGTACGTAGATAGTAGGATGTTACTTGTAGGAGTTTAGCAAGATAAGAAGAATCAACAAAGGAGAGCATAGACTTTGGTGGGAAATGGAGCACGAGTATAGGCCGAAGTAGTGGGAGACTTGGAGTTTTTATTTGATTGTAATAAGATTTTAGTATTAAAAGATATTTTATATATTTCTAATTTTAAACAAAATTTTATTTTAGTTTCATGATTGATTAAACAATGTTATTCTGTTTCTTTCTGGTATTTCAATCAATAAAGATGGAAATATTATTTGTTCTAGAAATATGTATGGAAATCTTTTTTATGTTAATCCTATACGTCGTCAAATAAATGATACTCAAATTAAACCTAATAGGAAGAAGAGAAAGGGCGTATTAAAAACTTACGTTTATGACACTTAAGATTGGGACACATAAATCCTAATTAGATTCAGAAGTTAATTCAAGATGAGCTTTTGGGCTTATTGGAATCGGAAGAATGACCTTAGTGTGAATTTTGTCTAATGGGTAAAATGACCAAAAGGACATTTACACAAAAGGTAGAAAGAGCCAAGAAAATACTTGAGTTAGTTCACACTGATGTTTATAGTCCTATGTCTATACCAGCTAGAGAAGGGTAAAAATACTTTAGCGTTTTCACATATAATCATGCATGTTTTGGTTTTGTTTACTTGATGAGATGTAAGTTTGATTCTTTTGATAAATTCAAGTAGTTTAAGGCTAAATGGAGCATTAAACATGTAACTAATCAAGAAGTTAACATCAAATTGTGATGGAGAATATCTTCTTGGTGAATTCAATGACTATTTGGTATATCAAGGTATAGTATCTCAATTAATTGCTCCTGGAATTCCCTAGTAAAATGGAGTTGTTGAGAGAAGAAATAGAATATTAATAGAAATGGTCAGAAGTATGATAAGTGATGTAACTATTTCTATTTCCTTTCGGGGATATGTTCTGGAAACAACAGTATATATGCTAAATTTGGTGTCTTCTAAGTCACTGTCTAGGACACCTTATGAGATATGGACTAGATGTAAACCTAATCCAAACCATCTCAAGGTATGAGGTTGTCTAACTTATGTACTGACTAAGAGAATTAAGCCAGAGCCAATATTAGAATTATGTTACTTTGTAGGGTATCCAAAAAGAATAAGAGGTGGATACTTTTCTCATCTTCAAGACCATAAAGTACTTATTAGTATTCATGCTAGATATTTGAAAGATGAACAATGTGTGTCCACTAAGATTTCAAGTAAGATATAATTGAAAGAGAAGTTATCTAATGCTTCAACTTCTGGCACCTTAGAACCTAAAGAGACATAACTAGATATTTCTGTATATACATGATGTGTCCAGACTTGGATATAAAAATCATCTAAAAACTAAGCACATTCCCAATCAAGTTTAAATTAAAACGTTAAACCCAAATCATACATATGAGCAAGCGTACTCATCATTAATTGAGCATAGGGTTCAAACGAGTGTCGATCCTCAAGGAACAAGTAGACATTAATTACCCTTCTTTTATTGTTTAACCAACTCGATAAAACAAAATCGAAATAAAATAAAAGAAAATAAAATAAAAACAAAAATATATACATGTCAAGGATGTAGATTTATGTAATTCAAACCATTGATTAGACAACCACGATCTTAAAGTACCCAACCTCTATCATAACTAATTATTCTCTTGGCATTATGAAGAATTAAAATAGACTCATTTCTTTCTCAATCCATGAATCCCTGTCTTCTAGGTAACTTAGTATCACATACTCTGTCTCAACCAGTCTCACCCAAAAGATGCATTAAACACAATTCTTTTATTAAGTCCCATTCTCAGGCAAACTTAACCCATGGAATTAACCAATTGAATCCATATTCTGACAGATATTAATTAACCTTTAATTACTCTGTTCTTGCAATTAACCCCATTTTCAGGCAAGTTAAAAAGCAACAAATATGAAATCAATCAATTTAAACCATCAACCATATTCTCAAGCAAGTTAACGGCATAATCAATTAATCTCGTAATCAACCAAAGTAATTAAATACCAAGAATAACAATCAGTTAATCAAAAGATCAAATAACTCTAAGTACCATGAACGTCTAAACCAATGTTAAATTACAATAAAATAATTAAAACATCATTGTCAAGAAAAGAAAACAAAGTAAAAGAAAGCACTCATAAACAAGCCTCCTTCTTCTTCCTTTGAAGACCTTCTTATACAACCCTCTTTGAATTGAAGAATTCTTCCTTGGATTGAGTGATTTTCTATGATGAATAATAAATTCTCTCATTTTCCCTTATGTTTTTCATCTATTTATAGGCTTAAGAAGTACCTAAACTCATAGGTACAAAGTTCTTGGCCAAGTAGAAGTTGGAAGATACTAAAACTCCTCAGGTTTCCAAAAACGCGTAGAAAAAATCGCAGCACCGCCTCAAGGACAAAACACAGCCAGCGCCACCTTGGTCATTCGGAGCCGGCATCGCCTGTGTTCTGCTTCTCCACTTATTCGCTGATTTTTTCTCCAAATTTTGCGCATAAGTTCCAGAATTCAGTTGGTGCCGATTCCAGCCTTACAGCCGGCGCCGCCTCTGCTCTGTTTCACGACGGTTTTGCTTCGTTTTACCCAAAAATCTGAAATAATGAACAAAATATCTTTTCAAGGGTAAAATCTCAAATATGAAAGAATATGACTAGTTATTGCACAAAATATATTATAAAAGAGCCTCAAATAACTAAGCAAAGTATGACTAATTTAGCCCCTATCAATACAAACTGTGCTATATTATAGTGAGAGGATATCTAGAGTTCTAGAAAGGTGGATTGGAGAGGCTTTTGATATAGCCTCTGACCATTAGAACAAGATCTTATTAGATACGAGGAAACGATGGTTGATGCTAATGTATACAAATGGCAAATAGCCATGGATATTGAGATTGAGTCTATGTATCTCAATGAATTCTGAGATCTCGTCACTGCATCTGAAGGGATTAAACTTATAGTGTGTAAGTGAGTATACAAAAGAAAGAGAGGTGTAGATGGAAAAGTTGAGACTTATAAAGCAAGAATTGTTACAAAAGGTTATACTAAAAAGAAGGGATCGATTATGAGGAGACTTTTTCACCAGTAGACATGTTTAAATTTATTCGTATACTCTTAGCTATTGTATGTCATTATGACTTTAAGATATGACAGATGGATGTTAATACAACTTTTCTTAATAGCTATAGTGAAAATATCTATATGACCTAGTCTGAAAGCTTTATTGCTAAAAGCCAAGAGTATATGGTCTATAAGTTTAAGAAGTCCATCGATAGATTTAAGCAAGCATCATGAGTATAGAACATATGTTTTGATAAGATTGTAAATGAAGATTAAAGAGCAAACGAAACACAGCAAACAACGGCAAAACAGGACGAAAAAAAAAAAATGCAGCAGCATTGTAGCTTATGTGTGAAGGAGGAAAAAAATGAAATTTACCTCTTCTTCTTATTCTCAAAATTAGCTGGTTTGGAATATGTAGGACTGGGGTAGAAGCACTACTGGAAACCTCTGGTGCGATTCCTGCAAGCCTCTTACTGCGTTGCATGTATATGAATGCTAAATAGTCTCTCAATCTTCCAATATATGGCCTACCTAACCCACGTTTGGTGAAGACTCACAGGACAAAGGAATTTTTCCAATGAGAAAGGAGATTTATTTTTTTTCAGGAAGAATGAATGCCATCACTCTATTTTCCTGTTTAACCTAAATAAAACCCCAAGTAAAACTGGACTTTTAACTTAGCTCATTGGACTCTTAGTTTAACCTTTTGAACCAAATTAATTATTCTAATCAGAACCAAATAAATGACCCAATAAATAATTAATTTTTCAGTCCAAAAAAACTAGTCTAATTAACAAGCCTATATTAGTTTAGTCTCAGGCCAATCTTTAATTATTCAAATTGGGCCAAAGCCCTGAACAATTAATTAACCTACCAAACTAATTTAATTAACTCTCTCTCTCTGTGGACCTTTATTTTATTTTAGCCCAATAATTAAATCAGGCTACTTAAATAAAATAAATTTAATTTAATTTAATTTAAGACCAATTTCTTAGCCTGTATATAATTAGGACTTACGGTCTATACTGGGGACCAAAAGACACACCACATTGGCTACTAAAATGACCAAAATACATTTGCCATATAAATAACTGTATTTTACATTTTAAATATTTCTTAATATCACTATAAGGAAATATTGACCCCAAAGACAATGCTGCATTAGCAAAGTCTCCGACCTACAGGTGAAATGACTAAAATATCCCTCTATACATCACTGTGCATTAGAGAGGAAGAAATATACTAACACCTTTCTAAATGACATCTACCATCATTAGGCTTTTAGTCCAATGATCCACGACTTCCTGGATTATTTCCGCTTTCTAAGAGAGCTACCCTAAAGCAAATATCCTAGTCATGTTTCCCAGGGCCCTGGATATTTAGATCATTTAGACAACCACAAGGGGTGATATAGTATAAAAACTATCTTGTACAAGTCTGTTTTAACTAATTAGTCATATATACCTAACATGCAAGTGTATTGGTCCTACGATAGTACCTCAACTAAAATATATCAAAGTACATGCTTCCAATTTCGTCAGACCACCAACTCATACTCAAGTCGTATAGTATTAGTCCACGCAGTAGCAGTAATACTCTATATTTTTATCATATAGTACTTTAAAAAACCACTACTACAGGTCATATTCTACGTATTCGAAATACGATTATATCATGAAGTGAGTAGACTACTCACTGGCTAAAGGTAAGCCATTCCCCATTAAGAATTCATAACACAATAATCTAAACATGATGAGATTTCCATTATCATCAATCGGTTAAGAACAAACGTTTATGTGTTAAGTAACCCATGATCCACACCTTACTGTGAAAGACTACCATTCACATGGGCTACTTATTTAAACATAATGGGTCTTTTTCAAACATAATTGTGCACAAATAAAATGTAAATTCACAAATAATTTTTGAGAATAAATTCTTTTATTAAAATATTCGATGTTTATGTCAGAACCTAGTCTAAGAGGACATATTTCCCAATAGTAAAATCTTATGATTTTAAAACGTGGATGAACCATATATGTATAGGAAAGTAAATAGGCATAATGTGTCTTTTTTAGTACTCTATGTAGATGACATTCTATTTATTGAAAATGATATAAGTATATTGTCATCTATAAAGGTTTAGCTATCAAGTTAATTTAGTATGAATGATATGGAAGAAGTTAGCTACAGTCTTGGGATAAAACTTTTTAGAGATAAGAAGCAAAGAATGTTAAGCTTCTCTGAATATGCTTACATTAGCAAAATATTAGCTAAGTTTAGTATGGATTAGTACAAAAAAATAATTATATCCTTTAGGCACAAATTAACTTTATCTTTCAAGCAGTGTCCTTGGACATAGGAAAAAAAATAATAAAATGAGTAGAATTCCCTATACTTTGGTTGTGAGAAGTCTCATATATGTCATGTTTTATACTAGGCTAAATATTTTCCTTGTTATGGGCATGGTTAGTAGATATTAATTAACTTAAAGGAAGTACATTGACAAGTTGTTAAAGTATATTCTTAAGTACCTAAGAGGAACGAGGAATTATATGTTAGTTTACAGAGCTGATGAATTAATATCTACCGATTATACTGACTCAAACTTCTAGGTGGATAAATATGAGAAAAAATTTATTAGTGGATATATCTTTACTTTGTTTGAAAAAGCTATTTTGTGGAGAAGTGTCAAGCAATCCTATATTACTGATTCTACTATAGAAGCTAAATATGTGGCAGCTTCAGAAGCTTTTAAGGAAGTAGTTTGGTTCCAAAAGTTTCTTAACAGAACTTGAAGTAGTGCTACAAATAGACAAACTTATTATCATTTATTGTGACAATTCTAGAGCGGTGTTACAATGTAAAGAACCAATGAATTGTAAGAAGGACAAACACGTCGAGAGAAAGTATCACCTAATTTGATAGTTTACTTAGAAATGAGAGATAATGGTTTATCAGATTTCCTCTGCAAACAATTTGGTGAATCTCTTTACCAAGCCTTTGACAGAGAAGGTACTTCGAAGATACTTGGACATCATATAGGTAGGCATATATAGACTATTATAGTCTCTTTAGTGCAAATGCAAGATTATTAGAAATGTATGCTCAAAATAGACTATGTGTTTTTGTATTTCAATTCGCAATAAAATATTTCATTCATTAATGATTATTTGTATACAAATATTTGCACATCAAGATCCAATTATGACAAATTAATGACTTATAGGTAGGATTGTTCTTCATAGTAAGGTATGGATCATGGACATTTGGCATACAAGAAAAATATTGTTCTTGATCATTTGATGAAATTAGGCATTTTATCAAAGTAGGATCATTACGCTTTGGTTTCTAAAAGATGAATGGTTTACCTTAAATTAGTGAGTAGTTCTCTCATGTCATTAGTATAAGCATATTTTAAATATGTAGAATTGGACTTGTAATAGTAGTTTCTAATAAAGTACTATATTTAAAGAAACTAGATTATTACTGCTATAGCATGATACACTAAGATTTGACTATAAGTTGGTGGTCTGATGAAGCTAGATTTATACACTTTGATGTATGATGTATGGGGTCTTAATGTGAGATTAATAACCTCATACATTGGCAATATAACTCTAGTTAATTAAAACAAACTCATACAATAGAGTTTCTGTACTTCACTTAGTGAAGATAAATTACCTTCTTGTGATTATCCAGGATAATCTAAATAATCCAGGACCCTGGGAATATAACTTAGTCTTATATGCTTTTGGGTAGCTCTCAAAGATAAGCATGTACATATTGGAAGTCATAGATTATCAGACTAGAGATCTAAGGATAATAGATCTTATTGAGAAAAATATTCACGTAAAGGGATATTTTTATCATTACGCATGTAGGTCGAAGACACTATATTTGCACTATTGTTCTTGGGGTCAATATTTTCATATAGTAATAAATAGAATATTTAAAATGATAAAATATAGCTATTTGTTAGCAGGAGTATTTTAGTTATTTTAATAACCAAGAATAATATGCATTTTGGTCCCAGAATAGCTTAAGTAACATTAATAATTTATTTACGAAATAAGCTTACTGGATGAGAATAATTATGGAAGAATTATTCTAAGATTTCAATAGTTATTTATTTGGGTTATAATAATATATTAGGCCAATTTAATTAAACTAGATTATTAATTATTTTGAATAATTTTATATTGGGCCCAAGAGGATCAATTAATTAATAAAGGAGTTAGATATAAGTCTTAGACTTATTAAAATAGACAATTTTTAGGGTTTTAGAAACCCTGATGGTGGCAGCCTAATATAAAGGAAAGAACAGAGGCAGCATTCAGGAGTGAGGTTAGAAGCTATTGTTTTCATGTTGTTCTATGTGTATGCATGCAATAGAAGTTCCGTTTCACATAGAAGAACAACAGTTCTCCCTGTAGCTGCCATATTCTCTCTCATAGACATAGCTCTTCTCTAGTTTCTTCCAAGTTTTCATCTTAGTTTTGTACTTTCATTGGTAGTTAGTCCATAGGAGGTTTTGAGAATACTCTAGAAGATCGAGAGTTAGCAATCTTAGTGCGTATTTGATGCGAAGGAGCAAGCATTTGCCCAGTATTCCTATAGAATAAGTGATTGTTCCAATCTAGAAGGCTACATCAAACCCAATCCCACCACCGGTAGTTCACCCTATACGCTATGAAAGTAAGTCTTCTAGATTATGAATGGGAAAAGTTTGAAAAAATCTAGTTTCTACTGCGTTTATTTATTTCTCGAGATCCATCACCTTCCTTCTATTGTGATAACAAACTAGCAAATTTGGAGCAAGTTCCTGCCAGAGTAGCCCTTGCTTGCTTTCCATTATTCTTCTGTTTTTGCTTAACCAATCTTTTAGCGTGAAAGTTTCGCATCTTCAAAATCATTCTCGAAATCATCTTGTCTAAGTCTTCATCCTTTATTTGTGTAGTTACGTCCACTGTAATAATATACAATACATGTTGGAATATATGCACAAAATGTACTATGTATCTTTGAATTTGGAAATTAATAAACTATTTCACTTATTAATAGTTATTTATTTACATAAATTTTCACATTAAAGGTTTAAGTATGTTAGTAAGTAATCTACGTGATTAGGTCGTACTTTCACAATAAAGTGTAGATTATAGGCTACAACACATAAGCGAAAAATGTTCTTAATCAATTAATAAAGTTGGGCACTTTATCAATATTTAGATCATTACACTATAATTTTTAAATGGAGAATAGTTTACCTTTGACCAGTGAGTAATCCACTTACGCCAATAGTATAAGAGTATTTTGGAATACATAAAATTGGACCACGTGATAATAATATTTAATAAAGTACTATAATAAATAAAGATTGGTCTATCGCTGCTATTGCGTGGACAAGTGTCCTAAGAATTGAGTATAAGTTGGTGGTTTGGTGAAATTGGATTTTGCACTTTAATGTATAATGGGTGATGTCTTATTGCAAGGCCAATAACCTTATATGTTGGGTGTTTAACTCTAGTTAATTAAGACGAACTTATACAATAGAGTTTCTATACTTCACTTAGTGAAGATATCATCCCCTAGCAATTGTCCAGGATAATAAAAATAAATTAGGTCTTTGGAAAACGTAACTAAGTATGTATGCTTTTAGATAGCACCCTGAGATAAGTGGGTACATATTGGAAGTCATGGATTATTAGACTAGATATCAAAGGATAGTAGATGTCACTGAGAAAAATGTTAGTACATTTATTCTATCTCAAGATGGGTATTACGTAGAGGGGTATTTTTGTCATTGTACCAATAGGTCGAAGACATTACACTTGCAATATTATTCTTGAGGTCAATATTTTCATATAGTGATAAATGAAATATTTAAAAATGATAAAATACGGCTATTTGTTAGCAAAGGTATTTTGGTCATTTTAATAACTAAGAATAATATGTCTTTTAATCCCTAAAGTAGCTCAAGTAACCTTGGTACATTTTATTTACTATATAGCTTATTGGGTGAAATTAATATTGGAATAATTATTCTAGGAGTCCAATTGATTATTTATTTGGGTTAGAATAATTTATTGGGCCAATTAAATTAAATTGGTTTATTAATTAATTGTCTTGAGTAATTTTATATTGGGCTCAAGTGGATCAATTAATTAATGAAAGAGTTATTTAATTAGTCATAAACTAATTAGAAAAAACCATGGTCCACCAGGTTAAGAGTTGGACGGCTAAAAGATTTTGGAAACCTAAGTAGCCGACACAATCAAGGAAAAGAAAAAGGAAGAGGTGGAGGTTCTGTTTGAATAGAAAAAAGAAAGTTTTTTTTTTTTTTTTTTAATGTGGTTGGTGTGCATGCCACTATAAGATCAACTCAAATAGGAAAAAAAAGGAAAAAATGAGTTTTGCTTCTTAGTCGCCGTCCCTCTTCGGTTTTTCTTTTCTCCTCAATATTGGCTCTCTCTTGTTCTTTCATTCTTTTATCTTATATTCTACTTGCACCATTAATAGTCCATAGGAGGTTCGAGAATACTCTGAAAGGTCAAAAGCTAACAAACGTGGCAAGTGTTTGATACGAAGGAGCCAATAGTTAGCTAGAATTCTCAAGGAATAAGTGGACCTTCTAATTCAAGAAGCTCCGTCAAATTCAAATCCGACATCGGTTATTCAACCTAAGCATCCCAAAAGTAAGTATTCCTAAATTTTGGCTCGAAAAAAAATTTTAATTTGCATATTTCCACTGCGTATTTTATTTTCCAGTGATCCTTCAATGTAGATTGTGTCTACTTCCCACAATGACCTCTTCTCTTAATTTTGCTCCTAATTGATATCCAAATACCCCTCAGTGAAGCATTTCTCAACCTAATTATTCTAACAAAAAATTAAAGTGCAAACATACCAAGTACTAAGAGCAAGTAAATTCATATCGCATGCTTAATCAAATAAAAGACATACAAAGATGTTTCACGTAGTATATACCACATACAATCACAGGGGCATTCCAGTCAATGTTCCCATTATACACACACAATTAACAAGTATAATAGAAAATCACAAATCTCCATAGTACTGATATCGGGATTCTAAATCCCAACATAAATCATCATTCTTAAACTTTTACCTCTATCACCATAACACAACCCTATCCTTTAAATCGAAACTAAGATAGTCAAAATCGAAAGACTATAATGGGTATCGAGATTTTATATTTCTTCACCACATTTAGTCTTCTTATACCTAAGGGATCTCACTTAAGCATACTCATCAAATTCTCCAAAATATCTATCTTTGTTACACAGACTTTTCTCACAACCTCATCAAGGTCATTATCAGTACAATACACAGGGGTAAAATTGCCTCATATATAAACTCTTTAGTACCAATTAAGGTCTCAAATTCAAATCATCATCAGAAGACCTCAAACGCGAATAACCATTGTCATACTTAGATTCTAAATCCTTGAAATCAAAGGTAAGATGCAATCCTAGGCGTAACGCAACTAGGCTCTGATACCAATTATAACATTCCAATTACCTACATAACCCAAATGGGTCAAGGATGTCGCCTCACCCATTGGACAAAGAGTCTTTATAACAAAAAAAGAAAAACAAATCTTAAACTTAAAGAAATAAAGTTATAAACTATTACAAGTTTTAATAAAACTTATACATCATTTGTGGAAAACGTAATAAAATAAATGTTCAAAGTTGGTGAATCTAGCATTCCAAGAACATAAAGAAAACAAATCTTACTTTCTCAAACTTAGTACTCCCAACATGAGTAGAATTTGGGATATCCTAAAAACCATGAGTTTAAAAATGAGTAAAATAAGACATCTCAATAAGCCCCGTGTGTGCATCAGGTTTAATAAAAACATTTCATGATACATGCTCGAAGTGATAAAACATTTTAACATGCATAATAATAAATAAGAGTACTAAGCAACGATAAGTATTTTCATGAGTATTAGTTCCAAAATTTCTAAGGCTTTCTGTCTGTGTTTATAGAGCATCCATAATCCATAATATCAAAATTTAGTAGCATAAGGGTACAAAAGTAGCTCCCACCCCATGGGTGTAGTACATGCAATCCTAAACTACTAGTGGTGTAAGGGCACAGAGGTAATTCCAATCCAAAGGTGTAATTACATTTAATTCCACACTACTAGGCAAGTGTACATCCTATTAATGAGATATTCCTCCCTCACTCAATCCCAATCCGGTTGTTCCACATCCGAATGTCGATTCCTTCTAAATCCCATCGCTAATTGAGGACCGACTCCACACAAATTTAAACATGTTTATATAATCTTTGTACCATCTAATTAGTATATGAATATGGTTGGAAAATTTATTTATTCAAGACTAATAATTTCTTATGACGCCTTGCCTTGTGAATATGAACAAAAATTGTACTTGTATTGTATCCTATTATTTTACATGACCTTTATAAAATTTTGGATTAACTAATAGCTATTAACGAGTTCACGTCGATATCTCATACAAAAATTTCAAAAAAAAAAAAAAAAAAACTTAATTACTAGTTAAAAGAACTGCTATAAAACCAAACTAAAACCTCATTAACCCATCGTTTCATCTACCTAAAGAAATCCTTGATCTAGTTTTAATTCAACAAATTCATATGTGCCCTCCTTTTACTGAAACCTTATTGGGAACCGTCTTCAACTTTTTAGTAAAATCAACCTATGCTATTACAAACAAGTTTCATAGTGGAGAATCTTCATCGACTTTCTCTAATCTCAAATCCATTTGGAAAATTCCTTCTCTTAATGAAATAAAAGCATTTATCTGCTATGCTAATTTGATGAACTTTCTTAGGAAAACACTTCTACTCAAAAGGATGGTTGTTACCAAAAAAAAAAAAGAAAAAAGAAAAAAAAACCTCTCTGAAAGTATAAACTACCATTCATAAACTTAAGAGACTAAAAACATATACCAAATCACAATGGTCTTTCTTAACATTCCTTTCAATTATTATAGAAACAACTCCTTAAACTCCAACACTTCCCTTTAGAATTTACTAAGAATAATAGCACATTATTTGCTAGTAATTTTTATAATGTACCTTAGCCAATTATCTTTACTTTTGTATGTAGGGTTTTTTTGGAATATCAAGAACACACAAAAAAACACGAATCTTTTCCCGTATTTGAGCATATTATTGGTGCATCAATTAAATTCACCTACTCTATTATTCTCTTTTGGATAAATTACCTTTCAGTTTATAATATACTTAACTTTAATGTTTCAAAAATTAACTTTTATTCCTTTTTACTGCGAACTAAAGAGTAAAATTATAAATTTATTCTATTACAATTTTGTATCCACCTCCTTTAAAATTTCTATGTTTAAAAATTTAAATTGATATCCCCTGCTAATATTTTTTTAGTAGCAAATATTATTAATTTTCTTCTTTTATCTATTAGAGAAAAAAAAAAAACATTTATGCAGAAAAATATTTTTCACCCAAAATCTAAGACATGATTTTGTAGGAATTAAGTCACTAATAGATTCATCTACACATAATCAATTGAAATTTTTGTTAATAAAGCATTTTTACTATTTATTAAATAAAACCATTACTGTTTATTATTGAAGATTCAAAACAAGTATAAGGAGGAAACCCGAACGACCATCTACAACATGTTACATTTTGCTTCGAAGTGAAATAAATTGAATCTTATCAAGTTTACAAATCCTGGCCTCCATCGGAAGTGAATGTAATGAGTTGTAAAAACTGTAGCTTTTGGAGCGATAACCATGATTGGCTAAAGAATTAGCTAATTGGTTCCCTTCTGTAAATACATGAGTAAACCTTTCTATGGGGAGTAAGAGAATCTTAAATTCTGTTAAGAAAGTGGCATACGGTTGCAGCTTTCTTCCATTTACTGGTACAGTGTTGTGGGTTTCACCGCTGCCCATTTAACTGAGAAAATAGGAGCACAATTATGCTTTAATGACGTGGTAGACTGGATGGATTTTACTTGCAGATTAGAGAAAGAGGTATTTACAACTACAACCATACCTTACTATCAACTTAATCGTAATTTTTGCAATATGTGATATTTTAGTAAGACACATTTTTGTTCAAAGCATTAATTTAGTATGTTTATATCTTAATGTGACTTTTATTTTGAAATATATATTTATAAGTCTTTATTAAATAACAATAAAAGTAAAATACTATTTATATAATAATAAAAGAATAAGAGATGTTTTTATTTGTAGAAATTAATATATTGAAAATATAATTTCACTCAAATTAAAGAAGAATATAAAAGATTCTAACATTTCTTATCGACAATATAAAATTTCAAACAAGTATGGAAGTCTTTGTTATTATACACAAAAATACCAGGGGCGATTAATATAAATTAGTCTAGAATAAATCAATGATATTTACTCTTTTAGTCCAAAATAAAAGGAAGTAAAGCGTGAATTTTGAGAAGTAATTTACCCTTTTTTTTTTCAAACAAAAAGTTAACAATTCCAATTGAATGGATGCCTTCTGAATATTAATTTATGATGGCACTACTCTAGAAAATACAGGAAAAAGTGGAGCTATTTGCAATCATTTAGGAGACTGAATTCCAGATCTTGCTCTGAAACTCTTACCACCAGCGAGCAAGTTATAGCTCCCGCCAGTCATGGGAGGACTTGAAATAGCGCTCTCAATAAATAAAAAGTTTGAGATCAATATGGATTAAAAAAATATTATTTAAATGTTAAAAACTAGCAAAGATAATTGCTTTCTAAACATTGTTGATATTGCAGGATCTTAGTGGCCTGCGGCATTTTAGAATACCCTTATAAAGAGGCGGCGATTCAAGTAGACAATGCGTTAACCAAGAAAGAAGGGGACATGGAAAATCAATGAACTTATCCCTATTTTGCATCACGATCTTGCAATATGTGCTGATGAAATAAATGTATTACCTAACTTATTTTACTTCTTTCAATAAAATCATTTATTTAAAAGGAGAAAAAAAAAAGGCCAAAGACCTTTAAGCCACTGAACTATAAAAATTACCATAAAAAATTCTAAACTTACATGAGAATTAAAGAATATGAATAAATACAATTATGAAGATGTTCAGAACTCCACAAACATCCAATTCATGTTACAGTCATAATTTTTCACTACCCGGAAGTTGGAATAAATGTAAAGCAGCTCCATGGAATCCCACCATTTGCAAATCAATAAGTGCAGGATTGTAACAAGGCCCAATCCCAATCTGCCAAAAGGACATTTACTTTCAGGCAATAGATCGGCAAGAATATCTGGACTTTCCAGTCACCAGCGAATTCCACTGTGGAAATTGTAATTGACTGATTCTGCGGCACCTGCTTTAACTTCTTCTATTAAACACACAACAGAGAGAGTTACCTGATGTAGAACATTTACCTGCTCAAGATAACTTACGGCATCAATTGCAAAATTTCCATGATGATCACGTATGTAGTATTGAATTCCCTGTGGCAGAAACGTAGTCATCAGTCAACTAATTCTCTCCCTTCCACTTAAAAATCTAAAATGAAGTTTTTGGTCAATTTATGAGTTTCAGATAAGAAATCACATGTAAAGTCATGCTGTAAATAAAAGCAGTACAACATGTTGCTACTGAATTGGAGCTTCTAATCTTTGAAGATTTTCATCAATTAAAATTTCTAGACCTAGGAAATATCTTCGAACTTGTAGTAGTAAACACTAATCAATCTTATCAACAACACGTTAACTATGAAATCTGGTTTTGTCGAGGGATTCTATATAGTTTATTCTGATTGTTCAAAAGCTTAGAAAATTTAACTATGTATATACATCAATGGAGGATGAACCACTTGAGGACTGAAACAATTAACTTTAATAACTCAGCTATAGTTAACCTGACTGGAGATTAAATCCAGCAAATGATCCCTCCTTAAAGAACCTGATTTCAATCTCAACAAATAAATAAAAACATAACTAATTCATATCAAAGGATGAAATTTATTTACTGGGCTTTCTTAATAGGCTAGATCACATTCCTCTCAATTGCATATTCTCTTGATATGCTTTGAGTGGATAGAGGGAGAGGTAGGGGGGTGGATTGCATCATGAATATTATAACCAATTAAATCATTCAATATCAGATGCATGACTGGTCTAGCAGCAACTCTTCTTATACAATCTGATGGCTAAAACTAGTCTTGTCTGATCCCTCAAATGTGCCAAACTAGGTTAAGGACTGTCTTTAGAAATTTTCTTTTCTATATCCCAAAAAAAAAAAAAAAAAAGATGAGTAATTAAGTTGTCAAATGAGGAGATATGTGGAGAGGAAATGATGCTGGGACAAAAAAAAAAAAAGCAATAGATAGTCGTTGAGAATGTGCAGGTTTACCCTTGTTCCCGAATAGATAGTCATGCTCAGAATTCCAGCAATAAAGAAGTGATCACCAACCTTTCACATGACCATTATCCTATTTTGGCCTCTCCATTCACCGCAGCACTTGCACTCTTGTTGGCAATGTCCATAACAGGCTTAATGCTGCTCTTCTTTTGCCCATCTTTGTCAGTATCTGGTCCATCCTTCTCTGAGATTACCAATCTCTTCACAATCTTATCTTCTGAAACCAATTTATTTTCTGCTGCTTTACTCTTTGGTGATTGTGTAAGTTTTACTACAGTACCTTTACCTTTAGGCTCAGAACTCTCCACGGCTAAAGTATTCTTTGCCACAGCTGATGCTTTTTTAGGTTTACTCTTATCAGAAGCCTTTTGTAATGTCTCCTTTGCAGGGTTCTCCTTGTCATGATCAGGAAGTAAAGCACGATGGCTCAGACGAAGTTGGCCTTTTTCATTGACCTTAAATAATGCTGGAAATAGTTAAGAAGATTCTAGAAGTTCTCATAAAGCGCTTTAGGAAAAGCTTGAAGGCTCTACGCAACAAAATACAATTGTAGAAAAGCTTCAAAATCAAATCCTAAAAATGTAAAGAATCATTTCAATGGTCCATCTTGACATTTATTACATTTTTATTATAACATGATCAATTATTGAGATCAAAATGCTGTAAGGATACATGCAAAGCCAAAGTGCATACATCATTTTGATAAAGAAAAGGTAAAACATGTATTTTCTTTTTCAGATAAAGACAAGGCAAAACATACACCGGAGATACATACTTGTGCACTTCAAAAAGAAGAAAGAATTAATAATCACAAATTTTAAAGAAATCAAAGCTTGGAGCAATATTGCATGCAATCAGCAAACAGTTGGCAAAGGAAAAGTTATCAACTTCGAGGTTATTCTGACAATGGGTATCACAGTATAGAAAAGTCATAAGGAAGATTAACTCATTGTGAGAGAAGGGACAGAGAAGTTTGAAACCTCAATCAGCTTGACATCAACACGATCTCCAATTTTGAAAGCCTGAGACAATGTTACCACATAGAAATTACTATGCCATGATCTTCCAAAATAAATTTAAGAAAGACAGGGATAATATACTTACATCTTCCGCCTTTGCTAGCCAGTTGGCACTTAACTCACTGATATGGCACAGTCCCTGACATAGACCATTGGTTTCGAGTAGATTGTTCAAGTAAAGGATATCAGAATTTCTTCAAAGCATAAAACTGCATTATCTCATTTGATTCTAGTAAAACAATATCTGTGTTTTAGTCACAATTTTGTACCTCTCTGCCAGGAGCAATCTCAACAAACACTCCGTAAGGAGCAATTGACTTGATTTCACAATTCCTAATTAAAAAAAAAAAAAAAAAAAGACACGTATGAACATCAATTCTATTAGATTGAGTACAATTCTGGAATTGTTAAGTAAGAAAGCACTGCATGGAACTTGTCACTTCAGATACTCCATTCGTCCCAAATGTGACGGTGTTTGACTTGGAAGGGATTTTATGCATAAGTAAGAATTGAATATGATAGTAATGTAGTATAATAAAATGTCAGAACGGTTGAACCCTATAAAATTTTATGTCAAATCTAAACATATAAAAGTAATATATGTTAAGGATATTAATTATTTTACATTATATAATATATTAAAAATTTTTTCTTTTAAGAAAAGTGTCAAAATTCTTTTGGGACAACATTATTAATTTGGTTGAGATGGAGGGAGTATTAAAAATTCACTGTGAGGTGGTTGGGGAGGGGTGGGGTTGGGACGACGTGTAGTCTTCAGTAGCATAACTTTAGCAATACATCCTGTACCAAACAAACTGAAAATGCATTTCTGGCAGAGAAACTAGGAACAAAAAGAAACAATTAAATAATTGTCTAGGAGTCGGTGTATTTTACAGAGGAAAGAAGAGACCTGTATATATCACCAACAGATGGAACCATTGTGAGATTACTAATAATGGCTTTAGTCCTTTCCAAGCTGGACAAATCTTTGGCAGTTATTTTCACCTGCAAAGCAATGCACAAATTGCAGCAGTGAGTGAAATTAACTGATGAGCACAACTTTAAAAATAAGGGAGAAATACAAGAGAGGATATCATAGTCCATTTGTAGTAACTTTTGTTTTGTTTTGTTTTTTTTTTTTTTTGTTTTTGTTTTTTTTTTTTTGGGTGGGGGGATGGGGAAGTTGGGGAGCAGGGAGGGGATGTTTAATGACAAAGTCTTCCATTTAACTTACAACTCCATCATCCTGTGTGTCAATAGCTTCGACCCCAGTTTCTTCAATGATACTCTTCACCTTTTTCCCTCCAGAACCAATAATAAGGTTTATTTTCTCTGGTTGGACCTAACGGAAAGTAGATGTTATAAAGATACTTTATTTTTCATCAAATAGAGTGGGAATCAAATGGACAACCAACCTTCATAACGTGAATTATTGGTGCATACTTGGAGAGGCCTTTAGAAGGTGGAGGGCAGCTCTTCAACATTTCAGCTGAAGAAGAAGAAAATATACAACAGTAAAAACAACAGAAGGGGAAAAATAGTAGTTGCAAAGATTGAAAATGAAGAATTTCAGGTAGAGGTACCAAATCAACTAGGGCAACAAAAAAAAAAAAAAAAAAAAAAGGGAAATTTTTTTCTTAGATATGATGTGATGGATGAATAAAACAGTGAATTCTTAGAATTGTAGACATACAAAGAATATCAGAATAAAAGTTTATGAAGGCAAAACAGAAATAGTTAATAGACTGAACAGATGATGCAAGGTGATCAGTCAAAGTCTCTAGCAGTTAAGAAATTAAACCACATCAAAAAGGAAAATATGCCGTGTATAGAACACACTTAAAAATGTTGACTACAAATTTACCTCTGAATTGTGTATCATTAGAAAGGAATTCAGTAAATATATTCATATGAAAACCATTTTAGTTCCATTTGTACTGAGTATTAACAAACCACTTAGTTGTAAGTTTTCAGTTATTCATGTGACAAAGACTTCAATTCCACTACTGCAATTTGAAACATTAACTTCATCTCTTAAACATTGCTCCAAAAAATTTCTATATTTTTTAAATTCTTTCTTTTCTCATTTCTTCCCACTTTTTTCTTTTTATTGAGATTATGAGTGAAAGCATCTAACCATATCCAACAGTCCAAATTCAGGATGGAGGAAGACTGCTTTTTATTGAATTCCTCCACCAAGTTCCAGACATATCCACATCAACAAACAAATACTCAATAGAGCTTCTCAGTTATGAAACACAGGAAACTTTTTAATACGGTAGTTGACGTTTGACTATTTGCACAACCTTTTGACATGAGCAAAAGGTTGTTTCTTGTAACCTTCCCCCCACCCAACTCACAGAATTTCAAGTATTCCTTGTGAAACTTGGAAAAAGCATTTACTTATAGAAAAGGAGTACCAAATATGACTACCATGAGATTTGTTGACAGGAACTTGCTTCTTATTCTTATCAAGATTTCCATGCATGAAAGCAAAATATGCCAAATTTCTTGCTACTGTCCAAAATGCATGCATTTCAAATTTGATGCCTGTGGGAAAATATGGCTAAAAGGTGTATTTTAGGAAAGTACGGTTGTAAATATTGTAACACTAGAATTAGGGAAGTTTGACCTTTAAATTAGGGGATTTTGTAATCAGTTATTAGGGATTTTGTGGGCAGTAATTAAGGGATTGATTAGGAAGTTTTGTGAATCAATTTATTAAGGTAGTTGCTATATTTGTACCTTAGGCAGCTTGTATATAATTAGCTCATTGTAATCTTTGAGTGATATATGAAAAGAGATTATTCTCTCTCAATTTCTTACATGGTATCAGAGCTGTTCATCTTGATCTGCTTCTGATTTTTCTTCTTGTGCCTATTCTTTGCTTCTTCTTCTTCTACCGGCCGACTTTAATTGCTGGTGGTGTTTCGTTCATTCTAATTCCTACGACCAGCCAGCCTTAATTGCTGGTATTTCTCCTCTATTTTTCTTCCTCGTAGGTGTTGTATAGCCGACCTTTATTGCTGGTGTTGTTTCCAATTGTTTTGATACTGATTTGTACCGAGCAGCCTTCATTGCTATCATTTTCTCTTTATTTTTCTTATTCAGGCAGCCTTAATTGCTCCAAAATATATATTTTTTTACCATGTCAACCTCCCAAACACGAGTTGTAAGCGCAAAATGTTGGACGCTTCATGGGAAACCACCCAGCCGAGAATAGGAACAAAACGGGGGACAATCCAAAAGTGGACAAGCCAATATAGCAGCTGGCCAAATTGCTGAGACACCAAAGTCAGACATTGCTAGTCTCAACCAAGATGAATTGGACAGGGTGAGTGCACTCATCAGCAGTTTAGAAAAGCCTTCAAGTACTTGTTCTGTGGCATATTCAAGTAACTTTTTACTTTCCATTAGATTAAATGTTTCGGATATACCCTTTTCCACCTCTTGGATCATGGATTCAGGAGCTACCGACCATATGAACCCTTCACCAAATATCTTCACCACTTATTCTTCGTGCCCGAGCAGTAGGAAAATAGCCACTGCAGATGGTTCTTTGACCACTGTGGCAGGAATTGGAAATGTCCAAATTAATCTATTGTTAACCTTGAAAAATGTTTTCCATGTCCCTAAGCTAGCTACCAATTTGATATCCATCCAAAAACTTGCCCATGACTTACAACAATGTATGGTGGTTTTTCATCATAATGGTTATGTATTTCAGGACGAGTTCAGGAACGATGATTGGACATGCTAGAGAACGGGGTGGCCTCTACTTCCTTGAAGCAAGTCAACCACCATCCCCAAGAATAAACCGTTAGTGTCATTTGTTTCCGAGTCTTTGTCATCTAATATGGAGAAAATTTGGCTCCATCATCGTCGACTTGGACATCCATCATTTCAAGTTATAAAACTCTTGTTTCCATCTTTGTTTCAACATTTAGATATTGAGTCTTTTCATTGTGAAAAATGTGAACTTGCCAAACACAAACGTGTACCATTTCCAGTGAGCAATAGCAGACGTTCCATTCCCTTTCATTTAATCCATAGTGATGTCTGGAGTCCATCTACTATTGCTAATATTTCTGGGGCACGATGGTTTATTTTCTTTATTGATGACTACACTCGTGTTTGCTGGGTCTTTCTTCTTAAACAAAAATCTGATGTCAGTATTGTTTTTCCAAATTTCTGCTCTATGATTAAAAATCAGTTTGGAGTGATCATCAAGAGAGTTAGGTCTGACAATGCACGAGACTATTTCAATCAAACTCTAAGTCCATATTTTCAAAAGGAAGGGATAATCCATGAGTCATCTTGTGTGAATACCCCGCAGCAAAATAGAGTTGCAGAAAGGAAAAATGGTGATCTTGAAAAAACTCGAGCATTGTTATTTGAACATCATGTACCTAAAACCTTTTGGGGTAAGCTATTCTTACAACACATCTCATAAACCGATTGCCATGTAGAGTCCTAGGATTTCAGAGTCCAATGGATGTATTATCCACTTTCTATCCTAACTTCCACACCACAAACAATCTTGTTCCTAGAATGTTTGGATGTACATCATTTGTACTGTAATACCCCATGTTAGACCGTCTTAGGTAAGTGAGGGAAAAGTCATGCATGCCATATTAAGTTATACCACATTTGATGATTTGAATTATTTTTCATGAAAATATTGGTTGTGGATTGCATGAATTAATTTGTTCTTGAAATAGTTTGATTGCTTGAGCTTTCATTTATTGAGGAGAGTTTATTGGAAAAAAAAGGGCAAAGCAAGTGGGGAGAGCATTTAAGCCTTGACGGGCTTAAGTTTGAATCCTAGCAATTTCAAATCCTTTTCATTCTCTTATTTTCCTTCCTCCTTCCCTAACTTTTCCCTAGCTTGGCCGAAATCTCTAGGAGACTAGCCACTAGGAAATTAATTTCCTAAGAAGAGAAAAAAAAATTAGGAGAGTGATTTATTTGAAAATTTTATAAAATATTTGAGAACAAATTAAATTGTTGGTTCTAATATCTTATCATAACCTTTTAGAGAATTTAAATAATATATTAGTAAAGAAAAGCATATATAAGAAAGCATATAGGTATTATTTTCAAGGAAATAAATTCCCATATTTTATCTTCTTTCAAATAATATTTTCTTAATGGAAATAAAAGACTTGGAGGTGGAATTAAATGGAGTATTTATCTCTTGGATAAATCCAGGAATTTTCGAAGCCTTAGGGGAAATTTCAGTAGGCATGGATAGGAAACCAGAATTTTATTTCCTAATAACTATTTAACAGCTATTTCCTAATTAGATGACCTAATTCCTCTCTAGGGTTTTCTGGAAAACTCCCTTCTAGCAGCCGCCACTTAGGGTAAAGACAACTTACCTAAAACACTCCCAAACCCTAGCTAAGATTGGCCAAGAAAACCCTAACCAACTAGGACTTGTCTTCAGCCAAAAGGAAACCAGAATTTCAGCCCTAGACCCTCAGAATTTTCGTCACTGTTCACACCTATTCTGCCTAAAATTTCCAGCACAAAATCTGCACAAAAGTGCCCTAGCTATCAAGCAGAAAAACAGCTGCACAAAGGCCCATTCTTCCTCTCCTATTTTCGCTATTATAGGGACTCAAAACCCATCAGATTTTTCCTCTCTTTCTGTCCAGAATCTCAGCACCCTCAGCTACACAAACACAGCAGCCACCAACCCTAATTCCCCTCCAAAATCTCGGCAGCCCTAGAGAACACCAAAGCTGAACAATTTTCTGTTTTGATCAAGAAACCCTAGTAAGGCCAAAACTTCTTCAAACACCTAAACCCTAAAGCACCTCAGCCTAACCTATCTCCTTCATCAATCAGCCTCAAACAAACCCTATAAACCCTCCATTGCTCAGAAATTCCAGCCGCCAACCCTCCTCCACATTTGGACCAAAATAGCACCCAAAACTCCATCAAAGCTGAAAACCAACTCTAAGGTAAGCAACTCCTCAACTCTTCATCAACTCCTCTTCAATTCCTCTCGTCTTCTTCTCCTAAATCTCGATCATAAGGGACTGATTTTACCCATTCTTTGGGGAGTCTTGATCAAGGACATCCAAGCGATCCAAACTCTTCAACTAGTGATCGAACTCAAGCTAGTCAACAAGGAGTTGCCGTGATTTAAGTCTAAATCGCTAAGAGGTAATCAAGATCCTATTTTTATTTATTTACAAGGTCTTAAACTTCAAAATATTGACTTAAGGATGCTTATGGAGTCTAGTATGAACGCATGAATATATTATATTGATGAACATGTTGATGAAAGCCATAGATAAAGCATGTATGAGATAGGACATTGATGTATCTTGCCATGATGAACCTAGATTCATGCTAAATAGGCAAAAAAATGAGATCTTTTAATGTTTATGGGGCTATTTATAATGATTTTATGTTAGTTTAATATGGAAGAGGTCATGTGAAGAATTGATCTAGATCAATGCACGGTCACGATCAATAGAATCGTAAAGGAAAGTTATATATGTGATTTAGTGAATCAAATACCATGGATGCAATAGGTAAATAATAAAATCCTGAAGAGTCATGTTGTATGAAATAATGGGTGGAATGATTAAATCCTAATTGCGGGGTTATTTGCTCTAGATAAGAAAGGAGAGGAAATTAGAGCAATCGATTGAGTTGGATTTGGCTGTGATATATCCAGGTAAGTCCCTGCATAACTGTTTTGATAAATGTTACTTGTTTGCAAGCAATTTTTACAATATTATTTGAAATTGGTATCAATATGATGCTTTGACACAAGGATTGGGCCTTGACTAAAAATGATGAGTTATGTTGGATTGTTGTGAGATTTGGATTGGAAACGTGGATGTTCTATTTTCAAAAACGAATTTGCTAAATTTTAATTGTTCAAACTTCGAAAATGATTTCTTAAACCATTGTCAAACGATTTGGAAACGCTATTACCACGTTTTGCAATCAAATTAATTAAAGACTTTCGGAAAAGGGAAAATGATTCTGCCCTTGAATGGGGAGCGTTGAGTATGCAGCGGGGGTAGGCTAGTAGTACTAGTTTCGAAGAGTAAGAGTGAGTTTTCTGGCAGGTGGCCACCTCCAGAAGATAAACTCAACTTGGAAAGGCAACAGTACTACTTAGTCAGGCCGATCCGAGCTAGCATATTAGTCCATGTGGACACTGATGACCCGGATTGGACAACCGGAGTATTAGGTGAAGAGATGGAGGAGTATCTCACCTGGTGGGTGAATTCCCCACTGCCCATTGTTGAAAGAATACATTGGGAAGCTATCATGGTGGTAACCATGATATGGATTATGTTACTATGTTGTTGAATCATTTGCTAATCCCTATTTAATGAATAATGATTGTGATGAAACAATGATTTATTGTGAACTGTTTTGGATTGATTGAGCAAGGCTCCTTTTTATGACGGTTATTGATGAGATTGGCTTGCAAACACGATTTTGTGGTTTTGATAAATCTGCATACATGAAATGGTTTTAACTGACATTTGCACACACGAGACTTACTGAGATGTCAATCTCACAACTTTTATATCATGATTTCAGGAGATTGCTTTCAGTGAGCGGGGCGAAGCTAGGGTTGAGCTCCAATTTATTTATTTAGTTGTGGTTGAAGTTATTTCAAGAGACGCTTGTTAGTTTTGATTTTCCAGACTTGTATAAGTTTTGCTTTCAGATGTAATGGAATTATCCTTTTAATTTTATTTAGCAGTTTTCGTTTTATTTTGTACCTTGTTATAAAGACCTCTGGTCCTTTGGTGGTCCTTTGGACGGGGCGACATCCTGCCCTATCTAGGTACCTAGGGTGTGGGGTGTTACAAGTACATATTCACAGTCACAACCAAGGAAAATTAGATCCAAGGGCTCTAAAATGTGTATTTGTGGGATATTCCTCAACCCAAAAAGGATACAAGTGCTATCATCCACCCTCTCAAAAATTTTTTGTTTCTATGGATGTTATTTTTAATGAACGTGAATCTTACTTTCCAAACTCTTTTCTTCAGGGGGAGAAGTTTGTGAGAGAAGATGAGTGTTTGGGTTTTGACTTGTTATTAGATCTTTCAACTTCAAATCATCCTACTTCCTCATCCACTAGTAATCTTGTCCCAGTTCACTCTGAATTATCTGAGTCTGTCACAATCTCCTCTGAACCTGTATTTGCTCAATCTGACACCACTGAATCTATTCCCAAGGATGTTAGATATGGCAAAGAAAAGATGTATACAAGGAAGAAGACAGCTGCCCCTAACCCTACGCAAGTCCAAGAGTCTGATCAGGTAAAAACTTCTGAACCCACATTACAGATTGAAACAGAAATAGAGGTAGAGAGTGAGATCCATAGGGGTAATAGTAGTGACATAGACTTACCCATTGCATTGAGAAAAAGTGTAAGAGAGTGCACTAAAAGACCTTTAAACCGCCTTGCACATTTCCTGTCCTTTCAGCGTTTTTTTCCGTCACACAGAGTCTTCCTCAGTAACCTAGAAACCATTACCATTCCTTCCAATCTATCCGAAACTTTGTCTAATGAAAAATGGAAACAAGCCATGAATGTAGAAATGGAGGCACTGGAAAAGAACAAAACATGGGAGCTTGCAGAGTTACCAGTCGGGAAGAAACTAGTGGGTGTAAATGGGTGTACACAGTAAAATATAGAGCGGATGGTTCAGTAGAAAGATACAAGGCAAGGCTAGTTGCCAAGGGTAATACTCAAACGTATGGAGTGGACTATCTAGAGACTTTTGCCCCAATTGCAAAATTGAATACTGTTAGGGTCCTATTGTCTTTGGCAGCCAACTTTGGATGGGATTTACAACAATTTGATGTCAAAAATGCTTTCTTGACATTTGGTTATGGAGATCTCCAGGAGGAGATATATATGGAGATATCTCCAGATTTTGGAAAAAGAGTTGCTGATCATACAGTCTGTAGGTTAAGGAAGGCATTGTATAGGCTTAAACAATCTCCTTGAGTATGGTTCGGCAGGTTTGTCAAGGTTATGGTGATGTTAGGATACAAGTAAAGTCAAGGAGATCATACTTTGTTCAACAAGCATTTGTCTTCAGGAGGAGTCACGGTCCTCTTACTTTATGTGGATGACATAATTGTTATAGGAAGCAATGATGAGGAGAAACATTCTTTAAGTGAGTGCTTAGCAAAAGAATTCGAGATTAAGACACTTGCGAAGCTAAAATATTTTCTCGGAATTGAAGTAGCACATTCAGAGAAGGATATTTTTCTCTCTCAACAGAAGTATGTAACTGATCACTTAGCATACATAGCTGCACATATTTAGGAATTATAGCTGTAATTATTTCCTGTAATTGTTTCTATATTTGTAATGTATAGTTGGCTTACCTTAAATAGGTCTAGGTATCTTGTATAAATACCTTGAGATATATGGAATAAACACAAGTGTTTTTCAGCCAATTATGAATTTGGTATCAGAGACAAAGAAAAGACTTCCGCTGCCTCCTTTTCCCAAAGCCTAGCCGTCATTGTCTCTTCCAAAACCAGCGCGGCACTGTGGTGACACTGTAGCGGCGGCGACACTGTAGCACTGTAGCGTGCGACACTGTAGCAACAATGTAGCGGCGCGATACTGTAGCGCTGGTACTGTAGCGAATCGCGCTGGTTATCATCTATCATGGCTACCAAAACTGACAATGAAGCGATCCCCGATAGCAAGAAACTCTCGACGGTGACCATTCATGAAACCTCTTCTCCAATTCATATTAAATTGGATAGTACTAATTATCGTGTTTGGTCAAAGATTTTAGAGATGCATATTGCTGGCAAAAAGAAGAAGGGTTATATTACTGGACGAAAGGCTGCACCTGCAGAAGATGATCCGGGTTATGATGAATGGGAAGCTGAAGATGCTCTTGTCAAGTCTTGGCTTATTAATTCCATGACTGATAATCTGATGTCACACTTTGTTCAGTGTGGGACATCTAAAGAAGTTTGGGATGCGGTTAAGAGGAGCTATCTTGATGTGTCTGACTCTTCCCAAGTCTATGAACTGATGAAGAGGTCATCCCAATTGCGCCAAGGTGGTCGACCTCTGCCGGAATATTACAACGAGTTGAATTCAATTTCATGGAACTTGATTATCGTAGGCCTAATGACATGACATGTGCTGCTGATATCAAGAAACACAGGAAGCGTATTGCAGAGGATCGCATCTATATGTTTCTTGCAGGTCTTGATCACCATTTGGATCAAGTTAGTAGTCGTGTTTTGGCTACTTCCCCTCCACCAAGCTTGGAAGAAGCCTACTCTTTAATTCGTCGTGAAGTGCAGAGACAGATCACTATGGAAACAGAAAATCATTCTGAAGCTTCAGCTCTAACGATTCAAAAGAGCACCTCTCAGTTGACTCCTTCTGTTCCTGTGAATTTTGTCGCTTCCAGTTCTCGCTTCTGCATTCATTGCAATAGTACCAGGCATACCATAGAGGTTTGTTGGAAGAAGCATGGATATCCGGAGTGGTATAAACTTAAACAAGCTGAGAAGAAAAATAAGAAATCTGCTCAGATTACTATTATTGATACTTCTCCACCTTCTGCTTCTCATGTCTCTCAAGTGTCTGCTCACCAAGGTAATTCTAACGCTTGGGTTATTGATTCAGGGGCCACTGACCATATGACTAGTAATTCTTCTATCCTTGCCTCTCTAATGTCTTCACCTGTCAAGTCTGTACAGGTTGCTAATGGGACCTCTATGCCAATTACAGGAGTCGGGAGTGTCTCAATTTCTCCTACATTCTCCATGTCACCTGTCTTACTTGCACCTGCTCTTTCTAATAGTCTTCTTTCCATTAGTAAGATTACCAGAAGTCTTAATTGTTCTGCAATATTTGATTCCACTTATTGTATCTTTCAGGACAAACGTACGAAGAGGACGATTGGCATTGGTAGGGAAAGGGGCGGTCTTTATTACTTAGAGGGGGCTACGCAGTTTCAATCTGAACCTAGCCATGGCCTTCAAGTAGAGAGCAAGTCATTTGATAGAGAGAAGATTCTTTTATGGCATTGTCGTCTAAGGCATCCATCTTTTCCTTATTTAGAGTGTTTATTTCCAAAATTGTTTCGCAATGTTGCTATCTCTAGTTTAAGATGTGAACAATGCATTTATGCTAAAAACCATCGTGTTCCTTTCAAAACTAGTTTCAATAAGAGTTCTATTCATTTTTCGAGTGTTTACACTGATGTATGGGGTCCTTTTTCTACTTCATCTGCTTCTGGCCATAAATACTTTGTGTCTTTTATTGATGACTGCACTAGAGTGAGCTAGGTATATTTGATGAAATCTAAAAGTGATGTTATACAAGTGATTCCTCAATTTTACAAAATGATTGTGACACAGTTTCATACTCAGGTCAAGTTTTTCATTCTGATAATGGTCGTGAGTTTGTAAATCAATCTCTTACCCAGTTCTTCCTAGAACATGGCATCCTCCGCCAAACAACTTGTGCCTACACACCACAACAAAATGGGGTAGCAGAGCGTAAGAATCGTCATATCCTTAACGTTGCTCGGGCTTTGAGCTTTACTATGCATGTTCCTAAACGTTTTTGGGCTGAGGCTGTCATGACTGCTCTCTTTCTTATTAATCGCATGCCCGCTCGTATCCTTAATTTTCAAACCCCTTTACAGATGTTGTCACAATTTCACTCTATCCCTTCTGCTCTAAATATTTGTCCTAAGGTCTTTGGTTGTGTATGCTATGTTCATGTCCACTCTATATATCGAGATAAGCTTGATCCACGTGCTCTCAAATGTGTTTTTCTTGGTTACTCTAATTCTCAAAAGGGCTATAAATGTTTTCATAGAAGAAAACAGAATACCACTGTTATGCCTCCTCTTGATTCTAGTGCCCCTCTTGATGATGCTACCATGCCATCAGATGACTCTTCTACTATTAACCCTGAGGTATGTGTTCCTTCTCTTCCCACTTCAACTTCAGAGATAGATTCTACTACTTTGACTCTACCAGTTATGGATCACGATCATGGTAGAAGATATCCCCTTCGTGAACGTAGAGAACCTGATAGGTTGGGTTTTTCCAAGTCATCTTTTAATGTCACTTATCCTATTTCTGATTTTATCTCTTATCACCGTTTGTCTAAGGTTCATCTAGCTTTTGCTCTTCAGTTGTCTTCTGTGTCTATTCCTAGTCATTTTCAGGAAGCCCTTGGAGACCCTAAGTGGAAGATTGCTATGGAAGAGGAGATGAAGGCCCTTCAAAAAAATTCTACTTGGGAAATGGTTGAGTTGCCACGGGAGAAGAGGACAGTAGGATGCAAGTGGGTGTTTACAGTGAAATACAAGTCAGATGGGACAGTTGAAAGGTATAAGGCTAGACTGGTGGCCAATGGTTACACTCAAACCCATGGGATTGACTATCATGAGACTTTTGCTCCTGTGGCTAAGATGAACACCGTTCGAGTCATTCTATCTCTTGCAGTCAATCTAGACTGGCCATTACGCCAATTTGATGTAAAAAATGCTTTTCTCCATGGTGATTTTACCGAGGAGGTGTATATGGATCCTCCTCCAGGATTTACAATAGGGAAAAGTAATGTGTGTAAGCTGAAAAAGGCATTGTATGGGTTGAAACAATCGCCAAGGGCATGGTTTGGCAAGTTGAGCTACTCGATGAAGGCGTATGGTTTTAAGCAAGCTTTAGCGGATCATACTTTGTTTTATAAGCGGGAGCATGATGATATTACCTTGCTTATTGTTTATGTTGATGATATGATTGTTACAGGTAGTAATGCTGGTGAGATAGAGAAACTTCGAAACTATTTGGCCAAGGAATTTGAGATGAAGGACTTGGGGGTTCTAAAATACTTCTTGGGTGTTGAAGTATCTCGGTCCAAGCAAGGACTTTTCCTCTCTCAACGGAAGTATATTTTAGATCTCTTAGCTGAAATCGGTAATTCCGCTCGTGAACCTCGTAAATACTCCTATTGAGATGAATCATGGCCTGGCTATCTATCCTGATCAGGTTCCAACTAACAAGGAGAGATATCAGAGACTAGTGGGGAAGTTGATTTATCTGACTCATACTAGGCTTGATCTATCATATGCAGTTAGTGTTGTCAGTCAGTTTATGCACAATCCAAGTGATAGACACATGAATGCAATGAATCGTATTTTGGCTTATCTGAAGTCCTCTCCAGGTAAAGGTATTATGTTCTCCAAACATGGGCACTTGGATATTGTTGGTTACACAGACTCTGACTTTGCTGGCTCTAAGTTAGATAGAAAGTCTACTTCAGGCTATGTGTCATTTGTTGGAGGTAATTTGGTGACTTGGAGTAAGAAACAGAATGTAGTGTCATTATCTAGTGCAGAAGCTGAATACATGGCTCTTCATCATGCAACCACAGAGCTTGCTTGGTTAAAAATTCTCTTGACAGAACTCGGGTTTGGTCCAAAGAAACCTATGGTACTGTATTGTGATAACACTGCAGCTATTGAGATCGCTAACAATCCAGTTCAACATGATCGAACTAAGCACATTGAACTTGACAGGAATTATATCAAGGATAGTCCGGATTCTGGTATGATAGAGGTTCCGTACATTAAGAGTGCAGAGCAACTGGCTGACATAATGACTCATGCTGTTACTAGTGGACCATTTTATGCATCATTGTCCAAGTTGGGCATGTGTGATATCTATGCACCAACTTGAGGGGGAGACTTAGCATATATAGCTGCACATATTTAGGAATTATAGCTGTAATTATTTCCTGTAATTGTTTTTATATTTGTAATGTATAGTTGGCTTACTTTAAATAGGTCTAGGTATCTTGCATAAATACCCTCAGATATATGGAATAAACACAAGAGTGTTTTTCAGCTAATTATTAATTTGATCTACTCAAGGAGACAGGAAAAACAGCATGCAAATCAGTGAGTACTCTGATAGATCTAAATATAAAGCTTGGACTAGCAGAGGAAGATACTATGGTGGACAAAGGGGTATATCAACGTTTGGTGGGAAGGCTCATTTATTTGTCCCACACACGACCGGATATAACTTATGCTGTGAGTGTGATTAGTCAATTTATGCACAGTCCAAAAGAGGGTCATCTTCGAGCAGCACACAGGGTGTTGCAGTATCTTAAAGGTACACCAGGAAGAAGACTTCTTTTTCGGAGAAGTGGGAGCCTAATGCTTTAAGCCTATACAGATGTTGATTATGCTGGGTCATTGATTGATAGAAGATCTACCACTGGATACTGTACGTTCCTTGGTGGAAATCTTGTGACATGGAGGAGTAAAAAACAAAATGTAGTAGCACGGTCTAGTGTAGAGGCTGAATTTCGAGCGATGGCTCAAGGAGTATGTGAGTTACTTTGGTTAAAGAACATTCTACAAGACATAAGGATCAAGTTGGAGGGCCCAATGAGACTTTACTTCGATAATAAGTCTGCAATTAGTATAGCTCACAATCCTGTGCAGCATGAATGGACAAAGCATATCGAAATTGACAGACATTTTATCAAGGAGAAATTGGAGAGTGGATTGATCTGCACACCTTATGGATTGAGGAGGAGTGTGGGAAAATACGGCTAAAGGGTGTATTTTAGGAAAATACGGCTGTAAATATTGTAACACTAGAATTAGGGAAGTTTGACCTTTAAATTAGGGGATTTTGTGGGCTGTAATTAGAGGATTGATTAGGAGATTTTGTGAATCAATTTATTAGGGTAGTTGCTATATTTGTGTCTTAGGCAGCTTGTATATAATTAGCTCATTGTAATCTTTGAGTGATATATGAAAAAAGATTATTCTCTCTCAATTTCTTACAATGCCAATGAAATTTACCAAGAATATGCTTTCGGCCATCTCTTGCCTGTAGTAAAGCTTGCTTCATAATTGGTAATGTAATGCCTCCTACCTACAGTAAAATAATCAAATTGAGGTTACTACATATAATCAGCAACTCAGATTAAACAGTGAACCATCACAAAAGCAAGCATATTAACTGTGGCACCAATAAAGAGCATTGGTAAATTACAGGATAATAATATACATAAGTATAATGAGAAAACTGCTGTTGCAGAAGGGTGTACTATTGAGGGAAGATGATTTATGTAACCTTTATGTCCATTTGAAAAGCTGTTATACCCTCATCATTTCCTGCCACCTGCACGAATAAAATCATCAATTTGCTTCCGTATAATTCCCCTTGCCTCTGAAACTCATGCCCAAGACAATTTTGTTACTATCCTTTTATTTTGTTCACTAATTCATTTATTATTTTTGAATAGGAAAGGAAAATTGGGAAACAGTTATAGAGCAGATAAAACCAAACAACATTAGTTCCCAAAGCATAAAACATTTCAACCGATTATACCTTGAAATCCATATCTCCGGATGCATCTTCGCCTCCAGATATATCAGACAGGATAAGAGGCGTTCCATCTCCCCCAAATTCCTTTGTGTCCAAAACCAGACCCATTGCAATACCTGCAATGGAGCACTTTATTGGGACGCCAGCATCCTGCAATGCTAAGCAACCGCCACACACTGATGCCATACTGTTATTAAAATTGGGTCAAAGAACAAGAAACAAAGTAACTCAGCGCAGAAATTTTAATAGAACTTGAGAGGTTTTCTGATACCCCCCGGGAACATGTAACAACTTACTAATAATTATATATTGCATGGATACTACTAGCCAGAAAAAAAAAAAAAAAAAAAAAACATGAAACTCACTTACTTAAAACAAGCACACAGACAAATTGCAGATGTACCTATGATCCTCTATCACTAAACAAGTTTGTCACTTTACCTTGATGAGCCATTACTTTCTGTAATGGTACTCTCAACACGTATGGTGTAGGGAAAAGTATCGTCTGAAGGCAATATAGGCTCTAAAGCTCTCTCTGCAAGGGTTCCATGACCAATTTCTCTTCTAGATGGGGCACCTGCCCGCCCGACTTCGCCAACACATGAGGGTGGAAAAGAGTACTATATAGACAAGCCAAGAGATTTTCAGATATGTTTCCAGCCACCCAGAAAGAAAAATAAATATACACAAAAAAACCACAACAGATTTCCAATTAGCAACAACAACAACAACAACAAATAATATCTTAATACTATCATTAGAGTTTGAAGTTATTTATATAACAAGGGTAAACTGGTCTTTTCCACTTTTGGTTAAGTTAAAATATGGGTCTGATTCTTCTTTCCATCTCTATTAAGTATAATAGAAACATTGTAACTTGAGGTTTAACATCATGTTTTGATGACAGCAAAAATGAGATGATTATTTATGATGTGCCATTGCCTTCACTGATTAGTAACACATATAGAGCACACAATTCATAGAGATGCATGGAGGAGCTTGAGGAACAAAGGATAAAAAGCAACATGCTCAAAGTTGATGAAATACAAGTACCTGAGAAGGAACAAGGGGATTGCACACAACAAGCTCCAAGTTGATGTAAATGTTTGAGGAGTGCACTTTACATCAAATCAAGAGCGACTTTGAAGGCTTTGGATGAAGATAAATGATTGGATGTGAATTTGAAGTCCAAAGTCTCAAGAAGAACTAGTTTGTTAATCTTTACCATATTCTATGTAACTAGCTCATATGGTTCATATGAAGGTGTTTTCTACTTAGAGCCTCATATATAAAGTTTTGGACTTGGGTTTTTACTGAAATAACTCTTGATAGTCCAAAATTTTTTAGAATATTTAGTTTGTAATTGATTTGGACGTGATTTTATGAATTTATGTATCCAAGTGCTTGAGACAAATGCTTTTGGATGTTGTGTTTTTTTTTCTCTTGTTTTTCATGGTAATATGTTTAGAAAGTCCAAAGGGTTGAAATGACTTCAAAATTTTATGTTTGGAAGCTTTTGGTTTTGAAAGATATGTTTAGAAGTTTTGGACAGAGAGTAAATATGTCAGTATGATAGATGGCTTTAAACATGTCTGTGGACTTTGCTCTATATATTTGTGTTTAGATGTATTTTACTTTTGTATACAGAGGAACCAAACTTTTTCATTCAGAAGTTTTTCTAGAACTTGCAGACCATAATTTGGGTACATGGAGGCTTGCTACTAGCATTTCTGCATCCACCAAGATTTGTGGAAGCATGTGCGGATGATTTAAGGAAGCCTCTGACATTTGAAACAGATGAAACATAGCTTAGAAATGGTTAGTTTTTAATCTCATTTAAAATCCAGATTTGAGGTCATGTTCAGCAGACAATTGAAGTGAACTTTGGATGCCTGAAACGGATGAAACACAGCTTAGAATGCTTAGAGAGTATGTGAGTGAGTGTGTGTGTGTGTGTGTGTATGTGTGCGCGCACGCTTGGTGTAATTGGATTGGTATTATATTGAGTCTTTTCGTTTCCTCCTCTGAAAATATATGTATGCTTTTGAATTTTATAAAGAATTTATAGACTCAAAGATCAACATTGCGATCTAGTTGGAGTGAACAATAGAACCATCAATAATATATCCCACATATATTACTTTTATATATTTAAATTTGATATAAAGTATTTTGGGAACCACGTATTTCTTACTGTTATTATATTATATTATTATATTACAATTTTTACTTTTGATAAAATCTTGTCCCAAATCAATCCCTGTCAATTTGGTTGGGATGGAGGGAGCACAAAACAAGGCACATAAGTAATTTAAGTCTCATTTAAAAGCCAGATTTAGAAGTTTGATTAGATAACTTCTGAGCATCACTTGTAAAAACTTTTGGAGAATTTTCATTGCAAAATCCTTCAAGATTTCCTAACATGATTTTTAGGCCTCGTTGCTGAATTCCTTTAACAGAATTGGAGCATTTCAATTGTGTATTTATCCATTAAAGGATTCTTGTGATAAGCTTCATTGTAGATCTCTCTTTGATTAAAGTCACTCTACACTCTAAAATGTTCTAATTTTGGTGTTTTGGGATACATCAAGTGGATTTGGCTTGGGAAGAAGCCATTGTAAGGTAGGTCACTTAGGAGAAGTGTAAAACTACTACTTAGGAGGCAGAAAAGCTTGTGAAGAAGAGAGTGCCCTTGAGAAAGACAAAGGGTTTCAAGGGGAGTAGTGTAAAATCTTAATTCAAAGCTTTTGCTGCTCAAAAGTATCGTAAGATTGGTTTAGGTCTCACTGCCATTGAGTTGGGAAGAGAATAAGTTGGAGGAAGTTTGAAATCGTAAAGCTGAGGCCTTGGGTAGTGTATGTATATCCAAGTGGAAAGGATTGAACCATTATAAATTATTGTGTTTGATTTTCTCTATCCCTACACTCCTTACATGACTGTCTAAGCTTTTATTCGCTATATTTACCATTGTTTGAAGAGTATATTGTGTGGGTATGATATGTGTTTGTGCTATAAACATGTCTTGAACGATTGATGGTTGTGAAGGGCCTCAATTGATTGAATGCTTGATCATTGAATGACATCTAGTTTTTAATATTTGTCTATGAGAATGTTTAATGGTATAGAAACCAGTGCTTAACATGAACATAGCACTATATTGTCCTTGAGTTGTATTCATAGCCTTTACTAGGTTATTTGGACCATGTGTCATTGAATATTCACTTTGAGAATCACTTACTGGTTTGGTTTATTCATTTTATTATGTTCATTGATTTTGCATTTTAAGTGCTTATTTTTTTGCTTGTGAGACTCATATAGGTGCTAAATTGCATCGAGTTTGAAAAAGTGATCATCCTAATTCTCCCCCTCATAGGTTGGTATTGGGATTTGAGGATAAAACAACATAGTAAAAAAAAAGTAAAATCAAGATAATGAAAGTTTAAAATCAGAGCAGATTGTTACATGAAATGGAAGTAGCAAGAACCACAGAAGAGAAAAAAATGAAGAATCAAGATATCAGCAACATATGTATAATTCATGCATGCATGCAGAACCTTATCAGGAAAAGGGCTATCCAGATTTAAATATTGTCGTATGGCCTACAAGCAAGGGCCTAGAAACAAGCCAAAAGTGCCTAACAAAATATGACTTTCTTGGTGATACAACACAAGACAGAAAAACCTGTTAAGAAATTGAGAGAGAATAATCTCTTTTCATTATCTTTTAAAGATTACAATGAGCTGATTATATACAAACTGCCTAAGGCACAAATATGGCAACTACCCTAATAAATTGATTCACAAAATCTCCTAATCAATCCGCTAATTACTGCCTACAAAATCTCCTAATCATTGATTACAAAATCCCCCAATTTAAGGGTCAAACTTCCTTAATTCTAGTATTACAATATTTACAGCATTACTTTCCTAAAATACACCCTTTAGCCATATTTTCCCACACTCCCCCTCAAGTTGGTGAATAGATATTCTCCATTCCCAACTTGGATACAATACTTTCAACCACTGGACCACTTAACCATTTGGTTAACACATCAGTAAGCTGAACATTTGTAAACATATAAGGTGTGTAGATCAATCCACTGTCCAATTTCTCCTTGATAAAATGTCTGTCAATTTCGATATGCTTTGTCCGATCATGCTGCACAGGATTGTGAGCTATGCTAATTGCAAACTTATTATCGCAGTAAAGTTTCATTGGGTCCTCCAACTTGATCCTTATGTCTTATAGAACGATCTTTAACCAAAGTAACTCACATACTCCTTGAGCCATCGCTCAAAACTCAGCCTCTGCACTAGACAGTGCTACTACATTTTATTTTTTACTCCTCCATGTCACAAGATTTCCACCAAGGAACGTACAATATCCAGTGGTCGATCTTCTATCAATCAATGACCCAGCATAATTAGCATCTGTATAAGCTTCAAGCATTACGCCCCCACTTCTCCGGAAATTCCAGAAAATGGGGCTGTTTTTCCACTAAATTCCAGCAGAGGAGAAGTAGTGAATGCGACCTAGTAAAATATGGTCGCATTCCGTGAATGCGACCTCTCTACAATTTTTTTTTTTTTTTTATTCGCCAATCTTGAGGTCACATTCAGATGCGACCTTAACGCATTCCTGGAATTAGAAAAGCGAGGAGACCTAAGGTTGCATTCAAAAAATGCGACCTTCAGGTCGCATTAATTCCCATTCACTCAACTTTCCTGCGCAGTCGTTCTTCATCAAAATTCAGTTTTGAAGATCCTTTGCGCAACTGGCTTTGCCGCCGTCATCCCTTCGCCACCGGCTTCCCTTCGCCGCCCACTCAAATGTCCACCTCAGGTATCAATCCATGTTGTGGTCGATCCATTGTATGTGGAACTACAAGTCGATTGATATTCCCCTTAATTGTCTTCTTCTTTTGTTCTCTCTCTCTTTTTTTTTTTTTTTAATCATTTGCCACGATGAGTAGTTTGACTAGATTATTATTATTATTAAAAAGCTTTGTTTTTAAAATTTTATTTGAGCTAAACAAAGCACTTTATAGTTTCCTGCATCTTATCACATGAAACTTCTAGACACTTTTTTGGCACAAATAATTTTTTATACATCATTTGTAGGAGATGATAAGGGTGTGCTTTGATAACTACTAAACTCAAACTGAAAATTTTATTTTAATTAAAAATAATAATAAATTTAAATAATTTTATTTTTTGGGTATTGTTACATACTCATTACACTTCATATTCTTTCTTTAACCCTATTTTAGATTCAACTTAATATACACATTTAATAAAAAATTATTATATTTTTATAAACTCATCCCAATTAAATTACGATCTATTTACATAATCAAAACTTGAAGAAATTAATTTAATGATATGCAATTATGTGAATTACTCGTACTTTATTTTTTTCACTTCAAAAAATTCCACAAGATTTTTTCTCAATACTTGAATTGAGTAGGTCTAATTCATTGTTTCACCTCATATTCGAGATGATTATGATACTCCAATCTCAGTAGTATATAAATATTGATTTTAAATATTTATTGTTAGTTTAAAATACTTATTTTAACTTAACAAGAACAATAATTAATTAGTCTATTTAAAGTCTACTAAATCTATGAGCATAGTATGAACAACTGAATTGTCCGAATCATTGAAACTGTAGCATAGTATGAAGCACAAACAACTTAAGATCTTTAACCTTTGAGTGTCTATCATGCGCATAGATATAATCGTAGTTTAATTATGTGATCCTAATTTAAATAGATACAACGGATCACATGCACATAAATATCCATTCGGGGCCTCTCGTCGATAGTTTACTATCTCTTCAGTCGAGTCATCGTTCGTCTTTGGTATGGTCTGGTGATCAGCGTACTTGTGAGATTCCATTGGTGTATAGACGATACAATTCCGCATTTTGGGAGCATACGCCCCTTTCCGATAGAGTTGCGGAGTTAGTGGATAGGGTTGGTTTTGGTGGAGTCAGGCGAGCTGGACACATCCAGGTTGATCATGCTCTCGTAACTGCATTGGTAGAGCGATGGCGTCAGGAGACCTATACATTTCACTTCCCTTTGGGAGAGGCTACAGTGACACTGGAGGATGTTGCGATATTATGGGGCCTTAGAGTAGATGGGGATGCGGTGATAGGGCCCCCTTATTACTATAACAAAGGTGATTGGATTAACCTTTGCAATAGACTTCTTGGCATTAGGCCACGGGCCGAGGACATACGGGAAAATAGGATTAGGAAAGGTCCTATTGAGGAGGCCTTGGATTTTCCTTTGACCGATGATGCGACTGATGACATCGTCATGCAGCGTACTCGTTGCCTTATCTTCCTATTGATTGGGGGCCTACAGTTCTCTGATAAGTTAGGGAACCTGATCCGCTTGAGATACCTACCTCTCCTCGAGGATTTGGAGGCGTGTGGGACACTCAGAAGGGGTAGTGCTGTTCTAGCATTCCTATATAGATGTTTGTGTCAAGCCTCTATCGAGTCTGTGCAGGAGATTTGTGGACCGATGGTCTTACTCCAGGTACGAATTCAAATGTTTTTTATATTTTATGCTAATCTTATAAACATGTGTGCTATGAGTTTAGCAAATTTGTGACTACGTTGTAGCTATGGGCATGGGAGCATGTTCGGGTTGTACGGCCAGAGCGGAGTATACCTCGTGATGATCTCCCACCCCTTGCACCCTATGGTGCTCGATGGGATGTACCAGTACAACTTTATCGGACGTCTACACATGTTCTCGTAACATATTGCTCCTAGCTAGATGCCCTCTTAGACGAGGATGTGTGTATATATAAATACTTTATTTAGAATTCTTTATTTATTTGACACTAACAATCCCGAACAATGGTATGACAGTTTGTCTGGCGGCCTTATCAGACTGATTTGGTTAGTCTTCTCCCCTCTAGTTATTTGGAAGGACTCGATATCTGGAGGTCACACACAGTGTTGATTAGCTGGGAGGTCATCGAGCTATATTTTCTAGACCGAGTGATGTAGCAGTTTGGGATGCTTTAGTTTATTCCGATAGATTGTAATACGAGGATTGACCTGCACTTAGTTGATAGGCGAAGCAATCCCTCTAGAGATTACAAAATATATCATGCGTAGTATCTTCAGATGTGGGCTACTCGAGTAGACTTTATCCAGACCAGTATGATGGGCGTTTCAGTCGCAATGGATTATATGCAATGGTATAGGGACCGTACCCGTCTACGCAGATAATAGTTTTGAATAAAGAACACACATGCGTCATTACAGTTGTGAACAATGTGCATAGGAACATGGATCATTGGTTCATAGCCCGTAATGTGACACATTTAGTATTAAATGACCCTAAATGCCATGTGAGTGATGTTATTGTTGAAGTTCAGAAACTGTGGAGGACGGGTTGTTCTTATAAGAAAGTTTGGGAAGCCCGAAGGTTGCTATGGAACTTGTATATGGTGATTGGCCCTCAACGTGGATTGCCCTACCAAAATACATGCTTACCTTGCAGGATTCCAATCCGGGGACTATTGTGAGGTGGAGACACCATTGGACAAGTGTGGGTGATTTGAAAGCTTTTAGTTTCCTTTTCTGGTCATTCAAACCTTCAATTGATGGTTTCAAATATTGTCTTCTAGTGGTATCAATTGATGGAACCCATTTAAGGGGACTTTATCGGGGCAAACTGTTAGTAGCATCCACTTGGGATGCGAATAGTCACCTATTCCCTCTTGCTTTTGCCATCGTGGATGAGGAATCATTAGAGAGTTGGAGCTGATTTTTAAAACTCCTACGTCAACATGTCATTTTGGACAGACATATATATCTTATTTCAATTAATAATTGGCTGAAAAACACTCTTATGTTTATTCCATATATCTCAAGGTATTTATACAAGATACCTAGACCTATTTAAGGTAAACCAACTATACATTACAAATATAAAAACAATTACAGGAAATAATTACAGCTATAATTCCTAAATATGTGCAGCTATATATGCTAAGTCTCCCCCTCAAGTTGGTGCATAGTTATCACACATGCCCAACTTGGACAATGATGCATAAAATGGTCCACTAGTAACAGCATGAGTCATTATGTCAGCCAGTTGCTCTGCACTCTTAATATACGGAACCTCTATCATACCAGAATCCAGACTATCCTTGATATAATTCCTGTCAAGTTCAATGTGCTTAGTTCGATCATGTTGAACTGGATTGTTAGCGATCTCAATAGCTGCAGTGTTATCACAATACAGTACCATAGGTTTCTTTGGACCAAACCCGAGTTCTGTCAAGAGAATTTTTAACCAAGCAAGCTTTGTGGTTGCATGATGAAGAGCCCTGTATTTAGCTTCTGCACTAGATAATGACACTACATTCTGTTTCTTACTCCTCCAAGTCACCAAATTACCTCCAACAAATGACATATAGCCTGAAGTAGACTTTCTATCTAACTTAGAGCCAGCAAAGTCAGAGTCTGTGTAACCAACAATATCCAAGTGCCCATGTTTGGAGAACATAATACCTTTACCTGGAGAGGACTTCAGATAAGCCAAAATACGATTCACTGCATTCATGTGTCTATCACTTGGATTGTGCATAAACTGACTGATAACACTAACTGCATATGATAGATCAGGCCTAGTATGAGTCAGATAAATCAACTTCCCCACTAGTCTCTGATATCTCTCCTTGTTAGTTGGAACTTGATCAGGATAGATAGCCAGGCCATGATTCATCTCAATAGGAGTATTTACAGGTTCACGAGTGCAATTACCAGCTTCAGCTAAGAGATCTAAAATATACTTCCGTTGAGAGAGGAAAAGTCCTTGCTTGGACCGAGATACTTCAACACCCAAGAAGTATTTTAGAACCCCCAAGTCCTTCATCTCAAATTCCTTGGCCAAATAGCTTCGAAGTTTCTCTATCTCACCAAAGCATTACTACCCGTAACAATCATATCATCAACATAAACAATAAGCAAGGTAATATCATCATGCTCCCGCTTATAAAACAAAGTATGATCCGCTAAAGCTTGCTTAAAACCATACGCCTTCATCGAGTAGCTCAACTTGCCAAACCATGCCCTTGGCGATTGTTTCAACCCATACAATGCCTTTTTCAGCTTACACACCTTACCTTTCCCTAGTGTAAATCCCGGAGGAGGATCCATATACACCTCCTCGGTCAAATCACCATGGAGAAAAGCATTTTTTACATCAAATTGGCGTAATGGCCAGCCTAGATTGACCGCAAGAGATAGAATGACTCGAACGGTGTTCATCTTAGCCACAGGAGCAAAAGTCTCATGATAGTCAATCCCATGGGTTTGAGTGTAACCCTTGGCCACCAGCCTAGCCTTATACCTTTCAACCGTCCCATCCGACTTGTATTTCACTCGTAAACACCCACTTGCATCCTACTGTCCTCTTCTCCCGTGGCAACTCAACCATCTCCCAAGTAGAATTTTTTTGAAGGGCCTTCATCTCCTCTTCCATAGCAATCTTCCACTTAGTGGTCTCCAAGGGCTTCCCGAAAATGACTAGGAATAGACACAGAAGACAACTCGAAGAGCAAAAGCTAGATGAGCCTTAGACAAACGGTGATAAGAGATAAAATCGAAATAGGATAAGTGACATTAAAAGATGACTTGGAAAAACCCAACCTATCGTGTTCTCTACGTTCACGAAGGGGATATCTTCTACCATGATCGTGATCCATAACCGGTAGAGTCAAAGTAGTAGAATCTATCTCTGAAGTTGAAGTGGGAAGAGAAGGAACACATACCTCAGGGTTAATAGTAGAAGAGTCATCTGATGGCATGGTAGCATCATCAAGAGGGGCACTAGAATCAAGAGGAGGCATAACAGTGGTATTCTGTTTTCTTCTTGTATAGCCTTTTTGAAATAACCTAGCTGGTCTTTCATCCTTTTCCTCTTTAAATTCAGACTCAACCTCAGCTGAACAAGTATCATCTAAAGATTCCTTATTCTCCACAATAGCCGAGTTCTCCCCTTACTCGACATCCACAACTTCTTCTCTTCTAACCATAACCGTTCCTCTTCCTTACTACTAATCTCCCCTTGAAGAGGAATCATAGAGACATCTCCAGAAAAATACGACTCTAGTTCACAAAACTGAACATCCATGGAAACATAATATTTACCTGTAGGAGGATGAAAACATTTATAGCCTTTTGAGAATTAGAGTAACCAAGAAAAACACATTTGAGAGCACGTGGATCAAGCTTATCCCGATATATAGAGTGGACATGAACATAGCATACACAACCAAAGACCTTAGGACAAATATTTAGAGCAGAAGGGATAGAGTGAAATTGTGACAACATCCGTAAAGGGGTTTGAAAATTAAGGATACGAGCGGGCATGCGATTAATAAGAAAGACAGCAGTCATGACAGCCTCAGCCCACAAATATTTAGGAACATGCATAGTAAACCTCAAAGCCCGAGCAACGTCAAGGATATGACGATTCTTACGCTCTGCTACCCCATTTTGTTGTGGTGTGTAGGCACAAGTTGTTTGGTGGAGGATGCCATGTTCTAGGAAGAACTGGGTAAGAAATTGATTTACAAACTCACAACCATTATCAGAATGAAAAACTTGGACCTGAGGAAGAAACTGTGTCACAATCATTTTGTAAAATTGAGGAATCACTTGTATAACATCACTTTTAGATTTCATCAAATATACCCAACTCACTCTAGTGTAGTCATCAATAAAAGACACAAAGTATTTATGGCCAGAAGCAGATGGAGTAGAAAAAAGACCCCATACATCAGTGTAAACACACAAAAAAGGAATAGAACTCTTATTGAAACTAGTTTTGAAAGGAACACGATGGTTTTTAGTATAAATGCATTGTTCACATCCTAAACTAGAGATAGCAACATTGCGAAACAATTTTGGAAATAAACACTCTAAATAAGGAAAAGATGGATGCCCTAGACGACAATGCCATAAACGAATCTTCTCTCTATCAAATGACTTGCTCTCTACTTGAAGGCCATGGCTAGGTTCAGATTGAAACTGCGTAGCCCCCTCTAAGTAATTAAGACCGCCTCTTTCCCTACCAATGCCAATCGTCCTCTTTGTACGTTTGTCCTGAAAGATACAATGAGTGGAATCAAATATTGCAAAACAATTAAGACTTTTGGTAATCTTACTAATGGAAAGAAGACTATTAGAAAGAGCAGGTGCAAGTAAGACAGATGACATGGAGAATGTAGGAGAAATTGAGACACTCCCGACTCCTGTAATTGGCATAGAGGTCCCATTAGCAACCTGTACAGACTTGACAGGTGAAGACATTAGAGAGGCAAGGATAGAAGAATTACTAGTCATATGGTCAGTGGCCCCTGAATCAATAACCCAAGTGTTAGAATTACCTTGGTGAGCAGACACTTGAGAGACATGAGAAGCAGAAGGTGGAGAAGTATCAATAATAGTAATCTGGGCAGATTTCTTATTTTTCCTCTCAGCTTGTTTAAGTTTATACCACTCCGGATATCCATGCTTCTTCCAACAAACCTCTATGGTATGCCTGGTACTATTGCAATGAGTGCAGAAGCGAGAACTGGAAGCGACAAAATTCACAGGAACAGAAGGAGTCAACTGAGAGGTGCTCTTTTGAATCGTTAGAGCTGAAGCTTCAGGATGATTTTCTGTTCCCATAGTGATCTGTCTCTGCACTTCACGACGAACTAAAGAGTAGGCTTCTTCCAAGCTTGGTGGAGGGGAAGTAGCCAAAACACGACTACTAACTTGATCCAAATGGTGATCAAGACCTGCAAGAAACATATAGATGCGATCCTCTGCAATACGCTTCCTGTGTTTCTCGATATCAGCGGCACATGTCATGTCATTGGGCCTACGATAATCAAGTTCCATGAAATTGAATTCAACTCGTTGTAATATTCCGGCAAAGGTCGACCACCCTGGCGCAATTGGGATGACCTCTTCATCAGTTCATAGACTTGGGAAGTGTCAGACACATCAAGATAACTCCTCTTAACCGCATCCCAAACTTCTTTAGATGTCCCACACTGAACAAAGTGTGACATCAGATTATCAGTCATGGAATTAATAAGCCAAGACTTAACAAGAGCATCTTCAGCTTCCCATTCATCATAACCCGGATCATCTTCTGCAGGTGCAGCATTTCGTCCAGTAATATAACCCTTCTTCTTTCTGCCAGCAATATGCATCTCTAAAATCTTTGACCAAACACGATAATTAGTACCATCCAATTTAATATGAATTGGAGAAGAGGTTTCATGAATGGTCACCGTCGAGAGTTTCTTGCTATCGGGGATCGCTTCATTGTCAGTTTTGATAGCCATGATAGATGATAACCAACTCGATTCGCTACAGTACCCGCACGCTACAGTATCGCCGCTACAGTGTCGCCACAGTGCCGCGCTGGTTTTGGAAGAGATAATGACGGCTAGGGTTTGGCAAAAGGAGGCAGCGGAAGTCTTTTCTTTGGCTCTGATACCAAATTAATAATTGGCTGAAAAACACTCTTATATTTATTCCATATATCTCAAGGTATTTATACAAGATACCTAGACCTATTTAAGGTAAGCCAACTATACATTACAAATATAGAAACAATTACAGGAAATAATTACAGCTATAATTCCTAAATATATGCAGCTATATATGCTAAGTATTTCTAATAGACATAAAGGTATTGTAAATGCTGTACGCTATATGAATGAGTGGCAAGAATCTTTGGCTTTTCATCGATATTGCCTCGAGCACATAAAGAAAAATTTTCATGCCAAGTTTAAGGACATCAATTTGACAAGTTTGATGTACGCTATTGATTTAGAGTGCAAAAGGATCAAATGTCAATCATATTTGGACGAAATCAGGATCCGAAAAGAAGATGCATTTAAGTATTTAATGGATATTGGTTTGGAGAAATAGAATTTGTCATATGATGAAGGGCACAGATAGGGTTCAATGACTACTAGTTTGTCTGAATGTGTGAATAGTGTGCTAAAGAAAGCAAGATCTCTTCTGCTGAAGGTTTTAGTTGAAACTTCATTTCAGAAGTTAGTTAAATATTTTAATGAACATAGAGATGAGGCATCTAATTTGAGACACCCTTTACCATCTGAAATGTGAAAGTTGTATTCTTATTTTGAGGACAAATTCAGAGGGCATGTTGTAACTGAATATAATGCACAGGCTGGTATATATGGGATTAAATCATCTGTTCAACAAAGGGGTAGAAGTCCAAATATTTACAGTGTCAATTTAACGGAGAGATCATGCACGTGCCAAAAATGGAGTACATATGATATTCCTTGTTCACATAGGTTTGCAGCATGTCGTTACAGAGGTTGGAACTCAATTGACTTTGTTTTGGAGTTCTATACTAAAAGGAAGTCTGAGTTGACGTATGAGGGTCAGTTTTTTCTTGTGGTGGATGAACAATATTGGAGGCCTTCTAAGTTTACGCTTGCACCAGTGGAAGAAATGATGCGAAATGAAGTTCCTGGCCGTCCGCGAACATCGAGGATACCTTGTGATATAGATTATCGGACGCCCAACTCTCCTCTAAGATGCAACAACTATCATAGGAGTGGACATACTAGGAGGAATTGTAATAATAATAATTTTACTGTTTCGAGAGACTAGCCATTGTCATCATCTATTAATTCGTTTTATGTTTAATTGTATTTTCAATACACTTTCTCTATGTACTTGCGATATTGTTCTTGTTATTTTGAATGCTTCAATCACATATACTGTTATATTGAATGTTATTCATGTGATAAGTGTGTGGTCAACTGTCAGTCCTTACTCAAATAGTAGGATGTGAGTTGCAGGTTGGTTGCAGGTGTTGGTGATTTGCTGCAGATTGAGGTCGCATTCCTGATTGGTGAAAAAAAAAAAAAAAAAATTGTAGAGGTCACTACTTCTGGAATTCCGTCTTAGGCAGCCCCTCTGCCGGAATTCAGTGGAAAAATAGCCCTATTTCCAGAAATTTCCACCACTTCTCCTAAAAAGAAGCCCTCTTCCTGGTGTACCTTTTAAGATACTGCAATACCCTGTGTGCTGCTCGAAGATGAATCTCTTTTGGACTGTGTATAAATTGACTAATCATACTCACAGCATAAGCTATATCCGGTCGTGTGTGGGACAAATAAATGAGATTTCCTATCAAACGTTAATATACCCCTTTGTCCACCATAGCATCTTCTTCTGCTAGTCCAAGCTTTATATTTGGATTTATTGGAGTACTCATTGGTTTGCATGCTGTTTTTCCTGTCTCATTGAGTAGATTAGTTACATACTTCTGTTGAGAGAGAAAAATACCATTCTCTAAATGTGCCACTTCAATTCCGAGAAAATACTTTAGCTTCTCAAGTGTCTTAATCTCGAATTCTTTTGCCAAGCACTCACTCAAAGAACGTCTCTCCTCATCATTACTTCCTATACAATTATGTCATCTACGTAAACTATGAGGATTGAGATTCCTCCTAAAGATGAATGTTTGATGAACAAAGTATGATCTTGCTTGTATCCTGATATCACCATAACCTTGGCAAACCTATCGAACCATGCTTGAGGAGATTGTTTAAGCCCATACAATGTCTTCCTTAACCTACAGACTGTATGATCAGCAACTCCTTTCCCATAAACTAGAGGTATCTCTATATATTTCTCCTCCTGGAGATCTCCACACAAGAAAGCATTTTTGACATCAAACTGCTGTAAATCCCATCCAAAATTAGCTGCCAAAGACAATAGGACTCTAACAGTATTCAATTTTGCAACTGGGGCAGAAGTCTCTAGATAGTCCACTCCATACGTCTGAGTATAACCCTTGGCAACCAGCCTTACCTTGTATCTTTCCACTGAACCATCTGCTCTATATTTCACTGTGTACACCTATTTACACCCCACTAGTTTCCTCCTTGCTGGTAACTCCACAAGCTCCCATGTTTTGTTCTTTTCCAATGCCTCCATTTCTACATTCATAGCTTGTTTCCATTTTTCATTAGACAAAGCTTCGGATAGATTGGAAGGAATGACAATAGTTTCTAGGTTACCGAGGAAGGCTCTGTGTGACGGAGAAAAATGCTGAAAGGACAAGAAGTGTGCTAGGGGGTATAAAGGTCTTTTAGTGCACTCTCTCGCACTTTTTCTCAATGCAAGAGGCAAGTCTATGTCACTACTACCCCTATGGATCTCACTCTCTACCTTTGGTTCTGTTTCAATTTGTAATGTGGGTTCGGAAGTTATTACCTGATCAGAATCTTGGACTTGCGTAGGGTTGGGGGCAGCCGTCTTCTTCCTTGTATACATCTTGCCTTTACCATATCTAACATCCTTGGGAATAGACTCAATGTCAGATTGAGCGAATACAGGTTCAGAGGAGACTGTGACAGACTCAAATAGCTCAGAGTGAACAGGGATAGGATCACTAACGGATCAGAAAGTAGGATGATTTGAAGTTGAAAGATCCAATAGCAAGTCAAAACCCAAACTCTCATCTTCTCTCACAAACTTCTCCCCCTAAAGATAAGAATTTGGAAAGTAAGATTCACGCTCATTGAAAGTAACATCCATAGAAATAAAAAATTTTCGGGAGGGTGGATGATAGTACTTGAATCCTTTTTGGGTTGACGAATATTCCACAAATACACATTTTATAACTCTTGAATCCAATTTCCCTCGGTTGTGACTATGAACATGTACAAAGAATGTACATCCAAACACTCTAGGAACAATATTATTTGCAGTGTGGAAGTTAGGATAGAAGGTGGACAATACATCCATTGGACTCTGAAATCCTAGGACTCGAGATGGCAATCGGTTTATGAGATGTGTTACTATACGAACAACCTCCACCAAAAGGTTTTAGGTACATGATATTCGACTAACAATGCTCGAGTTTTTTCAAGGAGAATCACCATTTTTCCTCTCTGCAACTCCATTTTGCTACAGGGTATTCATACAAGATGACTTATGGATTATCCCTTCCTTTTGAAAATACAGACTTAGAGTTTGATTAAAATAGTCTTGTGCATTGTCAGACCTAACTCTTTTGATGGTCACTCTAAACTGATTTTTAATCATGGAGCAAAAATTTGAAAAAATAATACTGACATCAGATTTTTGTTTAAGAAGAAAGACCCAACAAACGCGAGTGCAGTCATCAATAAAACAAACAAACCATCGCGCCCCAAAAATATTAGCAATAGTAGATGGACCCCAAACATTACTATGAATTAAATGAAAAGGAATGGAACTTTTGTTATTGCTCATTGGAAAGGATACATGTTTGTGTTTGACAAGTTCACATTTTTCACAATGAAAAGACTTAATATCTAAATGTTGAAACAAAGATGGAAACAAGAGTTTTATAACTCGAAATAATGGACGTCCAAGTTGACGATGATGGAGCCAAATTTTCTCCTTATTAGATGACAAAAACTCTGAAACAAATGACACTAATTGTTTACGCTTGAGGATGGTTGGATGACTTGCTTCAAGGAAGTATAAGCCACCCCATTCTCTAGCATGTCCAATCATCGTCCCCGAACTCTTTTCCTGAAATACACAACCATTATGATGAAAAACCACCATACATTGTAAGTGATGGGTAAGTTTTTGGATGGAAATCAGATTGGTAGCTAGCTTAGGGACATGGAGAACATTTTTCAAGGTTAACAATGGGTTAATTTGGACACTTCCAATTCCTGCCACAGTGGTCAAAGAACCATTTGCAGTGGCTATTTTCCTACTGTTCGGGCACAGGGAATAGGTTGTGAAGATATTTGGTGAATGGGTCATATAGTCGGTAACTCCTGAATTCATGATCCAAGAGGTGGAAAAGGTTGTATCCGAAACATTTAATCCAATGGAAAGTGGAAACTTACCTCAATATGCCACAGAATAAGTACCTGAGGGCTTTTCTAGACTGCTGATAAGTTCTCTCACCCTTTCCAATTCATCTTGGTTGAGACCAGCAATATCTGACTTTGGTGGCTCAGCAATTTAGCCAGCTGTTACATTGGTGTGTCTACTTTTGGATTGTCCCCCATTTTGTTCCCATTCTCGGCTGGGTGGCTTCCCATGAAGCGTCCAGCATTTTGCTCTTACAACTCGTGTTTGGGAGGTTGACATGGTGAAAAAATATTTGCAGCAATTAAGGCTGCCTGAACAGGAAAAATAAAGAGAAAATGATAGCAATGAAGGTTGCTCGGAAGAGAAGACTGTAGTAATGAAGGTTGCTTGAAAGCAAAGAGAAAATAACAGCAATGAAGGCTGCTCAATACAAATCAGTATCAAAACAATTGGAAACAATACCAGCAATAAAGGCCGGCTATATAGCACCTACGAGGGAGAAAAACAGAGGAGAAATACCAGCAATTAAGGCTAGCTGGTTGTAGGAATTAGAATGAAAGAAACACCACCAACAATTAAGGCCAGCTGGCAGAAGAAGAAGAAGCAAAGGATAGGCGCAAGCAAAAAAGTCAGAAGCAGTCCAGGATGAACAGCTCTGATACCATGCTAAGAAATTGAGAGAGAATAATCTCTTTTCATCATCTCTTAAAGATTACAATGAACTGATTATATATAAGCTGCCTAAGGCACAAATATGGCAACTACCATAAAAATTAATTCACAAAATCTCTTAATCAATCCCCTAATTACTACCCACAAAATCTTATAATCACTGATTACAAAATCCCCTAATTTAAGGGTCAAACTTTCTTAATTCTAGTGTTACAATATTTACAGCATTACTTTCCTAAAATACACCCTTTAGCCATATTTTCCCACAAAACCAAATGTTATGCATAGTTTAAATTAGATTTTGATTGATCTCCAATATTGTTCAGGGACTATTTATCTGCTGAGTGTTAAAAGGGACAAGAGAACAATTTTGTTCATTCATTATAACATAAATTAAAAGTCAATAATCTGTTCAATTTACTTATATTTGCTAATCTTTATACAAATATTTTGTATCAACAGTCCTTGCCCTCCCTCTGTTTGAAATGAATGCCTTATTTGCCTACAATCAGATATTAATAGTTTAAGTGAGAGTGAAAAATATTCAGGTCCCTTCTATTAGTTAAGTTGACGTTGATGGGAAAATGAGAACGTCATGTCTCCTTTTTTCACTGCATAAAATACTTAATAGAAGGGAAAACATTTCAAAATTAGAACTTCCCATTTAAGAAAACCAGAACATTCTGGAAACTATTAAAATGTAAAGGCAGGCATTCATTTTGAAACAGAAGAGTATATCATTTCCCGTTTTGAATCTTTTTCCTAAAGGTTGGCATCTACTACAAAATTGTTACCAACTATAGAGCTTCCACAAAGTTGCTATCAAGCCACACTCTATCAGCGTTCATGTTCTTAAAATTATCAGTCAATAAGGTCCATTTTCTGCTCTCTTTCTTCATCATCACTCTTTAACCTCTCATTTCCAAACTCATCTCCAAAACACTAAATTTGACTGTTCATCTACAGAAACAGTACACATTAGGGGTAACTTTCTGGAACTGTTAGGGATGCTTTCACAAGACAGTTCTTGTAAGAAGCTTGAAAAGCCAATAATCTTCAAGTAAACCATATAGCTGCTTCAAGTAGTATTTCAAGATTACTGCTCTAGAAGAACAGTACCCAACAAGATATTAAGATGAAGCAAGTGTTCTGCATATTAACAACCTTCAAAAGCAAATTATTTCTGTAATGAACACAAGACCACTGGTAACCAGGTAAGCAGAAAAAATGCTTCACAACTATTAGCAGAACTATAATCAGAAAGAGACATGAAATACCCACCTGAAGATAGAATCTCTTGAATTCTTCTTGATCCACAAGGTTATCTATTTTTTGTGCCATTTGCTTATCACCAAGTGTAACCACAGCTAGGGACTACATGTTAAAGAAAAATGAGAGAATTTCAGAAGGATTAGAAAATCACAGCAGAAGAAAATAGAACGGAATCCATCACCAAAAAAGAATAAGTTCAACTTAGGAAATTTAAAATACAAAACTTAGAGTCCATATTTTCACAATGACAAAATTGTATAGCCATAATAAATGCATACCCAAAAAGCTATTTCTCAACCTATAACCTACAGAAAGTATATGATCACGAGTAGTACAAAATTTAAATTAACTTCTGTAATAAAGGTTGCAATGTGCTTGGGAAGATGACAAGATGACAAAGACAAAATGATTTTTTATCGTCAGTAACTGAGGAACACTCCAAATTACTGACTCCTTAATTCAAATTGGTTATTCAGAAGAGGATTTCCCAATAAATCATAGTTAGACCTTAATCTATCCACATGCAACAAAAGGCAACAACCAAGGCGTATTTAAAGATTAGGTGCTCAAATACCACAAATTTTTCATGGGAAAACTATGATTTATCAATAGGATCAATCTATCTACTAAGTAAGGGCACTTAATTGGCGAGGTGGGGAGTAACCAGAGAGAAGTGGAAAAGAAAGAAGAAGCAAGCAATATGTTGAAAGTAGAAACAATGCTTTTTTAAAGTGAGAAACAACAATAAAGAAATGTCATACAATTGGCATGCCATACACTCTACTTTCTAAATCCTGGACATATTTAGAGTATGCACTCTGTTCTCAGTTAGAAAAGTAGAGATCCAAAACAGTTAACATGCTTTAGTTGTAGCACCCAAGAGCAAAAGAAACATTAGGTTTTGAAAAGTGAATAGGACACTTACCGTGATGTAGAATGCAAAGACAAGATTAAGAGAATCTGGAAGACAACATATGATATTAAAGTTGAAGACATTTTTAGTTGTTTACCGAACATGAAGTCTTGTAATAGTAGTGTGTTTGTTTCTCTAGTGTTTTAGTGACTCAGTTGTTATAGTAATTTTAATTTTCAACTTGCAGGAAATCAATCTAACTGCAGTCAACTTGCAGCGTTTGCTTTAGCGTTTACTTTGGTAAAAAATTTCTAAATTTCTGATTTAAGTTACTTAGTAATGAAATTTCTTTAGCTTTGAAGGACCTTTGGTTCCAGGTTTTTGAGGTTTATATATATATATATCATTGTAACAGCTTGCCGATGGAGGCGATCATTGAATGATGTAAGAAAGCTTGTTTTTTCTGAGGTTTGTGCCTCTTTCCTCCATATTTTCTTGCTGAATTCTTCCCATTTATCTCTATTCTTCCAAATCTCAACCCTCCATCTTGTCTCAAATCCATCATTCCTTCCTATCTTAGGTAATACCAAACCAGCCACAGTTAAAGCTGAAACAATGCAGCATGATTCCCCCCCAAAATTTCTCCCTCCTTACAGAAAAATATGAACTTTCTACTAGAAAATTTAGAAGTTTAACCAAATTATCTCTCTTGATGTTTATTAATCATCATTTGAAATAAATAAATAGTTCTATACAATTAGATCTCTGAAAACATAAGTTAAAATGTGCATAGTCCATTGGCATAAGCCTGTGTCATGGTCTCTACAAAAATAAATGGAGTAAAATATACATCCAACCTGGCCTAAGAAACACATTACCAGTTTAATAAAGGGCAAATAGGGCCAGTAAGCCTTGAAGTTTCTTGAATTTTGAATTTTGCCTCCTAATTTCAAAAGTTTGGTATTTGCCCTCAAACTCTCAAAATATATAAAACCTTACCCTTCTGTCCAATTTCGATGTTAACAGTCTAATAGAACTAGGGTTTTGAGGATGTTTTAATCATTTAAGCCTTTGTTTCTTTTCTTTTTTCTTTTTTAAATTCTTCACATTTTTTTTTTAATGAGGTAGGTCCCACACTTTGTGAACCCTTTTCCCTTTCTTTCTTCTTTTTCTTCCCAAACCAATGAATGCTGACACTAATGCCTGCGCTGTTTCCAGCACCACCAAACCTCTGCCCTCCCTCTTCTTTCTTCCTCCCCTCCCTTTTCCCCCTTTCCTCCTCCTCTTTTTACCTTCATCACCCCTTGGTCCAGGCATATTTGTGAAATTAAGAACATAGAAAAAGGCAGAGTGGAAACATAATGTAGTAGTTAAAGAGAGGAAAGGAGTTTTGAGGCAAATCCCCAAATTACAAAATGAAAATTGCTTCTGGTGCTTAATGAATCACATCAACCCCAGTACAATTTCCTTAAATCAATTTTCATATACATAAAATGCTTCTAATGCCCAAGAAATCCTATTTATACTTCCTTATTTAAACCCCCAAAATCAACACAGCTCAAGTAGAAATTGCTAATTGCTATGCCTCTGATTTGCCAGTCTGCTGATGACTGTGAATAGGATGCTGGACACTAGTGGATGCCATCAAAGTTGAGCCATGATTCTTTGGTTATGAAGCTAAATTTATTGCTCAAATTCCCCTATTTTATTAATAGATTTCATGTCTGCTCTCATTGCTGAATGGGCTGCTGTGGTGTTTTCCTCTGAACATGTTTTTGACAGAATTTCAGGTGCTCGTTCAAAAGTTCAAAATCTTTTAGAGATGGAAGGTCTGTGAAAAGAGAAAGACAGGAAGAGAAGGGAAAATAAGGAGAAGTGAAAGGGCTGCCGTTTGCTCACGCCCGCACAAGCCTAAAGTTTCATGGGAAGAAAGGAAAAGAAAGAAGAAAGAATGAATCGGAAAGGAGAAAAAGAAGTTCTGAAATTGGATCAAAAGGGTCAAATGCTTTTATAAATGGATCAGATGAAAAAAGAATTTCAATTGACTAAAATACCATCAAAATCCAAGCTTTGTTAGTATCTTGCTGTCTGAAATGGATGGAAGGGAAAAGTTTTATATATTTTGAGAATTCAAGGGCAAGTAACAAATTTCTAAAATTAGGAGGGCCAAATTCAAAATCTGGAAAACTTCTGGGATTACTAATATATCAGCATAGATTTGCAAAATACAGAAATTGACCAACATGAACAACCATAAAATCATCAAGGGGAAAACAAAGGAAAAGAAAAAATTGTTTTCGAAAAACTAAAAGTCTAACCAACCTGTGTTTCTCCCCGTGTAAAAAGAGCACTTCCATGTGCTCTAGGAAGCAGCCCACAACGTGAGTGTATCACTCGTATCTCCTGAGGGGTTCTGCCATCGCTTCTTTTTCCTCCCTGCATCAAGAAAAACAGGAGTGAAGCATAAGTTGAAAAAAATTCTGGAATCATATGACAAAATTTTGTTCGGTTTAGATGATTCAATCTCTAAGACCAGATATTATCCAACCTTGTACAGCCATATAGCATAATCATTTAAAAAAATATAGAAGTTAACTAGCATCAGGCAAGTTAGTCACAAGGCTATTCACCCCTGTGTTACTGGATGTAAAAGTTCCATACTGCAGCAATACTTCATTTGAACCCCACAGTTTGGGTGCCAAAGATAGTTTCAGATGCACCCATTTCCCACGTTCTAGGATTTGGCTGGATCAAAACTGTAAAGAATAATAAGCTAGAGAGAGAAGAAAAATGTGGAGAATTCTTGAGAGCCATATTTCTCAACTCTTATCTATTTATAATACACAACACTCATTATTTACAATGAATCCCATTAATTATGAGAATCCACTAATTAAGCCTTATAATCAAGATATAATTAATTACAAAATCCATCAAACAATCAACACTCCCCCTCAAGTTGAAGCAGGCAAATCATAGACTCCAGATTGTTATATATGTACTCCACTCTTGGTCTAAGAGATTTAGTAAATAAATCTGCAGGCCAATCATTTGTACCAACAATCTTTTGAGATTAGCTTTTCATGTACAAAGTGGCAATTAATCTCAACTTTCTTGTTTTCTCATGAAAAAACTGGATAAAATGCAATATGTAAAGCAGCTGATTGTCACACACTAACTACATGGGAGGTACACAAAATTTTAACTCAATATGCAAAACAAATCAGTTCACAAATTCCAAAAAGGCCATAGACCTATATTCACTAGAATGTGTCACCGCACCTTCTTTTCCAAGAAACTGGATTACTACACAATAAAACACATTATCTAGATGTTGAGCGCTATCTGAAGGACTGGTAGAGCAATCAAAATCTATGTATCCAACAACTTGAGTATGGTCCCCTTTATTTTCATGTAGTAGCCTTTTTCTGTAAGATCTTTTAGTGTATCTCAGAATACGGGCCATGACATCCCAACGGCTGTCACATGGTGAATCAAGGAACTGACTGACAATGTTTACTGCAAAGGAAATTTCTGAACAAGTAACCGTTAAATAATTCAGTTTACCCACCAAAATCCACGTGGATCTTGCAATGGACCCCCCTGACCAGGTAGAAGTCTGGTGTTTGGATCCATCAGAATGTTTATTGGCCAAGACTAGAGCATCCCTGCCTCCTTAAGAATGTCCAGTGCATACTCCTCTTTGAGATGCATACGCCATGTCTGGATTGAGTGACTTCAATCCCAGGGAAGCACTTCAATCTATCCAAATCCTAGATCTGAAAGTGTTGGTTCAAGTGTTTCTTTATCTGGTCTATACACTTTGAATCATCACGTCATTGCAATATCATTAATGTAAATAAAAAGGTGAAAACACAAGCTATCTTTGTGATGATAGAAGACTGAATGATTATTTCACTATGAATCATGCTAAATGGATGGATAACAGTGTTAAATCGAGCAAACCAATCACATGGAGATTGCTTGAGACTATAGAGTATCAAAGACAACAAACCATACCAAACTCCCCTTGAGCAACAAAACCAGGAGGTTGCTCTATATTGACCTCATCGTGTATATCCCCATGAAAAAAGGCATTTTTAATATCCAATATAGAGAGGCCATTACCGCTTGGTAATCACGGAGAGAAAAAATGTATTTGTCACTGCAGAAAATATGTCACCACAGCCTAGACCAAATATTTGAGTATTCCATTTTGCAACCAATCAGGCTTTCAAACTGTCAATGCAACCATCTTGGCCAACTTTGACAGTGAACACACAGACTTATCTGGAGCAAAATGACAAGCTTCCATGTGTTGGAGGAATGAAGAGGCTCCATCTAATCTATCATTGCCTGCCTCCATCCAAGGATGAAACAACGCTTCTTGAACAGTTTTAGGTATAGAACAGAAGACAAGGAAGATACAAGGGCCATATACGGTGGAGAAAGACAACAATAACCCAAACAGACATATATGGGAAAAGGATTACAAGTAGGTCTGCTACCTTATCATAAAGTAGCGAAGGATCAAGAGTAGAATTAGGCAAAGTGATGGCATTGGGGAAGCATTGAAGACAACATTTCAAGGCCCTCTATGATATGTCTGTGGGAGAGGACATATGTGAGAAACAGAGGCATCAGGATTGGGGCTGTTGGAGGAGATGACTTTGGTTGATATGAAGTAGATGATTGTTGTCTGGTAGAAACTGTTGGAAGGGGAGAATGAAGTAAAGGAACAGCGTCAAAGTAAGGAAAAAATTTATTTGTGGGTACACTAGTGATGTTACTTTAACTAAGAATGGGATTGATTGAAAAGTGTTACATAAGCAAAGATTAAAACAATCTGTGCAAGTTAGCAGAAATAACATTTATACCCTTTTGGAAAATGAGAATAACTGAAGAAATTACACTTCAGACTTGGGATATAACTTGCCTTTCCTAATATAGTATCTTGTACAAAGAAAATGCATCTAAACACCCTAAGAAGAAGTTTATAAGGTTCATCTTGTCGGAAAAGAAGATAATGGGGAAATTCAGGATGGTTTGACGATGGCATGCAATTGATGAGGTAGCATGCTACAAAAAGTGCATCACACCAAAAATGGAGTGTGACATTGTAATGTGTCATCATGTGTGAGTTGTTTCATGAGAATGGCGATTTTTCTGCTTAGCACCATATTGTGAAGGTGTATCAGGACACGAAGACTAGGATACCGTACAAAGTTACAACAGAAGAAAGAGATTCAGAAAAATACTCATGCACATTATCACTTAGCAGGATCTTATTAGAAACCACGTACTGATTTTTCACCTCTACGCAAAAATTTTGGAGTATTGCAAACAATTCAGACTGATTTTTCAACTTGTAATACCAAGTGCATCTAGAATAACCATTTATAAAGGTAACAAAATATTGAAATCCCAGAATAGAATTGACAAGATTAGGACCCCAACCTTTAGTATGAACTAGAAAAGGAGATACAATACGTTTATTGACTCTAGATGGATATGACACACAAGAATGTTTCCGGAGTTGACCATGATACACAATCCAAAGAACCTAACTTAGAGAGAGTAGGAATTAATTGATGTAATTTTGAAACATTGGGATGACCATGTCAACTACGCATAGAGACAAAGAATTAGTAATAGAAGGACAAGCTACAAGAGATGTTAGAGGGACAAAATGGGAGAGCCCTTGTGTCATTCATGCCAGCACCAATTGTTTGCCCTATGTTCCAGTCTTGCACTACAACACAATCAGAGAAGGTAACAGAACAATTTAAAGATTCAGTTACTTGGATGGAAATTAGATTCAAGGGACAGTCAGGAATATATAGAACAAAGGATGATGGCATAGAGGGAAGTGTATCATGGTCAACTTAGGCAGCACCCGAATAAAATATCAATGGGGACTCGGATTGTGAAAGAAAGGCAATGCAGGCCTCAGTATGTGCTATCAAAGTGGTTGCTTTACTGGTCATTAAGAACTTCGGAAACTCCCCAAATTCTTTGGCAAGAGAATTGTTCAATGCCATTATTCAAAGACACGAATTGATCGGAATGAACTTCAATATCCACATAGAAAGGTTACAAGTGTTATCATCCACCGTCCCGAAAATTCTTTGTTTCTATGCATGTTATCTTCAATGAATGTGAATCTTACTTTTCAAAGCCTTCTCTTCAAGGGGAGACGTTAATAAGAGAAGATGAGAGTTCGGGTTTTGACTTCTTATTGGACCTTTCAGTTTCAAATCATCGCACTTTCTCATCCACTAGTGATCATGCCCTAGTTCACTTTGAGCCATCTAAGTCTGTCACAATCTCCTCTGAACTTGTATTTGCTCAACCTGATCATCCTACTTCCTCATCCACTAGTGATCATGCCCCAGTTCAATCTGAGTCGTCTGTGTCAATCACAATCTCTCTACTCAAGCTGAAACTGAGTCCATTCCCAAGGATGTTAGATATGGCAAAGGCAAGATGTATGCAAAGAAGAAGATAGATGCCCCCAAATCTACGCAAGTTCAAGAGTCAGATTAGGTAAAGGCTTCTGAACACACATTACACATTGAAACCAAACCAGGGGTGGATAGTGAGATCCATGGTGGTAGTAGTGACACAGAATTGCCCATTGCATTGAGAAAAAGTACGAGAGAGTGCACTAAAAGACCTTTATGTCCTCTGGCACACTTCCTATCCTTTGAGAGGTCTTCTCCGTCACATAGATCCTTCCTCGGTAACCTAGAAACCATTACCATTCCTTCCAATCCATCTGAAACTCTATCTAATGAAAAAATGGAAACAAGCTATGAATGTAGAAATGGAGGCACTGGAAAATAACAAAATAGGGGAGCTTGTGGAGTTACCAACAGGGAAGAAACTAGTGGGGTGTAAATGGATATATACAGAAAATACAGAGCTGATGGTTCAATGGAAAGATACAAGACATGGTTGGTCACCAAAGGTTATATTCAGATGTATGGAGTGGACTATCTAGAGATTTTTATCCCAATTTCAAAGTTGAATACTATTAGAGTCCTATTGTCTTTAGCAGCCAACTTTGGATGGGATTTACAGCAGTTTGATGTCAAAAATGCTTTCTTGCATGGAGATCTCAAGGAAGAGATATATATGGAGATTCCACCTGGGTATGGAAAAGGAGTTACTAATCATACAGTATGTAGGTTAAAGAAGGCATTAGATGGGCTTAAACAATCTCCTTGAGCATAGTTTGACAGATTTACCAAGATTATGGTGAAGTTAGGAAACAGGCAAAGTCAAGGAAATCATACTCTATTTGTCAAGCACTCATCTTCAGGAGGAGTCACGGTTCTCTTAGTTTATGTGGATGATATAATTGTTATAGGAAGGGTTGATGAGGAGAGACATTCCCTGAGTGAGTGCTTCGCAAAAGAATTCGAGATTAAGACAATTGAGAAGCTAAAGTATTTTCATAGATTTGAAGTGGCACATTCAGAGAAGGGCATTTTTCTTTCTCAACAGAAGTATATAACTGATCTACACAAGGAGAAGGGTAAAACAGCATGCAAACCAGTGAGTACTCTAATAGATCCGAATATAAAGCTTGGAATAACAGAGGAAAATGCTCTGGTAGGCAAAGGTAGGAAAGCTCATTTATTTGTCCCACACACGACCGGATATAGTTTATGCTGTGAATGTGATTAGTCAACTCATGCACAGTCTAAAAGAGGTTCATCTTCGAGCAGCACCTAGAGTGTTGCAATATCTTAAAGGTACACCAGGAAGAGAAATTCTCTTTAGGAGAAGTGGGGGCCTAATGCTTCAAGCCTATACAGATACTGATTATGCTGGGTCATTGACTGATAGAAGATCGACCATTGGATATTATACGTTTTTTGGTGGGAATCTTGTGACATAGAGAAGTAAAAAGCAAAATGTGCTAGTACGGTCTAGTGTAGAGGCTGAGTTTCAAATGATGACTTAAAGAGAATGTTACTTTGGCTGAAGATCATTCCAGAAGATATGACGATCAAGTTGGAGGGCCCGATGAAACTTTATTGCAATAATAAGTCTGCAATTAGCATAGCTCACAATCCTGTGCAACATGATTGGACAAAGCATATCAAGATTGACACATATTTTATCCAGGAGAAATTGGAGAGTGGATTAATTTGCACACTTTATGTATCTACAAATGGTCAGCTTGCTAATGTGTTAACGAAAGGGTTAAGTAGTCTAGTGTTTGAAAGCATTGTATCCAAGCAATGACGAATATCTATTTACCAGCTTGAGGGAGAGTGTGGGAAAATGTGGCCAATGGGTGTATTTTAGAAAAGTAATGATGTAAATATTGTAATACTAGAATCAGACTATATTGAGGAAGTCTGACCCTTAAATTAGGGGATTTTGTAATCAGTAATTAAGGGATTCTATGATCAGTAATTAGTGCAGTTTTTTAGGATAGTAGCCATTTTTGTTTCTTACACAGCTTGTATATAATTGATTCATTGTAGCACTTAATATATAATGAGAAGAGATTATTCTCTCCGAATTTCTTAGCATTTCTTTATAGATAAGAATAAATTGAAGATAGACCAGGATAAACTTAGGTCTTTAGATCAAATCAGATCAAGCACAAATAGACCATCATAAACTTTGGTCTTAAATTTGATAGAAAATCAAACATGGACAGACCAGAACAAACTTTGGTGTGTCAGATTAAATTGCATGGAGTTGGATTCTCTCCCTCCAAACTCTAATACTATCTCCGTTTCACAATATAAGTCATTTTGGATTTCAAAAGTTTTTCCACAATACAGGTCGTTTTACAAAGTTCTATAAATATTTTTTGCTTTTTTTCCAACTCTATCCCTCCCTACAATCTCTCTCTTTCCACTAATTATGACCCAACTCTCTCAAATTACCAAAGTACATAAAGAATTAATTAAGGGTGTTTCTGGAAGTTTAGTTTTAAAATTGTGTAGAATTTAAAACCCTTAATTCTTGTGCACAAGTCTAAAATGACTTATATTGTGAAACGGAGATAGTACCACATAGAGAATTAACTAAAGAGAGAAGAAGAATGCTGATTACTTGGAGGTCTTCCCAACACCGGCAATGGTCATCAACCAGATTAACCATCTAGCCACGGAGTTCCTATGGAATTCTAAGCATTGCTTGATTGCCTGGAGGGATGTATGCAGGCCCAAATCTGAGGGAGAACTTGGACTGAAGGACCCGAAGATATGGAATTCAGCATTCCTACCTAAGATACCATGGGACATTCAAGCAGAGAAGCACAGCCTATGGATTAAGTGGGTACATCACCAGTACACTGCAGGCTCATCGGTGTGGACAGTCAGAGATAAGGCGGGGGATCCTGCACTTCTCAAGAGGCTATTCTATATCAAAGATGCTATTATCATGAAGGAAGCTCGGTTCAACTCACAAGAGATTTATTCCAGACATGGGTGACTGCAGGGAAATAGTAACTTGGTGAGCATATTACTACTTTTGGCCACACAATACGATGGTCCTGTGGTATAGGCCAGTTGGGGTACAAAGCATTATAGCCAAACACTCTTTTATCTTGTGGCTAGGTGCCAGGGGGAATATACGGACTAAGGATAGACTGCCGTTTGTGCCCACTGATGCACTATGTCCGTTCTGCTGTACTGGGCAAGAATCTGCCAATAATCTGCTTTTTGGGTGTGGAGTAACCAGTGCGATTTGGCATGAAATCAGGGGCTGGCTAGGTCTAAGGAGACCGATGTCCACCGTTCCTAGTTGCATCAAGTGGCTCAAGAAAGAATCTAGAGGGACCACATGGCTGTCAAAGGTCAAAGCAACGGCCATTGCGACTACGGTTTATTGCATATGGTCTGCTAGAAATAAGGCTATTTTTGAGGAAACTCACACAGCACCGGCAGAGATCATCAAAAAGATCAATACACAAGTATTGGTCTTTACATTGTATCCTCATGTTTTGAATCTCTGAGTCTATTGCCTGTAATGCTACTTAGTTGCATTTTGTGAAACCTTGTAAGCTGCTCCGCAGCTAACACTATGTACATTCCTTTCTGATCAATGCATACTTTTACATCTTGATTTATAAAAATTAAAAAGAAGAAGAATGTTGGAAAATTCTTGACAGCCATGTCTCTCAATTCTTGTGCATTTATAGTATACAACATTCCTTATTTTATAATGAATTCCATTAATTATGGGAATCCCGCCACCAATTACTGAATCCCAGTATTTAAGCCCAATAATCAAGATACAATCAATCATAAAACCAACAGAAATCGCAAGAAAGCATTTGACAATGAGAGCATGTAAAATTATAATCTGAGGGTGTTGACATATGGAATTCAAATTTTGAGCCTATAGAAAATGTACTGTTTTCCATTTCTTACAGAGTTTCAATAAAAACCTTCCATTTCGGTCTGTAAACTTATTATGTCAACCATTTGAACAAGAACAAATTAAATATTCTATTTTCAGCAAAGAAATTTATGCAGTTCAGCTTGTATGGACTCTGAAGAATTACTTCTTTTAAGGCAACTAAAATATCACTGTTGTTGAGAGTAGTGATCTTTGACCAGAAACAAATACTTCAAGAGTTCTTCATTAAATGAAAAGTTTTGCAGGTCTGTTTTCTTGCATCGTAGTCAGGCTTATGATAATGAGAAAAAAATGAAAATAAAAACCTAATATATTAAAATACAAGCATTTCTTTAAGCAAACATCATACCAAAGATTAACTTGCTTCTAAAACTGTCATTTACTCGAGTATAAACCATTATTTAACCAACATGTAGTTAAAATTCTAACAGCAAACTACTTTATACTTTGATTAGCAGGCAAAAGATCAAATATAAAGAAAACAACAACTGCTCATAGGTAAAGTGAGTTACTATATTGAAAAAGCTCATCGTATTATGTGATTTTGGGATCTAAAGATAACCAAACACTAGAAAAGTCTTTTATCAAATGCATTTGTAACTCAACTCTACTACTCAGTAAATAGAATTTACCTCTACAATACGTCTGCGAAGAAATTTGGATGATACTTCTTTGAACACCAACTTTACATCTACCTCGGAGAAAAACTACAAGGGGGAATGTTCCAAAACAAAATCAGCACATGTATGGAACCCACAATAGCTCATGAACTATTATGAAATTCCTTTAGTAAATACGCCAATGGAAGTTCAGTCATCCACTCAGAAAACCCAATAAGGAAATAGATGGTTAGCCTGAATTTGACTGCAAGTTTGGGGGACTCTGAAGTTTTATTGATATCTCAAGCATTGATGTGAAAAACAAAATCATCAAGCTGTAGGATCACACAGTTCATAAAGTTCCAATAAGCTACAAACATTTGGAAGTAAAAAATTTCCTTCGTTTTAAATGCACAAAAGAGGGATATATTAACAGGCAAACTAGGAAAGCTGCCTGGTTACTTCAACTGCAACCCAGAAGCCTTCTTCAGTATCTTTGAACAGAGTATTACAAAGGATCTAATGGTGGTGTAGAACTCTCTCATACCCATGGGAATACAACCAGAAACAAAACCATGCAATGGGAAGTATCTAAATGCTCACTGGATAAATTAAGGGTGTGTTTGGATTGCAAACCCATTTCAAATCCAAAACTCACTTCAATTCAAAATAATAATAATTTAAGTAATTTTCATTTTCCAAGAACAATCATATACTTACAATACATCATATTCTTTCTTTTTTACCCTACTTTAAGCTCCACCTAACCTCACATATTTAATATTTTTTTAATTATATTCACTCAAATTCATCTCAATCCAATCGCTGTCCATTTACATTCTAAAACACCCATTTTGGCCCATTTAACTACTTTCCCTTTAGTGTGGCCATCAAATTTATAGAAGTCCAATTTTATGGCCATACTGTCAAAATTATTCTATTAAGTCAAATAAGTTACAGTTGGCATCTACATTGTAGCACACCTTGCTCAACTAACTCTCAGGCAATGATAGAGAAGGAAAAAAGAGTTTGTTTTTTGGTTGGGTTAGGTTACAGAGAACCTCTGGCAAAGTATTACATGAAAATGCATTTCCAGCTGGAAGAATACATATACAAACAACCAAATTATTACGCTTGGTTTTGCTTACCAAATTGAGATGACAAGTAGATGAATGGCTAAAACAGAAGGTCTTAAAAGTTATATGAACAGTCAGTGTTTCTCCCCATAGAAAACATTGAGAACTCATCCATGGATGCACATAGGGAAGAAGAAGAGAGAGGAGAGAGAGGCACATTGAAAATCCAGATCAGAAAAGCTGACCATTACCAAGGGGATGGGTTTCCGTGATGCTGGCTTGATGTGAATGTCACCTTCATCAACCTCACCATCCAAAACTACTTCCTCATCCTCTTCTTCTTCTTCCTCCAACAAGTCTGGAGTGAGAGTAGATCCCACAGTTTGTGCCTTACTCACGTAACCTTCTTCTGTGAGTATATTTAAGACTTTGTTTTCTAACAATGACAAAGCCTTTCGCCTGGGGACCTTATTCTTTATTTGTAGCACTTCCACTAATTCACGGCCAGCAATTTCCTAAAACATCCACGTAGAAATATATCAAAAACTATTGGTATTTATAACTCATAAGAGACCAGATGATGACAAATGCTAATATAATGTAGGCTAATCTATAGAGAAGAAAAACCACATAGCTTGCCAGAAAATTTCCAGAACATAAATAATCTACCCACTGGGTCCATAATATTTCACCCCTTTTTTTTTTTTTATGATGTGGTGGTGGTGGTTTGGGGGGGGGGGGGGGGTTGTGTCACAGCTTAATTCTTGTAGTTAAATCTTGTGCACTATTTACTTCACTACATCCTGCACCTTTTTCCATCAATATACAGGGTGCTACTCATTAAAAAGCACAAGAGAAGGGGCATCAGCAGCCTCCTGTGCTTTAGATCAATAATATTCAACCTATCATCACCTTTTGGTGCTACATTACTAGTTGCTGTTATCACAGCAGTTCTTATATCTAATGCTTTTAAGTCCTCAGTTTTAATCACAAATCAGAATGTCAATGGGCCTATAACTTCGAAATCTATAACCAAGCATAAATTTTTGCTACGCAAATTGAAATGTGCCAGTGAAGCTGACCAGATGGTTGAAAATAAAATATAGAAAAGAAAAAGGTTCGCTTAATTAGGATCACATGTCAATAAAATTAACTTCTTAAAATGTCTGTGCATTTTATCTATCTATAAATAAATAAATACACACACACACACACACACACATATATATATATATATTAAAAAAAAAAGATGTTTGTGTCATTTTCACTGCTGGAAAATATTTATGGCGAACCTACCAAACCATCAGTTTAAATCAGAAAAGATAAAACACCATTCAAGTGTTTCGCCATGTGGAAACTGACTCGAACAGCCTCTTAATGTTCCATGTATCCTCTCCTTTTGTGTTTGGTGTGTTTATTTTCCTCCTTTATTTCTCATATGCTTCCTTTTTTCACATTCCAATGGCATACATAAAGGAGATTTACTTGAGATGATTCATGGCAATCTCAGATCCATGAAAATATTATGCTTTTTCTTCTTTATTTATCTATGTATTTATTTATAACATAATCTCTTCTTTTGCCTTCAACAGGGATCTTTTTGCCTAATTTACACACCGTATTTCTTGTCCTATGTTTCGATCCTTGGTCAAGTGCATTGTTTTTTTCCTCCATTCTAATAGGGGTAATACTCATATTTTTAATAGGTATTTGTACTAGATTAAGTGTATAATCTCCAACAATAGTCTAGCTCATCTCTCCAATAGTTTTCCTTAAAGAGTCTTGGTCACTTCCTTCCAAAATATCCTAATGTATATTAATCTATTTATTATACCCTAGCAAATTTAAATATTTATTTTCCCATCTGTTTTCCTGATTACTACTTCAGGTAACTTTCTTCCAAAAGCTAATGTATGGTTATCTATTTATCATACCCTAACAAATAGGAATATTGATTTTCCCATGTTTATTCCTAGTTCCCACTTTTCTCAGTTGTCCACTCCAATTTACACCCAATTCTCCGAATTCCTTTCCTCGATGTTTGTTGTATCTCCATTGTTTCTTCCTTTTTTTTTTTTTTTGAAATTCAATGTTTAGGCATGAAGCAATGTTTTCTCTTTATGACTTCTTAAAATGTAAAGCTAAAATTCAATGCTGTCAAATTTCGCAATTGAAGACAAATGATGAAGTTGCTAAAAAAAAAAAAAAAAATTTGGAGGCCTTTTGACTAGATATTGGATAGACTAATGAGGATGGCAAAGCACAACCAGGCAAATAAGATATTAAAAAAACAATTCCTGTAACAAAATAGAACAAATGTGGTCCCAAGAACATATAAAGCCTTTTCTATTTGCGAATCTTGTTCTGACAAACTTCAGCCCATTTAGATAGGGAAAGTAAGCAATTGCAATGATAAGTTAGCAGAGAATTTACCACAAAAGTTTCTTTCTTCTGCTTCTCAATTGGGATTGGTGGGACAGGAACTATAGCATAGCTTGTATATCCATTTAAGCAAGAATAGAGAACTGGGTATCTGTAAAAGGAAGCTAGTATGCCAAGCAAGAATACATACTTCTACATGTTTATACAGCTCTGGAGGAGGCAGCTTGATTGCATCGAGCATTTTTGGCTTCCCGCATTTTTTCACCAAAGCGTCTATTTCATTACAAATAGCCCACACAGCATCCTGATTGAAGAAGTCAAGATTTTCATCATTGCAAATTTTACTTAAAAACAGAACGTTTCTAACAATAAAGAAACATAATATTGACAATAATAGTGTAAAAACTCTTAAGCTGATATTTATCTGGAAGTTTGAAAAACATAAATAGGAGCAGCAACCAAAATTGCTGATTAGCACAGAGCTAAAAGATCCCCGATGAGCAAGTGCAAGAAATGCCTGGCAGCTCCCAGGAAATCTAGAAGTGTTGAAATAAGTCTCTCTTTAAGCCTAATAACTTAATAGTTCTTAGCATAGCTCTACAGTTTCCTCGTTGGTTTACAGAAGCAACACTAACCAGCTCAATCTGCACATGAATGTTCCTGGCACAAATGCTAGTTTTTTTCCAACTTATGCGTCAGCTATTGTGCAATTGTATCACATTTAAAAAAACCTTTTCTGCCCAAAAAAGAATGAACCAATGATATACTTGTTCTCTAGTGAATCCAATATCATTATATTAAGTCATTCCTGTAAAAGTTAAAAAACATGGTTGTCGTGTAAACTGCATACTTAGGACTACCATAACATATTTGGCATAACCCTGTGATCTCTGGTCCTGGATTATAGCACCGCAGTTTTTCCACAGCAAAATGAGGTACAATTTTCAGGTTAACAATTTCATATGCAAAGAAGGACAATAAGCTTCTGTTAGGATCTTAAAAGCCCCTTCTAGATGTCCACATAAAACCAAATTGAAAGGGTGGCGAGGGAAAAGAAACAAAGAGCATAGTGAGAACAACATGATCAAGAGAAAGCTAAAAAAGGGCATCTCTCATATGGATACCATGCGTCTAAAACATTGTACAGAGAATACGAAATTAATATTTCAAGCACACAGCAACAGTAACACTATCCTTGGTAGTGAAACAGAGGAAATGCTTCTGATTATGAGAAATGTAAAATGAATGATGCAGTCAAATAAGCCAACATTGTTAATCATGTGTAGGTGCCAACCATATAAATGTTCAACATGCTAAAGTTGTATTTTCAAATCCAGAAAGGAGATATATGATCTTAGACTATAATTAAAATTAGAAATAACTGCCAACATTGTTAATCATGTGTAGGTGCCGACCATATAAATGTTCAACATGCTGAAGTTGTATTTTCAAATCCAGAAAGGAGATATATAATCTCAGAATATAATTAAAAATGACAAAATTGAAATTTTGGATTATCTCATGAATGTAACTGTTGAAAGACTTCGCATTATCCTCTTCTTCATGCCAACCAAGATCTTTGTCATTATCTCCTAGATTTCGAAATGATTTTGTTAGATAGTATAGATATTATGTGTTGGTAGATACTGTGATACATTGTATAGATTGTACTCATGGAGCTCAAGAATCGCCTTTTTTATGTATAGATAATCTATATATAAGATCTTTCAACCCACTTCTACAGAATCTCTCCCTCTCTCTCTCTTTCTACTCAACAGGGCATCAGAGCTAAGGGAGAGAGATTATTCCTAAATTTTATAGGGTATCCTGGCTTAATTTCAGACCCATATCCACTATCTTTGGCGACCATTCTGATTGCAGAGACTAGAAACTCTTCCAACCACTCCATATATCTGTTTCAGTACATTCTCAAGTTTTTTCCAGCAATGTCTTCCTCCAGCTAAAACAGTTTAGAGGCTATTTCAGCCATAAAACCAACAGATTGTTTGCCCATAATTGTTTGCTCTTATTGGTCCTTGTCTCTCTAGCATGACAATAATCACCACTGATCCATTGTTTGGCTCACAAAATTTTCATGTTTGATCTGGTACGGTTGAAATTTGGATCATGGGACAAGAAGTTCACTTGTCCACAACTATTTATGAAGCATCTGAAAATGAGACTAAGGTGAGAAAGAATTGATGCGATCCTTTGTAGTATGTTATGGCAGACCTTAGATGCTAAGGTAAAACTACTTTTTCACTCCTTCAGAACATGTAAATCTCCCCAGAATAATGCGAAATCGTTCCATACTCAATCCTATTATGTCAGTATTAATGAATTGGTTAATATAAGTGGGACGAGATTTACCATGCAGACTTTTGTAGGAAGGATTCAAAATCTCATGTTTGAGTACCACTTCTGGGGTGGTAGAATTGGCATGACAAGATTAATTCTTCATTGCACTTACTATTTCCATGCTGGGATTAGATTTTGATGATATCCTTAATCAAATCCTTAATGGATATACTATTCCAAAGGTGAAGGATGTTTTTAGACGGCTTCTTTAGATTTCTTAAGTACTCCATCTATTAATGTTTCATCTCCTCCTATTGATCAACCAGTACCTCACACTCTGCATCAAGGGGTTATCCTAGTAATTATAATAGCAGAAGCAGTGGACATGTTAGGGCGGTATGGCATTAAGGAGACAATTACCTTTATTGTATTCACTGTGGCAAACTTAGGTATCCTATTGAAAATTTGAAACTATAATGTTCTTCATGGTAGGCCTCCATTTACTGCTAATAATTCAGGTAGTAGTTGAGTTAATTCGAGTGAACCTATTGCCTCTACTATTGTTACCCTAGTAACTCCTTGGCAGACTGCACGTTCCTCATTTCAGGCATCTCATAATGCCTCTACCAACCAATCCATTACCTTTGTTGCCTATAAAAACATCCCCCAGCATTTGTTTCTCATTCTAACTCTCTCAGACCTTGGATTGTATTGATCATCTATCTGGTAACACAAATCATTTCACTTATATTAATCATTTTGCTTCCCTTTAATAACTTTTGACAAGGGAACTAAATCTGTGGCAACTGGAATAGGTGAAGCCAAGTGTTTGGCTGCTCTTTCTATATCATCAGTTCTGTACATGCCAAAGTGTCCTTTTAATTTGATTTCCACCTACCATCTTACTCACACTTTAAATTGCTTGGTTATCCTTTTAAACTATGATACAGGACAAGAATATGGGAAAGATAGCTCATACAAGAAGTGAATTCCAATTGCTCTATAACCTTAGTCAACAAACCCAAATCATTGCACTGCTACCAATGGTCTCTCACCATCACTTCTTCACAACCATTTTGGTCATCTTAGCTTATCAAAACTTTGTGAACTACTCCTTGATCTTTCCAACCTAGGTTCCTTGTGTCACGGGTTGGCTGCTTTATACCGAGTAGCCTGTGTGGCTCTAGCAACCTCCAAGACTAACTTAGAGAACTTTGCTAGATCAGCCTAAGAGAAGAACAAAAGTGTGGGAAATGCAGTGGTTAATAGGCTAAACGAAGCTAAGTGTTGACGACAAAGAGAGCTAGTGAACAAGAGCTCTAGGAAAGAACTTGAAAGCTTGTATTCACAACCTGATAGTTACAAATGAGAGGGTTTGACCTATTTATAGGCAAAGACTTGGCCCCTACAGTGTTCTAGAGAATTCTCCAAACTCCTTTAGAACACTTAGTCTCTAGAATTCTCTATACAATTCTATACAAGGTCTACAAGGTTCTAAACCTTCTAGAGAATTTTACACAAGTCTAGGTCCTTACTATGTATAAGAGCCTCCTAGAAGCTTCTAGAATATCCTACAAACCTCTTCAATGTTGACCTGCCAAAAACCTTCAACGACCCGGAACAACTAGTCGTTGCCTGTCTTAGCTCATGTTGGCTGGGTGCCTGGCTGGTCCGTGTGGCCCAGGTGCCTAGCGGTGACCATTTTGTGTAGTCCGTCTAGCACGACTGTCGGATCCATGCCTACTGTGTCACTTGGAATGTGAGTTCTATCAACTAGGAAAGCAGTCTCGAGCCACCTATCCTAGTCAAGTTAGTAAATGAGATGAATCTCCCTTTTCCTTAGTTCATACAAATATTTAGGGTCTGAGACATGTCACTTATGTTGGAGGCTTTCAATGTTTATAGATAATCTTTCTCGATGTAGTTTGTTTTGAAGTCTTCTCAATATCTCAGAGTTTTTGCCATGAAATCAATAATCAATTTGGCATATCCCAGAATTTGAACAGAGAGAAAATATTGTGCACAGAACAAGGGAAGTATTTCTACTGAAATCTCTCGTGTACATATGGTGTTAATCTCTCATGTACACATGGTGTTGGTCAGCCTTTATATACAAAGATCCTAGTAGAAAATTAGGAAACTACCCTCTGTCAAATCCCATGAATTATGGGACTTCCAGTTGTGCAAACAAAATCAGGAAACTACTCCTAACTATCAGATCCCATGAATTATGGGAGCAAACTACTCCTAACTGTCAAATCCCATGAATTATGGGATTCCTAGTTGTACATACTATGCATATCCCCATAATTTTTCCACACTCCCCCTCATACTGGTGAATAGGTATTTTCCATTCCCAACTTGGATACAATAGTTTGAAACGTTGAGCTATCTAGCCCTTTAGTTAGTACATCTGCGAATTGATCCCTTGATAAAATGCCAGTCAATCTCAATGTGCTTTGTTTGGTCATGTTGTACCGGGTTATGAGCTATATTGATTGCAGACTTCTTGTCGCAGTAGTGTATCATAGGTCCATCCCACTTAATCTTTAGGTCTCCAAGAATGATCTTCAACTAGGGTAGTTCACATACACCTTAAGCCATCGCCCTAAACTCTGCCTCTGCACTTGACTAAGCTACCACACTTTGTTTCTTGCTCCTTCATGTCACAAGATTTTCACCAAGAAAGGTGCACTATTCGGATGTTGACCTTCTATCAACAATAGATCCAGCATAATCAGCATTAGTGTATGCTTCAAGTACCAATCCTCGCTTTCTTCTGAATTAGATACCTTTTCCCGGTGTCATTGTAGATGCTATGTCTGGTCGTGTATGAGAGAGATATATGAGAATTCCTACCAGTTGCTGATACATTTCCCGATCTACTGTAGCATCATCTTCTGCTGTCCCTAGCTTGAGATTCGGGTCCATGGGTGTGCTCACTGGCTTGTATGCTGTCTTGCCTACTTCCTTGAAAAGATCTGTTACATTCTTCTGCTACGAGAGAAAGATTAGCAAACTCGATTCTAAGGACATACTTCATCCTTCCCAATGCTTTGATCTCAAACTCCTTAGCCAAACTGACTCAATGCTCACTTCTTCTCAGCATCATTTCCAGTTATCACTATATCATCAACATACACAAGTAGAGCTGTGACTCCCCCTAAAGGAGAATGTTTAATGAACAATATATGATTACCTTGGCTTTGCTTATACCCTATGGTCAACATAACCCTTGCAAATCTTCCAAACCATGCCCGGGGGCATTCCTTAAGACCATTTAGAGCCTTCTTCAATTTACACACGATGTGAGCATCCAGGTTCTTACCATAACCCGTGGAACTTCCATATAAATCTCGTCTAGATGCCATGTAAAAATGCATTCTTAACATCATACTGTTGGAAGTCCCATCCATAGTTAGCAACAAGTGCTATCAATACTCTAACTATATTCATCTTTGCAACAGGAGCAAAGGTCTCTAGATAGTCAATCCCATATGTTTGTGTATACCTTTTTCGCTACCAAGCGAGCCTTATATCTCTCAAGTGACCCATCTACTTTATATTTTACAATATACACCCATTTACAGCCCATGGGTCTTTTTCTAATGGGCAATCTTACCAACTCCCTGGTTTTGTTCTTTTCCAATGCCTCCATCTCCATATCCATTGCTTTTTTCGATTTACTGTTAGACATGGCTTCGGATACACTCATAGGGATAGTGATGGTATTTAGGCTAACGAGGAAGGTTTTGTGAGGTGGTGAGAATTTTTTGAATGATAAGAAATGACAACGGTCGATTTCTGCACTCTCTAGGTTTCTTTCTAATGGCAATGGGTAAGTCTAAGTCATCATCATCAACCTGTGCAACTTGTATTTCAGCCACATTAATGGGTTGATCATCATTCTCCGTTTGGCCTTTGGTCTCACCCTATAAGTTGGGATTAGAAAATATTACCTCATTCATTGGCATGGGGTTAGATGCTGGGACTTGTGCAGGTTCAGGGACAACCTTTACTTCCCTCTTCCTGTATTTCTTTGCATATCTCATGTCTTCATCAAGTCTTCTAGCAGTAGCAGGAGCGGCTTCAGCATGGATGTCAAGAATAGTAGTACTAGTTTCAAGAGGGGTGTCAAAAGTTGAAATAGATACAGGAAGAACAGACTCTGAAATAGACATAGGAGGACTAGTGCCAATAGACAGATCAAGTGGATCAAAAAAGAAACCTTCCTGATTCTTATCTTCCTGAGTGGAATTCCCACCAAAAAGATAAGATCCGTTGAAGTAAGATTCCTTTTCATTGAATGTGACATCCATGGCGACGTAAGATCTCTTTGATGGAGGGTGGTAACTGTTGTAATTCCTTCACTTAGTATATTATTTCCTTAATTAGGTAATTGACCTCTTATGGAGGGATATGATATCTATAAATTGTCTATAATTAGGCACTAATCACTAATTTGGACAGATTTTAGGGGATTTTAGTGATCATTTTTTCCTTTTTTAGGTCCCTCTGAATTGTATAAAGATGATCTTTGTAATCATTTTTTATTAAGATATATGAACACAAAAGTATTCTCTATCTTCATGGTATCAGAGCCTGTTTCTTTCAAACCCTAGTCTCAAATCCTAAGTTCGAAACCTTGCAGCCATGGCCGAAATTATAGAGAGCCAAAGTTCAGTCTCAGAACAACTAGAGGCTAGATCAGAGCTTTTTCCGACCACGAATTCAATTGGGCTAGAAGGATCAGCTTTCCAACTAACTGTGGAAAAACTTAATGGGAAAAACTTCCGTTAATGGGCCCAAACTATGAAACTGGTAATCGAAGGCAAAGGGAAGATGGGTTACCAGACTAAAGAAACAAAGAAACTAGCGACAAAAGGAGCATCTCTGCGGAAGTGGCAGTCGGAGAACTCACTAGTGACTGCATGGCTCGTGAACTCCATGAAACCAGCCATTGGAAGACATATTCTGAGGCTGAAAATGCAACACATATCTTCGAGATCCAAAAGTAAACTTTTGTAGATGAAGCAAGAGGAGAGAGAAGTAATTGACTACTATATGGAGATGTTGAATCACTAGCAAGAGCTTGATCTAAGCACTGAAGAGGAATGGGAATGCACTGGAGATTGTGTAAGATACAAGCGCAAATTAGAAAACAAACGAATGTTGGAATTCCTTGCTAGCCTTAACCGCGAATTTGATGAGGTCAGAGGGCGTATTTTTAGCCGCCGCCCCTTGCCAATGACAAGAGAAGTCTTTGCCGAAGTCAGAAGGGAGGATGTGCGGCGGAATGTCATGCTGAAAGAGAAAATGTTAGGTGCATCTGATGTAACCTTGGCCTTACTGATCAAAGAACTCAAGTGGACCAGCCCAGATATCTTTAACAAGGCCCGAAGGTGCTTAAGCCCTTGTAACCAAAGGCAGCACAGGAGATTCACATAGCCTAAGTCTGAATTGGTGTGATCACTGTCACAAGACTGGTCATACTAAGGACATCTGCTAGGAAATTCACAGTAAACCAGCTGATTGGAAGCCGAGACAAAATAGCAGGCATCGTGGATATCAAACTAGTGTAGAAGAAAAAAGGGGAAATACTCCCAATCCCAATAGGTTCAATACCGAACAATTGGACCAATTTTATAAACTCTTCTCTAGCTTTCAAAATCTTGGTCAGTCCTCTGATGTCCCTACTGGCTCACTAGCTCACAGCAGTAAGTCTTCAATAGCCCTCAATTTTGAAAAGATTAAAAACCCTTGGATTATCAATTCAGGTTCCTCTGGTCACATGACAGAGTGTCATTGTTTGTTTTCTTCACATACCCCCCTCTGCTGGTAATGTTAAAGTCAAGATTGCAGATGGATCACTATCTCCTATTGCAGGAAAAGGGAGTGTTAAAATTTCTAAAACTATAAACCTAGATTCTGTTCTTCATGTTCCCAAGTTATCATGCAATCTACTAACTGTCAGTCAATTAACAAAACATTCTCATTGTTGCGCTAAAATTTTTCCCAACCCACTGTGTTTTTAAGGACCTTTCATCAGGGATGACGATTGGCAGTGCTAAAGAATGTGACAGACTACTATTTTGAGGAGGCCACCGAGGGTAGCCAACTTCGAATTGCAAATTGTGATTTTGCATCTACCTTCAAGGATAGTGACATTTTATTGTGGCATTTTAGAATAGGTCATCCTAACTTTCAGTACATGAAACATTTGTTTCCATTCTTGTTCTTGAATAAAAAATCGTTAGCTTCTCGATACGAAACTTGTGAACTTGCAAAACACCATCGGACTTCATTTCCTCAATCTGAATATAAACCCACCTGACCATTTACTTTAATTCATAGTGATGTGTGGGGACCATATCGTGTACCAGACTGGAATCATTCAAAATGGTTTGTCACATTTACCGATGATCACTCCCGAGTTTGTTGGGTATACTTGTTAAAGGAAAAGTCAGAAGTTCGTTCCGTCTTTACCATTTTTCACTCAATGATCCAAGCACAATTTCAAACCCAAATCAAACTTTTTCGCACTGATGATAGGACTGAATATTTCAACACTATTCTCGGGGACTATCTTAAAAAACATGGCATTATACACTAGAGTTCTTGTAGCGATACCCCTCAACAAAATGGGATCATTGAAAGGAAAAATAAACACATTCTTGAGGTAGCTCTTGCCCTAATGTTCTCACCAAATATGCCCATAAGATTCTAGGGCGATGCTGTCCTAACTGCCACCTTTCTTATCAACCGTATGCCAAGCCATGTTCCTTCATTTCATACCCCCCTTCAAACGCTCACCACATTTTTTCCTCACCAAAAACTGGGAACTACCCTACTTTAAGAGTGTTTGGATGTACAACATTTGTTCATATTCCCTCTCATGCACAAAGTAAACTTGACCCTCGGGCTTGCAATTGTGTTTTCATTGGGTATTCCCCCGCACAAAAGGGCTACAAGTGTTATGACCCAGCTACCAAACGAATGTTTGTCAGCTGAGATGTAACCTTCTTTGAAAGCACACCATTCTTTCCAAAAACTTCCCTTCAGGGGGAGAACATAGATGGAGCTCATTTTAGTATGAACCCAGAATCAATCTATGAACCAGTCTTTAACCTAGAAAACTCCAACACTAACATCAAATCCTCCAACATCAACCCAAAAAACTCCAACACCAAGATTGAGCCTATTCCAACCCCACATTCTAGTATGTCACCTCAAGAAGGGAACATGAACTTAAGGGGAGATGCAAGAACTCAAAAGGTTAAGGAGACATTGGTTTATTCTCAGAGACCAAAATCAAGGTACAAAGAGTACTTCACGTCTGAAGCACCAAGAGAGTCAGAAACGATGATAGGTCCAGACACTTCTGAGTCATCCAACACGAAGCCCACAAATATTGATCTTCCTATTGCACTCCGAAAACAAAAACGGTCATGTACTCTTTACCTTATTTCCAAGTTCTTATCATACAAAGCATTGTCATCCAGTTTTCGAGCCTTTACTACTAACCTCGATGATACAGGTATTTCGAAGGGCATCCACAAGGCTTTACAGAATCCTAATTGGAAGAAGGCTGTCATGGAGGAAATCAAAGATCTAAACAAAAACGAGACTTGGGAACTGATGGAACTACCAAGGGGAAAGAAACCGGTTGGCTGCAAATGGGTCTTTACAGTGAAATATTCTGCAAATGGGAAAATAGATTGCTACAAGGCCCGTCTTGTTGCGAAGGGATTCTCATAAACCTATGGTGTGGATTACGCCGAAACCTTTGCTCCGGTGGCAAAGTTGAATACAATATGAGTTCTCATGTCTTTAGCAGCAAATTTAGATTAGCCAATTCAACAGTTGGACATTAAAAATGCTTTCTTGAACGACAAACTAGCGGAAGAAGTTTTTATGACTTCACCTCCAGGCTTTGAAAAAGGAGGAGATAAGAAGCAAGTATGTAGACTCAACAAGTCTCTCTATGGCCTCACAATCACCAAGGGCGTGGTTTGACAGGTTCACTAAAGTAATGAGGGGCCAAGGTTATAAGCAAGGGCACTCAGATCATACCATGTTTATTCATGTAATTGATAATGGAAAAAGGTCAGTCTTGATTGTGTAGGTCGATGATATAAAAGGAGATCCTCACTGGAGACAATATTGGTGCAACAGAGAGACTCAAGAGGATCCTAGCTTAAGAGTTTGAAGTAAAAGACTTGGGACAAATTCGATATTTTCTGGGAATGGAGGTTGCTAGATCACAAAAGGGAAATAGTATTTCCTAACGGAAGTATGTTCTTGATTTGCTAACGGAGACAGGTATGCTTGGATGTAAACCTAGAGATACTCCAATAGAGGCTGGAAAGAAAATAGAGGATGCAGGTGATGTAGTCGACAAAGACCGACACCAAAAATTGGTTGGTAGGCTTATTTTTCCCTCACACCAGACTAGATAATGCCTTTGCGGTTAGTGCAGTCAGCTAGCACATGCACTCTCCAAGGGAAGCCCATCTATCTGCAGTGTAAAAGATTCTCCGGTACCTTAAAAGATCCCTAGGGAGGGGCTTGTTATTCAAGAAGAATGAAAGCAAAGAAGTAGAAGTTTTCACAGATGCAAATTAGGCAGGGTCAATAAAGGATACAGGGTCAATAAAGGATAGAAGGTCTACCACTGGATATTGTTCCTATGTATAGGGTAACATAGTCACTTGGAGGAGCAAAAAGCAATATGTTGTTGCCAAAAGTAGTGCGGAAGCAGAATTTAGAGTAGCAGCATAGGGGATATGTGAAGGTTTGTGGTTGAAAAAGTTATTAGCAGAGTTATGTGTCAAAGTCAATCATCCAGTAAAACTTTTCTATGACAACAAGGCTGCTATAAGCGTCGCACACAATCCAATCCAACACGATCAAACTAAGCATGTAGAAGTTGATAGACATTTTATCAAGGAGAAGATCGAGACTGGGACAGTTTGTGTAGCAAAGGTTCCCACTAAGGGACTTCCTCTACAAGACTTCGATGATCTCATTTGCAAGTTGGACATGATTAACATCTATGATCCAACTTGAGGGGGAGTGTCATAATTCCTTCACTTAGTATATTATTTCCTTAATTAGGTAATTGACCTCTTATGCAGGGATATGATAATTGTAAATTGTCCATAATTAGGCGCTAATTGATAGTCACTAATTTGGGCAGATTTTAGGGATTTTAGTGATTATTTTTTCCTTTTTTAGGTCCCCCTGAATTGTATAAAGATGACCCTTGTAATTGTTTTTTATTAAGATATATGAAATACAGAAGTATTCTCTATCTTCAGTAACACTTGTACCTTTTCTGAGTTGAAGAGTACCCAATAAAGACACATTTTTTAGCCCTAGGATCAAGTTTTCCTCTGTATGGAACATAAACATGAACGAAAGACACACACCCAAAAACCCTAGCAAAAAGATTGTTGGTGGTTATTATGCTGGGGTAAAAGGATGAGAGAACTTCCATTGGACTTTTGTACTCATGAAGGCAAACGATTTATGAGATGAGTGGTTCTTCTCCCCCCCCCCCTGCACAACCCCACAACAAAAAAAGGTTTTAGGCATGTTTTTTCTGAAATAACAGTGCCCGAGTTTTCTCAAGAAGGTCACCATTTTTCCTTTCTACTACTCCATTTTGTTGTGGAGTATTTCCACTGGATGACTCATAGATAACCCCTCTTTATGAAAGTAAGGAGTGAGAACCTGATTGAAAAAAACCCTGACATTATCAGACCTGAACCTCTTGACATCAACCCCAAACTGGTTTTTTACCATAAAGCAGAAACTTGGTAATACAATACTAACATCAGACTTATACTTTAACAAGACTAGCCAAGTAACACAAGTACAATCATCAATAAAAGAAACGAACTATCATGCTCAAGATGTTAGGAATAGTAGAAGGACCCCAGATAACAATGTGAACAAGATAGAAGGGAACAAAACTCCTTTTATTACTGATTAGAAAAGACACTCGCTTGTGTTTGGCAAGTTCACATGCCTCACAATGGAATTATTCAACACTTAAATTCAAAAACAAACCTAGAAATTAAGTCTTGACGACTCTAAACGATGGATGTCCTAAACGACGATGGTAAAGAAGGATTTTCTCCTTGTTAGATAAACTGGTTTCTGACATGAGAACCCTATTTTCAGCTATTTTCAACTGTCTTGATGTCTCGAGGTAGTAGAGGTTGTCTCTTTCTTTATCATGTCCAATTGTCCTCCCCGAACCCTTGTCCTGAAACACACAGCAATCACTATAAAAAACCACATTGTAGGATAGATCTTGGATAAGTTTTTGTGCGGAGACAAGGTTGGTGGATAATTTGGGGACGTGAAGGACATTTCTTAGAGTCATGGTTGGGTTTCTTTGAACATCTCCTATGCCTGCAATAGTTGTTAAAGATCCATCGGCAATGGCTATTTTCCAGTTGCTAGGACATGGGGTATAGGTTGAAAAATATTTGGATGAATGGGTCATGTGATCGGTAGCTCCTGAGTCCATAATCCAGGATTTTCTTGCGAGGGTATCTAAAGCATTTAATCCAATGGAGAAAGGAAACTTACTTGAATACACCAAAGGAAAAGTACTTGAAGACTTCTTAAGATGGTTGATAAGACATCTCACGCTCCTAAGTTCCTCCTGGTTAAGACCACTTGACTCTTATGATGCAACTGCACCTTGTGGTGCAGCAGTTTGGAAGGCAGTAGTCTGTTACTTCCGACATATTAGCTGGTAGGAACAAAGGTAATCTAGAAGGAAAAATGAGGCTAACTGGAGGGAAAAACAAGGCTAACACACCAGCGATTAAGGCTGATATACCAGCAATTAAGGCTAATCAAATGAAGAAGAGAAACCAACAATTAAGGCCGGCCAAAAATAGAGCATCGCCAATCAATCTGGCAGAAACGAACTCAGAAACAGTTCCCAAGTTCTCTGATATCATCTCAGAATTTGAACTGCGAGAAAATGTTGTGAACAGAACAAGGGAAGCATTTCAATTGAAATCTCTAGTGTACATATGGTGTTGGTCAGCCTTTATGGACAAAAATCCTAGCAGAAAATTAGGAAACTACCCTCTGTTAGATCCCATGAATTTGGGACTTCTAGCTGTACAAACAAAACTAGGAAACTACTCCTAGCTGTCAGATCCCATGAATTATGCGAAGCAAACTACCCCTAGCTGTCAGATCCTATGAATTATGGGATTCATAGCTGTACAACTGACCATATCCCCATAATTTTTCCATACCTTATAAAAACTTTGAAGAAAGACAATGCAAAAGAATATTTCTCAGAACCCTTCTCATCTTTCCTTTCATCACAAGATGCATTACATCAGTCTTCCTATCCCAAAACTCCTAAATAAAAATGAAGTAGCTGAGTGGAAGAATCAGAATTTGATAAAAATTGTTTGCATTTTATTACTTCATAAAAATGTCTCTCTATTTTTGGATTGATGCTATTTTTTGGATTAATTGAATGCCACCATCTATTCTATAAAATCAAATCCATTACACCATATTATTTCCTAAAGCTCCTCTCTATACCCTTTCCCTTCAAGTTTTCACATTTTGTTAGGGATACTACTAGAAGTCGGGACAAGCTTTCACCCATGTTAAGTGCTACTTTTTAGGACATTCTATATACAAAAAGAGTATCAGTGCTACTCTCCCACATAGCAAAATATATTGTTTCTACAAATGTCACCTTCATAGAGATCGCCCCTTCTTTCTTGAGTCGAGTGCCATCAATTCTTCTTCCAATCCTACATTCCCCTCAGTCCCATCATCTATCCCAATCAACTGAATACAAATCTCATATTTGAAGCATTCCCCTCATCTTCAACTCCTATCATGAACCGTATAGCTCCCTTGAGTCATTTCTCTTTACATTATAATCATCATCCTCACCCTGAACCCCTTATAGACTCAACCAGGGATTTGTTCTAGATACATCTAGGCCCAATTCTGAAGCTATTGGAACCCCCTCGCCTATGATGTTAACTCAACTAGACCCAATTCCTGCTTCTCTCCCTAGTCCACTAATGCCACAAGGTAGTAACAGAACTACTCATATTCCCCATTCTATCTACAATTTTGTTTTGCTTAGCAATGTATCATCCCCCTCCCTATGATGAGTTTATCTCTTCTTTGTCTTTTGCCCCTATTCCCAAGACATTTTCTATAGATCTATCCATGTTGGCGACAGACTATGGTTGATGAAATGGCATCCTTTCATTCCTCTGGCACTAGCGAACTTGTGCCCTTACCTCCAAGGAAATTTATAGTTGGCTATTGTTGGATATAGGACATCAAAGTTCGTCCTTATGGATTACTGGATCATCATAAGGCTCGCTTAGTTGCAAAGGAGTACACATACAAGTTTTTTGGCATTTATGTCTTCTCTCCAATGGTGAAGATGACGATTGTCCACCTTCATATTAGCTAGATATCAATAATGCCTTTCTACATGGTAATCAACCATAAAGCAATGTACATGAAGCAACAGCCTAGTTTTGTTGCTAAAGGGGAGTCTGCTTTTCTATGACGATTACAACATTCTCTTTATTGTCTGAGACAATCTCCTCACGCCTCATTTGGAACATTTAGTATTGTATTACAACAATTTGGCACGAAAAGGATTGAGTCTGATCAATTTGTGCTCTATCGTCACAAGTCTAGATAGATTTACTTCTTGTATATGCTGATGATACTCTCATTACTGGGGAGGATTAAAATGATATAGTTCAGTTGAAAAATAATTTGTTCCAACATTTCCAAACTAAGGACTTGAGCAAGTTGAAGAATTTACTGGGCAAGCTATCATAACATGGTATGCGTCTTTCTCAGCATGAACACGCTCTTGATATACTGGAAGATGCAGGAATGCTTGACTACAAACCAATTGATACTCCTATGATCTGTTGAGATTTGTATCTTTGTTAGGGTCTTATTGAGAAATGAAGAGTATAGATAATTCTAGGGACTTGTATGCAAAATTGTAAAGGCTGTATATAAGCCTAAATCGTTATCGAATAAATTAAGTTTTACTCAATTAATCAATGTAGTATCAGAGACAAACCCTAGCCGCTACAGTATCGTGCCGCTACAGTGCCGCGCCGCCTGCTGCAGTAAATCGCTCCAGTAACAGTAACCCTCCTTTCTCTCTAGGCCCCTCACTACTTCCAGTTTGTTTTCTATCTCCGTGCCCATGTTGGGAGGGCGATACCCCAAGGGTCCCGAGATAGCATGAAGTTGCAGAAGTTCTAGACAAATCTTGATGTGTAGAAGATCGAGATGAGGTCAAGGAGAAGAAGGGTAAGTGTGTGATAGACTCGTGTAATAGGTGTGAGGAACCCGAATACGAGTCGATGACAGAGGCTAGCAAGAATACGATGGAGGAGGTGGTTAAGAAATTGGATCCTGCAGATCTTGCGACATTGATACAGTTTATGAGGATGTCGGGCGGTGAAAATTTTGCGAGGCCACCTGCTATTACGGTGGAGCTTCCACCTATTGATCTAAAGCTCGATGGGCCAGCAACGTATCTGAGCTGGTCATGTCAGGTGAGATATACCCTGGAAGGGAGGAATCTAGGCGAGTACTTGACAGCTGAGAAAGCAGAGCCAGCTGAGGGCATTGCAGGGAGAGATTAGTGGAAGTCAACTCACATGTTGGTGTACATGTGGCTTCTCAACTCAATGGTCCCGTCCATTGCTACGACAGTGGATGGCATCGAGAAGGTCAATGATGCCGGGGAGAAGTTGAGGAGAACTTATGATGGTATGGGGAACAATTTGAGGGTGTTCCAGATTAAGAGGGACATCTATGCTACAGTCCAAGGAGATAGGACAGTGCAGGAGTATGCTACAGAATTGGAGCGCTTGTGGCTAGATCATGATCATTTCTCGCCTCGAGCAGGCTGTAAAGATCCTGAGTGTAAGGAAAGAGAGGCCTTGATTCAGGAGTGGACTATATTATTTCTCCAGGGGTTAGCCCTGGCATTTGAGCAAAGGACAGCGATGCTGCTAGCTCAGACGAGGATCCCTTCACTTGAGGAAGCGGTCTCGGCTATGATACAGGAGGAGAGTCGTATTAAGCTTCAGGTTGGGACAGGCGAACATCCTGGGATGAAGTCAGCACTAGTAGTCTCCAACTCAAGTAACACAGGGTTCAAACGGGAGACTAGGCAGTGCTACAACTGTGGTGAAGTAGATTATCTGAAACAGGCTTGTCCTAAGCCACCCAAGGAGAGAGACTCAGGTGGACGTGGACAGTCTGCAGGTTGTGGTTGCGGCCGTGGGGGCAGAAGAGGTGGAAGAGGCTATCGGGCCAATCTGATGGTAGCGGAGGAAGAGGAAGAGGCGGGTGTGGTCTTTACTGAGGAAGACCAAGCGCTATTAGAAATACTGAGAAGGAAGCAGAGAGCAGCAGGTGATGGAGACAAGAAGAGTGCGATTGAGGATGCATCCAACTCCTCTTTGCCCATGGGTAACACTGCTACCTATGCTCAATTGACCAAAGGTATTGCTAACACACATGCTCTTGCCTCTATCTCCACCACTAGATCACCAGAATGAATCGTAGATTCTGGTGCATCTTGACATGTGACAGGTAATGCTAGTGAGTTCTCTTTCTATACTCACTTAGCGATGCCAGAGAGCATCCAGACCACTGATGGGACAGCATAGCCTGTAGTTGGTAAGAGTACAGTGAATTGTACTGGGTTCAGTAACTTTGTCCAATGTTTTGCATGCTCCTTCTTTCCCAGTAAATCTTTTATCTATTAGTGCCATTATACTCCAACTAAAATGTGTGGTTTCTTTTGATATTCCCAAGGTGATCTTCCAAGAGAAGGAGACGGGCCGGAGACTTGGGACTTACACGTGGCGTAATGGACTGTGGTACCTGGATCATGAGGGGATGGACTCGGCATTGATATTTATGGTGGAGAAGGTAGGAGTAGGAGGATCTGAGATGAGTGCTGAGGATGTGTTGATGCTCCATCACCAACGCATGGGACACATTTCGTTTAGTGTGTTAAGTCGATTGTATCCAGTTTTATTTGAAAATGCTAATAAACAGAAAGTTGTGTGTGATGCATGTGAATTTGGAAAACTTACTAGAAGTTCTTATGTTAGTTCTGGTCATAGAAGCTCTTGTGCTTTTAATTTGATACATTCTGATGTTTGGGGACCTTGTTCCACGAATTCTATAAATGGTTTTAGATATTTTGTGACTTTTATTTATTGTTTTTCTTGTGTTACTTGGTTGTATTTGATGAAAAATAAGAGTGATGTATTTGACTGCTTCAAAGACTTTCATAGGTCTATTTAGACTTAATATGGAGCAGTGGTGAAAATATTGAGGTCTAATAATGGTACAAAGTATACCAATAGAGCATTTGCGGAATACTTGTCAGCTCAAGGCATACAACATCAGACTACATGTCCATACACACCAGCTCAAAATGGGGTAGCAGAAAGGAAAAACAGACACCTTCTAGAGACAGCTAGAAGCATGATGATCGCGATGAATGTCCCAAAGCAGTTATGGGGGCAAGCAGTCTTAACAACTGCTCAATTGATCAACAGGATGCCCTCAAGAGTGCTGGACTAGAAGTCTCCATGTGAAATGTTGAAAGGAGATAATGGTGGGATCCTCCCATTGAAGGTGTTTGGTTGTGTGTGTTTTGTGGAGGACAACAGACCATCCGTAAGGAAGCTTGGTCCTAGAGCCGTGAAATGTGTCTTTGTAGGATACTCTACTACCCAGAAGAGGTATGTTTGCTAGAGTCCAGTAGAGAAAAGGTTGTTTGTAAGCATGGATGTGCATTTTCAAGAGTTTGAGCCATATTATACACTGGAGGTGACCTCACCCATTGGTGACTTATCTGATAAAGAAGGTATGAGGCGAAAGGGGGAGAATGGTGAGAGGTTGGTGAATGTAGGATCAATTCCCTTATCGATTCCTTATTCTGTTGAGAGGAGAGAATCAGTTGAGGAGCACGAGAACAAAAAAGAGGAGGAACCCGTAGGTGTTGGGACTCAGGCACAGGGGGAGTTGAGAGTGTATACCAGGAGGAGGCAGAATGAGGTGCCAGAGTCAACATCTGCAGTACCACTAGTGCCATCAAGTCCCTTGTCCTGGCCTACTCCAACTTCTCAGACACCCACACCACCCTCAAACTCAGAAGACACAGGTGATATAATTCCTTCTTCTCATCCCACTCTCATAATAGTAAGGAGGACCTCTCGCAATAATGCGGGAGTTCCCCCCGACCATTATGGTTTCCCACATGATATTGCTCAGTTTGTCTCATACTCTAACTTATCACCTACGTATGGAGCATTCATTACATCTTTGGACTTTGTTACTTTACCTAAGTGTTGGCAGGATGCTAAAGAGGATCCAAAGTGGAAAGCAACAATGCAAGAAGAACTTGGAGCTCTAGATAAGAACAGAACTTGGGAGATAGTGTCACTACCACCAGGCAAGAAGGCAGTGGGGTGCAAGTGGGTGTTCACAGTGAAGCAGACCCCGGAAGGAAAAATTGGTCGCTACAAGGCACAGTTGGTAGTGAAGGGGTATAGTCAGACATATGGCATCAACTATGATGAGACCTTTGCTCCTCTGGCCAAGATGGGAACAGTAAGGACACTTGTCTCCATTGCAGTGAATGGGGGTTGGAAACTACATCAGTTGGATGTTAAAAACGCATTTCTTCACGGAGATCTGCTAGAAGAGGTGTATATGGAGGTTCCCCTAGGCTTTGGTACAAAACAGACAGTGGACAAGGTTTGTGGATTAAAGAAGTCACTGTATGGGTTGAAACAGTCTCCTAGAGCTTGGTTTGACAGGTTCAGAAAAGCTATGGTAAGCATGGGCTATCAGCAAATCAATGTCGATCACACAGTGTTCTTTCGACAATAGGGTGGTCACATCACTATGTTAGCAGTGTATGTGGATGATATGATTATCACCGGTGATGATGAGGGTGAGATTGTTCAACTAAAGGTAAAACTGGGCAAAGAGTTTGAGGTGAAGGACCTCAGGCAGCTAAAATACTTCCTGGGGATTGAGATGGCTCGTGGAGAAGAGGGGATTGTTCTATCTCAGAGGAAGTATGCATTAGACTTATTCACAGAGACGGGCATGTTGGGTTGCAAGCCTGCGGTTTCACCAATTGATCAGAGGTTCAAGTTAAGCGCAGAGGCAGGAGAGCCGGTTGATCGTGAGCGGTACCAGAGGTTAGTAGGACGTCTCATCTATCTGAGTCACACTCGTCCTGACATATCATTTGTTGTGAGTATGGTGAGCCGCTACATGCATGACCCAAGGAAGGGCCACATGGACGCAGTGTACCAAATTCTGAGGTACCTGAAGAGTGCACCAGGGAAGGGGTTGATCTTCCAGAAAAATGGGCATCTAAACATTGAGGGCTATTGTGACTCTGACTGGGCAAGTTGTGCTGATGATAGAAAGTCCACAGCTGGATATTGCATGTTTGTAGGAGGCAATTTGGTATCCTGGAAGAGTAAGAAGCAGTCAGTGGTTGCAAGGTCGACAGCAGAGGCTGAGTATAGGGCTATGGCTTTAGGAGTTGCGGAGATGGTGTGGTTGAGAGCTTTGTTAGTAGAGCTCAAGGTGGATCAAGGAGTCAAAATGAAGTTGTGGTGCGACAGCAAGTCCGCAATTAGCATTGCCAACAACCCCGTGCAATATGACAGAACCAAACATCTGGAGATTGATAGGTTCTTCATCAAAGAAAAGCTGGATAGTGGACTATTGGAACTGGGACATGTAGCTACTAGAGAGCAAGTGGCTGACTGTCTCACTAAAGGACTTAGTTCATTAGATCTCTCAAGATTGTGTGACAAGATGGGCTTAATGGATATCTTCTCCCCATCTTGAGGGGGAGTGTTGAGATTTGTATCTTTGTTAGGGTCTTATTGAGAAATAAAGAGTATAGATAATACTAGGGACTTGTATGCAAAATTGTAAAGGCTATATATAAGCCTAAATCGTTATCGAATAAATTAAGTTTTACTCGATTAATCAATTTGATCCAAATGTCGAACTTCTACCCAAGCAATGGAAGCCCTTGCCTAATCTACATAGATATCCACGACATGTTGGAAAATTGAATTGCCTAGCATTGCCAAGTCCAAATATATCTTCTCTAGTTAGTGTAATTCAAAAGGCTTGTTTGATAAAGTTAAACACTTAAGTGTGAATATTTAAAGTGAATTCTAAAAGTTGAAGTTTAAAGACTGAATTCTAATACTTGATGTCTGAATATGAAGTTTCCATTAACATAATTCATTTTTATACTATATTTTATTACAATTTGGATTAGACAGAAAAGAATAACAATAATTAGATAAACAACTAGCATATTAAAAATTCAAACTTAATTAACTTTCGTTTCGCTTAAATTTACTCCTTACATCCCAACTAAATTGACATACTTACCATTTAAAGTTATCTCAAAACAATTGACACTTTCCCTTTAAAAAAAAAAAAAATTGATATATTATATAGCAAAAATAGCTCAAAATACCATTCAACCATTTTCGTTCTTAGAAAAATACCCCTAATCTTTACCCTTATACTATTTTTGAGACAGTTGTTGCAGTACAAAAGTTAGAGGGGGAGTTGGATTTTTGCAGAGCATTGATGAAGAGGGGTTATTGCTATTTAGGAATAGGGGAAAATAATTGGAGAAATGGAAAATGATTGTTCAATTTAATTTATTTTGGAGGGAATTATATTGTAGTACCAAAAATACCCCTGAAAATAAATTCACATGTTTTGCTCATGACTTGGGTAGCCAAAGACCGTTGTGTTAACTAGTGGTTCTGTAAAAATAAAGGCTCGAAAATAGTATAAAGGCAAAAAACATTAAAAATAAAGATTAGGGATATTTTTCTAGGAACGAAAATAGTTGAAGGGAATCTTAAGTTATTTTCCCTATTATATATTATAAAATTATAATTATCTTCATTATATTTTACTGTTATATGTTTAGATTTGACGTAAAGTATTGTGTAACCCACATGTTTCTTACATTTTATTATCCTATATTACTATTATACTACAATTCTTACTTTTGCATAAAATCTTGTGCCAAGTCAACTACTATCAATTTAGTTGGGATGGAGAGAATATAATAAGATTTAAGAACATTTTAAACAATTAAGTAATAACAAGAATCTTTATCAAACGCACTGAATTAGATAAACATTTAATTGTATTTGTCACCAAACATACTTAATTGAATAAGAATTTAATTAATTAATTACTTTAAATACTAAAGTAAGCTATCATACAAACTTTAGAATCTCCATGTGAGGGTCATTGGGATGCAGTAGTTCAAATTATTAGATATATGAAAGAAGGCCCCAGGAAAAGGGTTGTTATATGTGGGTGACCCGCAATATTATTGGACATTAATGCGGGTTATCCAGGTTGCCCCTCAGATCAACAATCTACTTCAAGATATTGTGTTATGATAGGTGGCTATCTTATCTCTATCAAAAGTGAAAAGCACAACACAGTGGCTCAATCTAGTCTTGAGGCAAAGTACAGGGCAATGGCACTTGGAACATGAGAATTAATCAAGTTGAATCATCTGGCTCATAGAATTGAAGTTTTCTAAGCTATTTCTTCGCAACTTATTTGTGGTACTTAAGTTGCTTTTACACTGCTTCCAATCCAATTTTCCATGAAAGAACCAAACCCATCAAAATTAACATTCATTTTATGAGGGAAAAAATTGTTTTTGGAGATATATATCCTTTGTGAGTTCAAATGATCAACTGACATATATTTTCTAAGACTTCTAAGTCCTCAAATTGATGATATTTGTGACAAGTTTAAAGCTTATAACTTATATGCCCCGCCTTGAGGGGAAGTGTTACATACTGTAGGCACTGCAAGATATGTAGAAATTGCATTCTTGGAGTCCAAGAATCTCTTTGTTATATGTGAAGAAAATGTGTGTATGGGATCATTCAACACACTACTACAGAAGCTCTCTCTTTTCTACGTAACAAACTCTGACAACTAAAACCATAAATATAGTATGGTCAGATTAAAATCTAGCACCGCTGGCTTCATCTTTGGTAAGAAAACTGAAGCCCAATCCATGCATATAATCCTCCATTATAGGTTATTATCACCGTGCCAAACCCTAACACTTGGCAGCCATAACAAAACCTTAGGAATGCATATTGGCCACTACACTAAATTAGAAACCTGTGACGACATTAAAATGCTGACTTTGTGATTAAGCCTTAACTCTGCATTGAACCAGGTAGTATAGATCTTACACCTTGTCGAGGTTTGTGATATCTGATGAGACATGAATCAACTACTTAATGAGGTTGAAAAATTCTTATATTTCCTATTTGACAACTCTATTGATCTACGCTATCAAGTTCAGTGCACCAGCAGTCTCACTTCTAACATGGGTTAAACACCAAGCCATTCACAAAACCTGTAATGATTAGAGCCCTATCTACTATGCTCGACCCATAAAGAACTAAATAAACAGGAGTTTGCAGCAGTCTTCACCATAAACAACAAATAACACAGTTAATTAAGCAGCAAAACTAAAATAAACAACCTGCCCAATTTGTACTGCTTCAAGCAACTTCTCTTCAGGAAGAAAATCACAGTACCCCTATGCAGATCAAATAATAAGAGGCTAAAGTCAGCAACAAGAAAATTGATATAAAAAAGGAGACTTGAATACTTTTACCACTTCCTGAATCAAAACTAGTTCAGTGCAATATGACTTTTAATCGTAGAGCTGGGGTCTGGCTTGTTTGTTTGTTTGTTATTTTTTTTCTTTTTTTGGATGGTTAATTAAATCCTTTTATTGAATAAAATGATGGATTTGTAGAGCTTATAAAGACAGGTATAAATCTAATAGTTTTGGGAATAAGTTATTGCATGACTAAGATTCTGCAGTCATAGAGTTTTAATCTTTGAATTTCCTATAAGATATCATCGATTTATAAAAATCCCCATCTAGATTATAACTGTTTTCAACTTCAAATATACAGGCAATACAAAAGGCACTCTGACAGCAACCGTTGTCAAACAAAATTTAAGTAATCACATTTAACATTTACTTTGTGTGTTAGCAAATAAATATTAACACTTGAGAAGAATCATGATTTTTCAATGAGTAAAAAAACCAAGTTATAGGGCATACAGATGCCGATATCTGTTGCTTGGAAAGAAAGTTTTTTTGGGGCATGCATGTTGCAAAGCATTTAACCTTGCAAAATTAGACCTTCAGCAACTTTTCGACAGCCCAGAGAACTGTATTTATCATGTTGAAGGAGTACTTAAAGATTACATTTTCAAATCTTTAAATTGAAGTAGAAGAAAGAACTACTGCAAGGAAAGTGATATGGATACAAGGATGGACAGATTGACTGACAGCTACATAAAATAAGAAATAATACAAAACCTGAAGGAACTAGCAGAAAGTGATCCTTGAAATTGTAGTTGAATCTATATGATGACACGACCAGCTCAAATCAATTTATGACCAAATATCTGTCACCTTTTATAGCTGTGCATAAATATGTTTTATGGGACCCCTGTATGAGGACAATAAGATTAAGAATTGACCTCTATCATCAATATTGCACTCCCAGTCCCTGCTAGCATCAAATCCAACTTTGAGCCTTCCATCTCTTTAGTTGTTGGATTCACAACAAACCTATCACCAATAAGACCAATTCGGACTCCAGCAACAGGTTCCGAATTTGGAACTTCCGAGAGGGCTCTATTGTGTAGAAAATTACAAGGAAAAACTTAGGATAAAATATTTAGAAGTAGCCTGAATCAATGACAATAAAACACATTTAGCATACATTGCAATTCCTGCGGCAGTAACTGCCAAAGAATCTGGAGGGTGCAAACCATCGTAACTTAATACCTACAATCCAATGGAATAGTTATAACCAAGAAAGCCATAGTCCATATGAGCAACATCAAATATAGATAAAAAGCTGCATGTATGTGAACATTTGAAACTTATGCCAACAAATGTTCCAGTTGAACAAAAGCATACCCAAGACAGTATCTGCGTTTCGTGATAGAAGCCCTTAAGTATTGTTGGACGCAGAGGCCTATCTATCAATCTACAGATAAGAACCTGCAAGTTTCATTTATTTATCAAAAACAAAAAACAAGTCATCAAAATTTAACAAATGAACAACTAAACAGCTTCAGGGGCTATATATTGATTCCATACCATGCATACGCTAGAGGATTTATCAACGTAGTAGGTAGTACCTCATGATCTTTAGTCCTCCCTTCGCGCTTGAAAAAACCTCCACTGAGAAATGGAAACATACCCCTGAAGCTTCCTTTATGATGCAGATAAGAAAAAATAAGAAAACAAAGGTACAAAATTTACCTTGTTCGACCAGCTGCCGAGAAGCGTTCTTGATAATTTACAGAAAGGGGGAAAAAATCAGAAGGCTCACTTGGAACATCAGCCAAACATACAGTTGTGTATATTATCTAGCAGAACAGAGTAACAAATTAATCGTCCTTCACAAACATGTAAATCCAGTAAGAAGCAAAATCTAATGACCCATGCAACCATGGGAGGTGAAACCCATGTCAAAGGGTTCACAAAAAATACACTAGGCTCAAGATAAAACTTACATTGGAAAACAAGCTGTGATTAAGCTTAACCCAAAGCAAAACCATATACAGGAAAACATGCAGTTTGATTGTAACTGGGAAGTCCACATATTGGAGTTTCAGATGAAAATAAAAAAATATGGATTTCTTTGGCATGTGTAGAAGTTATAATGAATTGCATTAAACCAGAAAAACAACCATTTTAAGAGTTTCCAGGCCAAGATTCTTTTGTACTGAAAATGGTGGGTCCACTACCCTTCATGCCCATAATTGTTCACCCTATCAAAAGCTCTCATACAATGCATCTTAACATGTCTCACCGTTCATGTTCATAAAATTGTGTAGGAAGGTTAAGGAGGACATTTCATCCAGCAAAAAATGAGGATTCTTTAAAGGTAGCAACAAGAAAGTCTTAGTCCGAAGAAACTTGGAGTCAGTTACATGAACCAATACAAGACTACGTGTGGTCATCCACATGAATCCTCTCCTTCCATTTCTTTCTATCTACCATCATACTCTCATCCAAATCCAAGAAAGACATATCCCTTCTAATCACCGTCATATCCTTTAAAAGTAGCATAATGTAAAAATCAGAGCTCCACTGAGGCGTGTTTCCAATGCAGCAAACAGTAACAGAAAATAGTAGGAAACTTAACACCGAAGGGCAGTAGCTTAAACACCCTTGTTCAACTGGAATAGCCTCTAAAATAACACCAGAAATAGACTAGTTGAGATCTGAAAATGAACAGCAATACTGGCTTCTTGCAAGCCACTCATGCCTAGAGCAGAGATAGAGGGGATTGGTAGGCACTGCAAGGTCGACTCATCAAACCCAAGCCTCCAGATCTTCAAACCCTGGTTTGAAGCTCCTGCTCAGAGCATAGATTTCTCTTAAGAAACAAAGCCAAAAACTGCTGTAAAGTAGCTTAAGGTTCTATTTATACTAACCCCAAAGCTTCCAAGAGAAGCCAACTCCTATTCGCTCAAAACCCATCTTAAAACCATTTATCTTTGATACACCCCAACAGAAGAAACTTTTGTTACAAGAACCCCCTAGATATTACACAATGACTACATCACAAATTAGCTTGACCCCATGAAACCCCAAAACCAAAATTACAAAAGTACCCTAGACACCCAGATATGGCTAAAAGAAAAATATCAAATGAACAGAAAATTATTCACATATTTCAGCTTGCATCAGTCTTGCTTTCTCTACTTCTTATGCTGGGCACTTTCTAAGAGATTGACATGTTGCTCTATAGCACTCTCAAGTTACAAACATTGAGAGTGTTTCATCCGAGAGGGCATTTTAGGTGTTTGTATGGCAGTTCGGCTGCACTTCATAAACAGTGGAGATTCTTGAGTTGAGAGCATAATGCCCAAGATACTAAAAAGAAGTAGATCCTTCATCCAGGTCAGTAATTGCATGATGAAGCACTTACGCGAACAATCACTAATTACGCACAGGTTATTAATGAAAGGCACATTCTACCTAAGGCTTCTATAAGAATGTTTTAAATAAAAGAATAAATTTTATTAATGAGAAGAACAGGTATGAGTTAAAGAATAAATTCTATTAGTGAGAATAACGGGTTTGAGAATAAGATCAAGATCCTTAAGAAACCACACCAAAAAACTACACAAGAGATGCTGCCTTTTCTACTGTAACTCTATCCTAAAGATGGGCTCTTTAGCCCCCTGTTACAAATATGGGTACTTGCGTCCTTTTTTCATAGGTGACAAACTGCCCAGCATAAGGTATAACTTTTCCCTTTCTAAATTTATAATTTATGAATGCAATTTCTGCAAAAAAACCAGATCCTAGTGCCTCCCAAAGTGAAGAAATAAGAGTTCAATTCCCCAAACCACCTCCAACTTTTACTCTACATCACGTTGCAGAGTAAAAGTGGGACTTGATGATTGGCGGCTAGATTACTACTGTTATTAGTGCATGTGTGCCACAAGTGGGACTTGATGATTCGATTAGGCAACAGTTTTGGGATGATTTAGATGAGATTGTACTGAGTGCACCATGTGCAGAGAAGCTTTTCATTAGTGGTGATCTAAACGGATATGTAGATATTGATCAGAGCGGGTATGAGAGTGTTCATGGAGGTCAGGGCTTCAGAGTTAGAAATGAAGCAGAAACTGCTATCCTTGACTTTGCCTTGGCCTATGATTTGACCATAGCAAATACCTAGTTTAAGAAGAGAGATTCTCACTTAGTGACTTTTAGAAGCAGGTTAAATGCTAGTCAGATAGACTTCTTTATTATGAGGCGTAGGTTTCGTAGTGATTGTATGGATTGTAAAGTTATTACAAGCGAGAGTATAGTTACGCAACACCGGCGGTTGGTTCTCAATTTTAATTTTAGGAAAAAGGGTAAGCAGCGAAATCATCGGGTTGACCCTAGGATCAAGTGGTGGAAGCTACAGGAGGTGAAAGAATAGCCTTTGTCGATAAGGTAGTTTAGGCGGATGATTGGTCTTCTGATCTAGATTCGGATCCAAACACTATATGGAGAAAGATGGCTCAATGTATTAGGACAGTAGCTAAGGAAGTGCTTGGTGAATCTAAAAGAAGAGTACCTCTAAACAAGGACGTGTCGTGGTGGAACAATGAAGTGAAAGAAACCATAAGGAGTAAAAGAGAGTGCTATAGAAACTTAGGAAAGTGCAAGAGTGATGAGAATTTTGAGAAATACAAGGTCACGAGAAGAAAAGCTAAAGAAGCTGTTAGAAAAGTAAGATCTATAGTTTACAAAGATTTATATGAAAAGTTGGATACTAAAGACGGGGAGAAGAATATATACAGACTGACGCGTTTCAGGGAGAAGAAGACAAGAAATAATGGTGTGGTGAAATGTGTGAAGGACAACAACCACAGAGTTTTGGTTAAAGATGAAGAAATAAAAGAGCGATGCAGGTCTTATTTTGATAAGTTATTTAACGGGAGTCAAGTCCAAGTTCCGAGTGTGAGTAGCATTGCGATTTCGAACGAAGAGGTTAACCGTGTGTGTATTCGTCATATTTAGAAGCATGAAGTCCAAGAGGCCCTTAAAAGGATGAGACCAAAAAAGGCAGTGGGACCAGATGGTATACCAATCGAGGTTTGGAAGTGTTTAGAAGAGATAGGTATTGCGTGGTTGACAAGTCTGTTCAACAAGATATATAGAGTTAATAAGATGCCTACAGAGTGGAGGAAGAGTACGTTGAGTCCTCTGTACAAGAATAAAGTGGATGTTCAAGATTGTGCCAATTACCGTAGGATTAAACTCATAAGTCATACTATGAAGCTTTGGAAGAGAGTGATTAAACACAGGTTAAGGGGAATTATACAAATTTAGATAATCAATTTGGTTTTATGTCTGGGCATTCCACTATGGAGGCAATTCCTTTATTACGGCAGATGATTGAATATTATAAGAAAAGAAAGAAAGATTTACATATGATATTTATTGACGTGGAGAAAGTCTATGACAAGGTGCCTAGAGAAATAGTTTGGTGGGTGCTGGCCAAGAAAGGTTTATCACTAAATTATATTACTCTCATTAAAGGTATGTATGAGGAAGCATGTACAAGTGTAAGGAGTTGCGCCGGAGTGACGGCAGAGTTTCCTATTACTATCGGGGTGCATCAAGAATTAGCACTTAGCCCTTTCCTCTTTGCGACCGTTATGGACGAGTTGACCTGCACTATACAGAAGGCTATGCCATGGTGTATATTATTTGTTGATGATATTGTGTTGATTGATGAAACTAGAGCTAATGTAAATGCTAAATTGGAGTGGTGGCGATAGACATTGGAATCTAAAGGCTTTAGAATTAGTAGGAATAAAACAGAGTATATGGAATGCAAATTCAGTAATAGTAGAAATATAGCCCAGAGTGTAACTTTGGATGGTAGAGATATACCAGTAGGTGATTGCTTCCGATATTAAGGATCTATTATTCAGAAAAACGGAGAGCTCGATAGCGACGTTGCACACCGAGTTACGGCGGGTTGGTTGAAATGGAGAAGTGCGACTGGTATTCTATGTGATCATAATATACCATTGAACCTAAAGGGAAAGTTCTACAGAACAGCCGTAGGACCTACTTTGCTATATAGCACAGAATGTTGGGCATTAAAAGGTGATATTCACAAAATGAAAGTAGCTGAGATGCGTATGTTACAGTGAATGTGTGGATATAATAAAAAAGATAGAGTCAGAAATAAGACCATTAAGGAAAAGGTTGGAGTGGCATCTATACAGAGAAGACTGAGGGATGCTCCTATTGGAAGGATTGAGGGAGGGAGGCAAGATAGGTTAGACAGAGGTAGAGGTAGGCCTAAAACGACATGAATAGAGGTGATTAGGAGAGCTATGTCTTTGTTAGATTTGGATTAGAGTATGACGGTCGATAGAAAAGAAGTAGAGAGAAGATTCATGTGGATGACCACACGTTGCTTGACATTGGTTCATGTAGCCAACTCCAAGTTTCTTGAGATTAAGGCTTAGTTTGTTGTTGTTGTTGTTGTTGTGAGTTTTGGAGAAGTTTCCTACGGTTTAAATTTCTGTTTTAGTTAGGTTTCCTAAATTAGTTGGTTTAAGAATCGTATTGTCTTAGTTATTATTTATTTTAGAATGAGTCTAGTCCTAGTTAGCTTAGAATTTTGGGTCTACAAATAAAGAAGTTCTTCAGTACTTATGTATGCATTTCATTATTTAATTAATAAGAGTCTACAAATTGTTTCTGTATTTCCTGGTTGTGAGCTACAATCAAATCCTAACATGTGACACCTTACAGTCCTTGGTGTGATATCTAAGGTTTCAACGGCTTCTCTCAGTGTATTTCTTCGTATTGTTCTTCGCTGGAATTTTGAATTTTCAGCCAATAAACTTAACTGTTCTAGTTTTTCAATAATTGCTTAGGCTGCCTAATGATTGTCCTGCATCAGTTTGGTATCAAAGCAACAAAAATACTCGAGACAAGAAACCATGACCGTAGTTAAGTACATGAATAAGTTTGAAGTGCTGAAGATTCATTGCAAAGGTAGGAAGGATCCTCAGCACACTTTGTCCCAATCTAAACAAAGGTTGAGACTAGAAATTTGCAACCAGATGATCAACTATTCCTTGAACACAATAGATTAAGCATTCCAATTTGCACAAAGGTTGAAAGAAGCTTAAAACAGACAGCTAGGAGATTCCTTTCTCAAGCTAGGGAAACAATTCAACAACAACAACACTAAGCCTTAGTCCCAAAAAAAACTTGAGATTGGCTACATGAACCAATAAAAGACTACATGTGGTTATCACATGAATCCTCTCCTTCCATTTCTTTCTATCCACCGTCATAGTCTCATCCAAATCCAACAGAGACATATATCTTCTAATCACCCACATTCATATCATCTTAGACCTGCCTTTACCTCTGTCCAACCTATCATGCTTCCAGCCCTCAATTCTCCTAACAGCGGCATCCCCGGGTCTTCTTTGTATATGTCCAAACCAACGCAAGCGGTTTTCTCTCATCTTGTCTTCAATGGATACCACTCCCACTTTTTTCCAAATGGTAAGTTGGAAGGACAATTACAACTAGAAAATTTCCTTCTACTGCACAAGGCACTAAGTCAGCAGCTACATCAGCCTATAACAAGCTTAATAATACTAGGAATAAGGTTCCTAAACTAGAAGGCAAGATGCCAGTCATGAATGTTTCAATTCTGGATAGAAAGGACATTATGCATGGGAATGCGGAGTGCCCAAGAAGGGGGGGAAAAATATGCCCATTGAGATAGAATCCAATAGACATGAAGTAGCTGAGGGCAAAGAAGAAAAGGAATATCTAGATGGAATTGCAGGCCTTGAAGTCAACAATCTAGGAGAAGATAAGGAGGACACATCATTCATTTCAGTTGTCAAGCGTATCCTTAGTGCGCTAAGCAGCAAACGGAGGATTGGAGAAGAACTGCGATATTTTAGACCTTGGTTAGTTGTGGGAATGTGACTTGAAAGCTCATTATTGATGGAGGTAGTAGCACGAATGTGGTATCCGAAGCTATGGTTGAAAAGCTTAAGCTACCTGTGAAACCACACCCAGAACTATATAAGGTAGCATGGATAAATAGCAACTCTATTCCAGTGACTAGGCCATATTCTAGTAAGCAAAGAAGAAATTGGATGGCAAATCAGTGGCATCTTCAAAGGTAAGCCACGAGCCCGAACCTCTTTAAGAAGTTTATATTCATAGCCTTAGCTTCTAAGACAATAAACTTGGTCTCCAAAGCCCATAGCACTGGTGACGTCTCCGGCAAAAATGCAAAGAGGATGTATAGCTGATATGGGACATTGTGGAACAAGTGCTTTTTCCCCAGTAAAGTCACTACTCCCTGGGGAATTTCCCACTTGAAAGCATCTCACTAATGATCACGTGGGGTACTTTCTTTCTTAAACCACCAGATGGGGTTTTGGAAATAGCTTAAATTAATGGTAGAGTGGAATCATCAATAGCTATATCCTCCTTTAGTTATGGAAGTAGATCCAAAGGGCAAAGAGAGCCACCCGGTTATCTTGGCTTTCCCCTTTCTTCTTGTTAGTAAGATAGGTGCTTAACGCTTTATATAAGGGCTGCTGTTTGGTGCTCATGGTCCATATAGTGATTCTATCTGGTGTGACGTCATTCTAACGGCCATCACTCATATTCTATTGGATCGCCCATGGCCATATAATCGAGAGGTGATGCAGATGGGAAGGAAAACACTTATCCCTTTGGCTTTAATGGAAAATAAATTGTTTTATAGCCTTTAAGTGCAGAAGCCATGAGAAGCATCGAGTAAAACGGTCTAGTAAACATGGAGAAGAGCCTTCCAAGGTAAAGGTTGTAACCAAGATGAAAGAACTGCAAAATGAAGAAAAGCCTTCCAAGGTAAAGGTTGGAACCAAGAAGAAATCACTACAAATTCTTAGTAGGAAGTCATTTGAAAAAAGAAGCTAACGAAACCGAGGTTATCTTTATAGCTTACAGCTCATATTGCTATCTGGCTATTTGACAAAAGAGCTGAACCTAAAAGATATGACCACCTAAAAGTTTGAGCCAAGGCAACCTCATTGTAGAACTCATGCTCAAGTATTTAGGATCATATTACATTGGAGTTGACAGTGGCACTTAGTTCCAAAATACCTCAGTAAGGAATTTTCTCTCCCACAACTCCAGAAAGGTATGCTTTATTATGCCACCGTCAAATAGGTGCTTGTTTTTCTACCATCGGAAACAGCTTAATTGTTGGTCTTTGATCCTTGTCTTTTCATTTTTTGTTTTCCCTTTCAGCTACAATCAGTACCTACAAAGTTATGGTTACTAGTAATTCTGTGTTGAAGGAGGGGGAAAAAAAGGTTTCATATGTTAGGGAGAAAGAAAAGTGAGTAAAAAGTAGTAAAAGTACAGGGATGATGCTTAGCTATGCATGTTAAGAAAAGAATAAATCTATGCTACATACCTAGAGAACTAGTATCTCCAGTCTAGAAACATATAGTTGGGCAGTATTATCCATTGCTCCATGCTGACCAGTGGCCACTTTTCATTTGCATAGCACTTTATTCATATTCACTGATGGGTGAAATCTTTTCCTTTCTACACATTCCTGTATTCAGCCTCTCAAATCTAGGCTTGGAAGCTTTCAATGTTTAGTGTCATTTTAATAAGTAGAAGACCGAAGTCACCCACCCTCCCAAACCGAACTCCAGTTGAACTTTATATGAACCAAAGGAGGATAAGTTGGCAATGTGGGCATCTTGACCCACTGTTAGGTTACATTTCCCTCTCTTTCTTCTCCTCTCCTTTTTTTGCTTCAACTACTGATACAACATCTCAAAGGATCAACAATGCTCGGCTCACATAACTGGTTTACCTAAGGCACAATATCATAACTTGAAAGACTTCCTTTAATCTATTTATGTATATGCATCATGTTCTGCAGATTATGCCATTTTAAATTTTTTTGCAGCAAGGTGGCTTTGTTCAATATCAAATTTGGTTTAAATGAATATTCTTCATACAAGTAATATAGATAAAGTAATGTGCATAACATCATGAGATCAAACTTACAACCATGTGACTAAAGGTGCTTTATGGGAGAAAATTAAATGGTATAAACAAAAGGTTCTCTCATTAAATGAGAGATGTCTCTTCACATTGATGGGGGAACTCTTCTCTTTTGAGGTTCAATCTCGCATTTGACCCTAATTCTGTCCTATAGAGAAATCATTGATTGATTAGAGGGACATGCATGCGCTCTGATTGCATTCAATGCTTAAGTTGTTCTGTTGCTGTTAAAGGGTTTCTTATCAAGCTTTATGATTAGAGAGCGAAAATAAAGGTGGAAGATCCTTCGTACTGAATGAGTTCCACAGTGGAGAGCAAAAATCTTTTATAAGCATTCCTAAACGTATTTCGGTTGGTCAAACTTCCCTTATATTCTCCAGCTAAGTTTCTTGAAGTTCATATGCAGAAAGGTGGCCAGGTTGATGTGGAGTTGAGTTTTGACAAGTTTTTTGCTGGAGTACAGCCAAGGAACCTGCAAAGGAGAACAGAAGGATGTTGGAAGACAACCTAATCTTGGTAAGCTTAATCAGAGGGAATCTGCTACTACAGGAGGGAGTTTAGCAAATTCAAAATTCAAATGATTTTGAACATGTGGGGAAAGAAGGATCAAGAGCTTTCCAAAATTATTAAGATGAGAGGCCTAAAAGTCAGGATTTTGATGAGAGGTAAGTAAAACCTGGTTCTGGATTGGGTCAAGCTGCAATTGGTTCTGGTTCTGGTTCTGGGCAGGTTAATAAGGGACCAAACTTCAACAGTTCATGTCAAACTGCAACTACTGATATGAGTTCTCATCATAGGCCTTCTGATATAAGTCCAAACCTTGAAGGCTGGGCAAAGCAACAAGTCTTATGCAAATTCAACTCAAATGGCCAAAACACTGAGAAGCAACACATTATGAATGACTGTACTCTTGCAAACCTTAAGGAGGCTGGAGACTATACTCTTGAAGTTGAGGAAAGGTAAGTTCCTGCAGTATAGATTGATTTATATATATAAATTATAAATATATATATATATATGTATTGCATATGTACATATTATTATTATTGCGGGATTACATGAATGTTTATCACCTAGCAGCTTTTGGTTGTTTTTTGAGTTTGAGTAGTGATGTGTAAAAAGGCTTTTTTTTTTTTTCAAATGATTTTGGTAAACTATGGGAAATTAAGAGGGTAGTCCTGAATTAAATTCGAGATTCAATTGTTTGCAATTATTTCTTTTAGCAAGACTATGATGATTAATAGCCTCTAATATTTGTTTGGGTTAGGATGGGTTTGTGTTATTAATTTTAGTTTAAATCATGGTAGATTAGATTGGGGCTATGTTGAATTCAGGACTGGTATGGTAATTGCGTGCATTTGAGGAATAACCTTGAGTATGCAATTGTTTTATAGGAAACAAATAGAGAATTCTGTCATGGTACCCTAGTTATGGTTAGGGGTTTTTTTGAGGCTTTGAGGTAAGTGGTTTTGATTCTCTCTTATTTGTATTTAAATATTTTTCTTAAACAAATGTTTTGGAACTTGTATTTTATTATGCATACGAAATTAGATTGAGCATGTGTAGTTGTTGTCATATACAAATATAACTGTATGCAGTGGCTTTTAATCGAGGTGAATAATGTAATGAATATGGAATTTTTCCAATCTTGGATGTTTGATGATCTATTGGAGTAACATGGTTCGTCTTATTTGTTTGAACCCTTCTAATGGGATAAAAGCTAGAACCCATATGTTTGTTCGGCCTACCTAGTGGAAGAAACAGCTAGGCTGATATCAATTTTTGACCAGTGGCGGTTTATGATATCCTTGAGCTATTTGTTTGATATGAATAGCGAATTTTTATTTGCTCTATTCTTCACTCTAGCCACTTGATTAATCAAATGGCATCTTCTCTTCTACAAAATCAAATCTTTCACACCATCTTATTTCCCAAAGCTCTTCTCAATCCACTTGGTGCTTTCCAGTGTGCAAATATTGGCAAGGATATTACTCGGAGTCCAAGCAAGCTGTCCCCTAAGTTGTTTAAGAGCCTTTAGGATATTCACATACAAAAAGGGTGTACTGTTTCAACTCTTTCATAGAGCAAAAGTATATTGTTTCTTCAGAAGTCAACTTTACAGAGATTACCACCTTCTTCTCTCCTAAGACTTGCGCTATCAATTTTACTTCCAATTCTGTATTTCCTCAGTCCCATCATATGTTCTACTCCTATTGAATTTAGAGCTTGGATCAAAATCCTTCTCCTGATCTCTAACTCCTATCACAAACCATCTCCCTCCCCCTTTGAATCCATTTCCTTCACATTATATCGGCCCGTGTTGCACCTCCTATAGAACTAGATGAGCACCCTCGAGATATATCTCTGCCCACTGTTGCACACACTGAAATCTCCTCACTCCTGTTGTAATCTCTTTCTAGTCCTCCAACTGCCACAAGGAAGGTCAACATAAATGCTTGTAATCCAAATCCTCCCACAATTTTGCAGATTGCCAATGCATATCCCCTTCCAATGCTTCATTTATCCCTTTTTATCTTATACTCTTATTCCTAACACAGTTTTCAACACTCTATCTCATCCAGGTAGGCGGCAGGCTATGGTTGATGAAATGCATGCCTTCATTCCTCTAGCAATGCAGAACTTGTGCCCTGACATCAAGAAACCTACAATTGGTTGTTGATGGATAGATGGCATCAAAGTTGATCTTGATGGACGAGTGTATTGTTTTAAGAGCCGCTTGATTGCAAATGGTTACACTTAGATTTTTTGCCTGGGATATAGTTACTTTCTCTTCAGTGGCGGAATGGCCTATGTTTGTCTTTTTATCTCATTGGCTGCCATGTATCATTGGCCTCTTCATCAATTAGATATCAAGAAAGCCTTTTTGTATGGTAATCTCCACACGGTGTATATGGAGCAGTCTCTTTATGGTCTAAAACAATCTCCTCATGCCTAGTTTCGAAGATTTAGTACCATACACAGAAATTTGGCATGAGAATAAAAAAATGTCATTATCTGTGTTCTACCTTCATAAGTCTGGACAGTATGATTACTTGGTGGGCTATGTTGATGATATTTTCATTTGATGATTCCAATGGAATTCCAAACATTTCCAAATCAAGGACCTAGGTTGAAGTATTTCTTGGGCATTGAAGAAGCTCAATCATCTCATGGGATGTGTGTGTGTGTGGGTGTGTGTGTGTGTGTGTTTCTTAGCATAAGTTTGCTCGGGGATGCTTGACTGCAAACCACTTACTCCTATGGATCCAAACATCAAAACTCTACCAGAACGAGCAAGCCCTTGCCTTAACTAGGAACATACAGGCAACTTGTTCGAAGATTGAATTACTTGACAGTGACTCATCCATATATATCTTTTCTAGTAAGTGTTTAGTCAATTCTTAGACTCTCCATGTGAGAGTCATGTATATGTAGCAATTCAAAATCCTAGATATATCAAGAAGACCCCAGGTAAAGAGTTGTATGAAGATAAAGGACACACAAATTGTTGGATACACTAATGTAGACCCTGCAAGCTGTCCCTCAGAACAGCAATCTACTTCTAGATATTGTGCTATGATAGGTGGCAATCTTATCTCTTGGAAGAGTAAAAAGCATAATGTGGTGGCTTAACAAAGTGATAAGGTAGACTATAGCGTAATGGCTCTAGGGAAGTGAATTACTTTGATCGAAGCATCTACTTACAGAATCAAAGTTGCAAGTCATCTAGCTACCCTTCACATTGCTTCCAATCCAGTTTTTCATGACAGAACCAAACATATTGCAGTTGGCATTCAATTTATGAGGGAAAATTTTGTTTCTGGAGACATCTTTACATCTTTTTGTGTTCAAATGATCAACTAGCACATACCTTCTGTAATCCCCTTCGAAGTCCTCAAATCAATTATGTTGGTGATAAGCTTGAAGCTTGTGAATTATATGCTTCAACTTGAGGGCTGCTATTAGACACCATAGATATTATGTATATAATATTGTACAAGATTTTATTCTTGAAGCCCAATAATCTCTTTGTTATAATGCGTGTGTAAGTTCATACAACATTCTTCCATAGAATCTCTCTCTACTCAACAAAATGAAAGCATTTCTTTAGATTATTTGGAAATAGAGACAATTAATACCAATAATTTGTGAAAGAGAGAAGACATCACAATGTTCAATACTACTTGCTTAATATGCACTTCTCAAACCAAAAAAAGATGACCTTAGCTTTATATTTTGTATCCAGATTGACTAGACTTTCAGCTAAGATATGCATTTTCCTAGGTACCTACGACAACTTTATGGAGCTCATTTTTCAAAGAGTAAGAGAAGAAAATATTATGCACATAGGCTTGGTCATAATACTTAGGGCATACTTGGATTGGCACCTAATCTAGACCAGAACTCCCATTCAATTACAAAATTTTCAATCTAAATAATTTTCATTTTCAAGAAGTGTCATCTACTCAAAAAACATTACATTCTCTCTTCTTGGCCCCACATTAGCCCATATATTTTTTAATTAATTGTTCAATTCAAAAAAATTCTTCTCAAAAGAGTTTCAATCCAAGTACACCATGATCTAGCATAGAAGATCAAAGGAAATTTATGCACATATACTCCTTAACTTTTTGGTTTTTCAATCTCACTAATATGCTTGTATTGGGATAAAATAGCTTTTTCTCTAACTGTTTATATAAATAGATGTTTGTCTAAAAGATTTGTTTTCTTACTTTCACTTCATGGGAAGAAAATTAAATTGGAATATAGGCCGGACCCATGCAAGACTAAACAATATATTAGTTATCAAAGAACATGATCAATAGAACCCTTCTTCAATACAGAAATTATGAGTGTGCTTTGCCTCTAAGCTCTCTAGGATGTTTAAGTCAACTATACTTGATGAAGAATTTTCATAATTACTTAATCAAGATAAAAATGTCCCTAAGAGCATACACATTTTGGACGAGAATAGGATGTCTTGCAATCTTTGCATCGAAAAGTTCTAGTTCCCAAAAGTATTTTGATGCCTAACTATACTTCAAATGCACACAATTGGGGCCGGGAACTGCAAATCTTCTGGTCCTCACTCATATAATTGATTTTTTTTTTTTTTTTTTTTTGGTGTGGCAGGAGGATTTCTATAATGCAGTGACAGCAAATTGTTTATGTAGCATCCAAAACTAAACTTAAACATCCTCTTTATTTTATTGCAAGGTGGTCTAGTTAAGCTACTTACATAGATCTCTGAAAAACCGATATCCAAGTAAGCAACTATGCCTGCTAAATTCAAGACGCGGAAAAAAAAAATAGTGAAAACATTTTTAAATATGCACAAGCAGACCCACATTCAATAACCATGATGATTGAGAGAATGATAAACACATGTAGGGTAACCCAATTAAGCAAGAGTTACATGTTAAAACCACTAAGTGCATAGATGTGCATTGGTAAGTCAAGATGACAAAAACTACAGCCAACTCACAGTTTCTCCATCTGTCACTGTAACAGCACCGCTAGCTTGTCTACCCATATGACCTGTCTCGACCACTATCTGCACAATTTTATCATATAATGTATTACAATGCGCAATCAAACATGGAGAAGAGTAAGTAGATCATTCTTCAACTAAAGTGTGTTATGGGAATCTTGGGAAATGAAAATATTAACTAGGCCTTTTCCTTCCAGAACATTGATTACAATTTTCTTTACTCAAGGTTTCTTTTCTCTTGCTCATATAATCTCAAGACCTTAAAGTCCAATAATCAGACTTCTTTGTTCACAAAACTAATGTTGGAAAAACCTCATTGAAAGTTACCCTAGGTTTGGTTATTTTTTGTTTTGCTTCCTAGTGATTTTTGGATTTCAAACTTGCAAAATGTTTTCTATAGGTTAAGAATTGTAGTTGGATTAGGGTTCTAGATCTGTTGTAATACTGGATGCTAGTGTTGTAAAGCGAAACTATAGATGAATGAAACAACTTCTTGAAATGACTGCATTCCATAAAAGCTAAGGCTTGCTTGCTAAATCAACTGTTGTTCAAGGTTTTTATATGTTTTTCCTTGAAAACATAATAAATACATAGATTGAAACATCAATCGTGTATCTACCATATTGCATTCTCCAATATCTCAACAACGTTTCAATCTTCTACTTGTTTTTTCTTTTAATGCAATATCTTCAGAGGAAACTTTCACTATTCAATAATTTGGATAATCATCAACAACTCCTCCAAAAGTTAATTCAATTTGGTATGTCTTTTAGATCCATTTTGAATTTCAGTAATTATTACTCTCCAAAAATTCTACTCAACAAAGTTTCTATTGGCCTTGGAAAAATGTTTGTCGTGCCCCTACCATCTTTTTTCTCTCATTCTTTACCAAAGTGTAATTTCTAACTCCCATCTTTGCAGATTCCAACAAAATCTAAGCCCTTCAAGTGCAAAACTACATATAATCCAACACTTAACCTTTCCATTTGATAGATTAATAACAACCTAGGTTAACACTATTGTATCTTAGAAATGGACTGTAGCTCTCAAATTGAAGCTTGCCCTGAATACAACTTAGGGTACAAAATGTTAGACATTTAGAATCTAAACAGTCCAAAGCAAAATATAATTGCATTAGGAAACTATATGACAATCTAAAAGTATACATAGCTTTTTTTTTAAAAAAAAAGAAATCCATAATGTCAAATATTTGGCTAAGTCTCTCCTTGGATGAAGCCTTATATATTGAGAAAGACTATCCATATTTTTTCATTTTTATACACAAATCCTTTAGCCAGGAATTGAATGTCAAAATTGCAATTAAAATAAATTTCTACATACAAGCAATTTAGCTCTTTCATGAAGGGATGCACCTTCTAAACTTCACATTTCAAAATCGTACTTTCAACATAACTAATGTAGTTCTTCAGGAAAAAATTTTTTAAAAAATAATTTAAAAAAGTTTTAAAAAAAACTAAAGAATTTATATGCCATCAATGTCGAGATCATACAAACCAAAAAAGCTGCTGGGCTAGTCTTTCCAACCATTAGAGGAGAATTAATGGCAAGAAAAGAATAAAAGTTAGCATTGGTGCCGCTGGTGGTACTGCCACGAGGTAAAGTGAGGGTAAGTCATTTCACCGGCAAGGTGGTACCACATAATACCTAATGCCGCAGCACCCAAAAATTACACCTCAAAAATTCGCCAAAGAAATATTTCTAGTATAAACAGTTAGACTTACGTGTCGGTCACCAACAGGAAGTTTCACAGAGTACGGAGCTGCTGCCGGGGCCGTGGTTGTGCCGCCGCCATTAGATTTTAAAGAAGCTACACAAACGAATTGATCACTAGACCTTCCCTTCTTCCTTTTCTTTCTTAAATTCGGAAGCAGTAGCGATTCAGGAGGGAAAAAATAAGGCTTTCTACGGAGAAGTTGAAGAGAGTATAAGGTGGGGAGGGAGAGCTTGAATTTCGAATTACTGAATTGCCTCGGAGGAAGGCCACTGAATATGCTTGCGCTGTCTAACATATCTACCGGCACCAGGAGAAGGCCGAGTGCGGCAACTATTTCTGTGCGTGAGAGAGAGCGGAGGAACTTATCCGTATTCTCTGCTGGCTGAACTAGGGAGTTGAGTTTGGTTTTAGTTATTAAACCGAGGCGCCATTCCTCGGGGCTTGGAGGCCATAGTAGTGTAGGTGGTAATGTCAAATTTTGATGAAAGTTACACCGGCAGCCCTTAAAAATTTTGTTCATTTCATCTGAGTCCTTAGCTTTTATTTCCTTTGTTTTGCCACCCGTTTCAGAGATACGTGCACTTGCATTGGATTAGATTTAGATTTAGAATTTGGATTTGGATTTTTTTGTTTTTCAGACATTAAATGAGAATTAAAATCAAAGAATGCGTTTTGATATTCTGTTTTTTTTAAATAATCTTTGAACTTTTTGAAAATTCAATTTTTATATTTTAATTAAAAAGCAATCATCACACAACTTCCAACTACTAAAATGATCAAATTTTGCCTTAGATCACATTCCTAATAATCAACATAATGAGCGTGTAACAACTTCAAAGATGTATTGATTATTTCACATAGGCTACTAAATTTCATCCCATTTATTTCTCTTCTTTTTCTATTGTCATATTTCACATAAGTCACTAAATTTCATCCTATTTATTTCTCTTCTTTTCTATTATCACTCTCCATTATTTGTAATATTCGTATATCTAGTTAATTGAATTTTATTATCTACACTTTCTTATGTATATTGTATGGTATAGCATATTGAGTTACTTGAATTGTTGAATTATACAATAATTTGTGTGATTATATGAGTTTTCTAATTCAATTAGTTTTTTTAATTATTATTTTATCCATTTATTTTTTTAACACAATTTCTTTCCAGTAATGAATAGGACCTTTATAGTATCAAATATAAACTATTTTTTAAAGTGAACTTTGGAGTTTAAAAATTTTTTTTCATGGTTTTATGTGAATTTTATATTTTATTTACTATTTTTTGAGAAATTAGAATTTTATATAGGGATAACAATTTTCCTACTTAAGTTGGAAGCCTCTACCCGACCCTATTAAGTCAAAAACTTTTCGATTTAGGCAGGAATGAGGACAAGGTTAGGCCTTATCCCTCAATCCTATTGGTATTATACCCTAAAATCAATCATTTGTATAATATATTTTGTACATTCATTAAATAAAAGATATTCTTTATCTTTCAATTTCTTTAGTTATTTGTATATGTGTATAAAATTAATAGGAAAAGTATCAAGCACAATATACAGTGTTAAGGAAATCATAGAGATCATGATATGTGAGATTCATACTATACTATGCAGTGCTTGTGCTTAAACTATCCATGGCTATAGTGTTAATGAGATATGATATCATTAATGAGCAAAGACCAACGCATGTTATACTTCTTAGGTGGATCACGTAGTGGTCCTCATATATGTGAGCATTGTGATACTCAGATTAACATGTGGATGCTTGTTAAGTGAACAAGTTCATTGGATGACCTAACCACAATATAATCACATGGATAATTATTTAGTGCTAGTGATAGAATCTCATTATAGTAAATGTACAAGTATCCTTAGATTTGAGATCTCCAAGGTGTACTTTGTTTACCAAATATTGTATTTGATTCCAATCCTTGGAGTTTCCTATATAGGACAAATATTGGATACAATATGAAGTAAACAAAAGTAATTGAGAGGGTCAACAAATAATTCATCACTCTTAATAGTAGGAGAGTATATCTTACAACTACTTGTAGGGAATCATTATTCAAAAATTCTTGATTGAGGCAACTATGTATTAGAAATAGTTCTAAATAATACACAAGTTGAGTAATAGATTTCGGGAACAAGTACTAATGTATTCGAGCTAGAATTGATAATATTCTAGCAAAAGTTGATACTAATTATATGCTCCGGTCCGAATGAGCTATAGAACAATGAAAAGAGTTTATTACACTGATATTTGCTATTGAAAGATTCATGTCAAATCACTTGACTATCTAGACTTTTGGGTGGTCATGATTGTAACACCCCAACTACCTACGTACTCAAAAATGGTGGGGATGTCACTCCATCCAATGGACTGAGGGTCTTTATAACTAGGTAAGTAATAAAACTAAAACGGAAGTAAAATCTTATTACAAGGAAAAACAATGTCTCCAATTCTCTAAATTCAAATAAAATAAAGTAACTCTCAAAACAAGAACAAAATCAAGAAATTAAATGTAGCTATTTTCCAATAGTGCTCGACCTTGTCAAACCTGGTAGATCCTAAAATATGACATCAAAAGAGTGTAAGAAATACATCTCAGTAAGTCCTATGCTTGCTCTTGATTGAATCAAAAGAGATTTCATGAATGCACTTTGAAACCATTTATCAAAAGTTGATTGCAAGTCAAACATTTTTTTATAAACAGTAGTGAGTGGTATTTAGCATATTGAAGTCAAAATCACAATAGTATGTAACATACAAAAAAACACTCAAATATAAACGGGCTATGAAACCTTGCATCATAACATTTGTTAGTGTTATGCCATAGAGGCAATCACTTGTACGTTGTATATGACACATTTTATTTTAATAAAAGGCATTATTTATCTTACAGTTTCTTTTGTTTACTTTTGTGTAATATAACTGTTAGATAAAATCCTTAGTACAATACTGTGTTAAAAAAATCATGATAGAGATCATTATATGAGATTCCTACTACACTGTATAGTGTTAATACTTAAATAGTCCCTAGTCGTAGTATTAATAAGATAGGACATCATTAATACGCTAAGACTAACATGTGTTAGACTTCCTGATTTGATCAGGCGGTGTTTCTTATATCCGTGAGTATTGAGATACTCAAAGTTAACACGTGGATGCTTGTTAATAGAACAAGTATATTAGATGACCTAGTTATGAGATAATCACATGGATAACTATTTAGTGCCAATGATACAATCTTAATATAGAAAATATGTAAGTATCCTTAGACTTGAGATCTCCAAGGTACTTTGTTTGTTGAACATTGTGCTTTGATTCCAATCTCTGGAGCCAGATCGAGGGCCGCCTATGGGATGGATATTGGGTACATTGTGAGGTAAACGAAAGTAATTAAGAGGGTCAATAAAGTATTCACCACTCCTAATAGTAGGGGTGAATATCTCACGGCCACTTGTAGGAATTACTACTCAAGAAGTCCTTGGCCAATGCGACTTTGTATTGGAAATAATTCCAATTGATATACATCTAGAGTAGTTGGTTCCTAGTACAAGTACTATTAAATTTGGGCCAGAATTGATATACATTCTGGAGGGAGTTGGCACTAATTCCGTACTCCAAGCCGAATGAAATATTGTATGATGAAATGAGTTAATTGCACTGTAGTTTGTTATTGAAAGGTTCATGTCAAGCCACTTAACTTCCTGGACTCTTGGGTGGTCATGATGTATTGCTAGATATCACTCACGATCTGGGAATATGGGTTTATTAATTGATGAATTAATAAACTAATCATGATTAGAATTAATATGATTAATTTTAATTAATTATGGATTATTAATCTCAAAGATATTTGAATTAATTCATGTTTACTACCAATTGACTGGAAAACCTAATAGATCACACACAATAGACGATTATATACTCAAGATGTTATTTGGTAACATAGTGGGGTAAATTGCGAGAAAGAGAAGTTGTTGTGGCCATATTATAATTAGTTATAATTTATTATCCAAATTGTAATTGTGAGAACTTGATATTTCCAATTACAATTAGGGAATTCTAACTGTTTTAGAATTCTAAGATGGAGTATTTTTAGCAGGAGATTTTCGTGTAATATATGGGATATATGCACGATTCCTACTTGCTGAAGAACACACAAAAAACAACTCTAAAAACCCTAGGGATACATGATTCCCTTCTCTTCTCTTTTTCTCTCTCGTTGATCTTCATCAAACCCTAACTGCCATTGTTGTTTTCTGCTAACACAGAAAAATCTTGGTGCTTAAGTGTGATCCTTCTTGTGGATTTCTGTTAGAGATAATCACACACTATGGTTGTAGTGGTTGGACATTTAATTCTCGTGGTGTTTGATCAAGGAGATTGCTGGATTGCGCCACAATCATCAGAGAGAAGAAGAAAAATTTTTATTTTTCAGACGCTCAAAGACAGGTAAAACTGTTACCTTTGTTCTCTTTATGTCTTGTTTTCCACACGTATGCAGATCCTGAGATGGTATCTTGTTATTATTTTTCCACTGCACCATATATGATATGCATGAGATACCTAACAGCATTGCCATGAAACCTTGCACCATGACAAACACTGTGAAACTCTGCATCATAGTGAAGTGGGTGTACGACTCATTGGGTAAGATATTCTTCCATCTCTTACCCTAACTTACCGGATGTCTACCCCTAATAATAGCCTACTTAGATTGAGATGTTAGCTCAGACTGGCCTGGCCTACTACAACTATCACTTTTTTCTGATAGAACTTTTCTCTCAGAGGCGGTCTCTCAGAGGCGGCCTCCTATTGAGAGACTTGCCATACCTTTCAAAGATTAGCCCTAGTGACCTACCCTTATTGAGTACTCAAAGTTTCATTACATTGTTCAACATCCAATCTCAATGTAAACATTTTCAACACTTTGGACATGCAAGCACAGTTTTCAAATAATTTACTGTAAAATCGTTTTACAAATAAAAAGTGATTTTCCATTGGAACCTTTGTTTGTATAAAAGACTTTAGTGTAAAACAATCAAGCTTGCATTCCAAATAATCACATCTTTGAGATAACTTTCATTTCACAATTAACTTGCAATTCAGAGCTTTAGTATCAAACATTTAATGTAAGGATTTACTTGAAGTAGTTCTGTCTGAAAAGTATTTATCAACTGCATTGATCCTTTACTTCAGAAATAACCGCTTATCTAAAGGCACACATAACAACCATAATCATATTCTAACTCAATACCATGATAAAGTCAAAATCACTTAAATCTGCCAGTTCTAAGTATCTATCGTGATATCACATTTTCATTGAGTCATCTGTGCATCAAACTCATCACATAATAACTATAGTTGTTAAACTAACCCAAATATGCATATAATCATCTCTATATAAGTCAACCTAGTCATTATAGAACCCTTGATCTATCAAGTAGTCAAATAATAATCTCTTTTATCTCATATTTATAACAAAAGACCATTAAGATAATCCAACAATATAATCTACATTTTCTATGATCCTACTATCAGCAAAGCATGCTCATAATCATAAAATCATAAACCATCAAAAGATCAATGAATTGCATAACTCAAACTTTTCATGATCATACTACTATCAAAACATGCTCATCTAACTCAAAAGATCACCATTAAAAGATTACATGTCTCGGTTCTTCAAATAGATCCAAAGTAGTGATCCAACTAAATTATTCAACTCAAACTTTGTTTAGGTAATATAGTTTACCTCTTAATATAGCAGATCTAAGAGTTCAGTTGGTACCTCCTTGTTGAACAAGTCTAATCCTATTGAAAAGAAGAGATGGCTCACCTAGCACTCCTAGGGTTGCCCATGTGATTGCAAGAGAAAAAAGAAGAAGAAATCAACCTCTTGGTTTCGGTCTTGAAGAAGAGAAGAGAAAAGAAGAATGACAAAGATGGAGAGATCAATCTACATTAGTTTTGGACTTGTGAATTCTGCTAGAGAGAGAGAGAGAGAGAGAGAGAGAGAGAATTGTTGCTTCAGTTTTAGGTGAAAAAGGGAGTTGTGTGTGTTGTTCTACTTCGTTTGTGTATGACAATCCGAAGGGTAGCAATGTGTGTGTGTGTGTTTCGGTCCTATGTAGACTTTTGTGACCAAAATCTTGGCTAGATTTTGGTGTTGTTTGTGTTGTTTTGGGTAGCTTTGATGCCCAGAGATTATAGGAGTTTGTGTTGGCCAAAAGGGGTTATATACGTTGCTGTGATTTTGGTGCTTTGATCTTGGATGTCGGCTAGTGTCAAGTGGTCGAACTGCTACTGTTTTTGTTTTTTGAAAATCTGGTTTTGGGTAGGTGAAATTTCTGTGCAAAAGGAGAAGATAAGAACCTAAAATATCAAGGAGTTTGGAGGTCTATCTTCAGCTTGGTGTGTTTTTTGTTTAGCTGAATCTCATGTGTATGTATATGTGTGTTGGCCGAAATTTGTTGTAGAAGAAAGATGATGGCTTGATTGAATTTGCTAAGTTTGGTTGCCTTTGTTGAAGTGGTTTAGATAAGTAAAAACTCTACTCAAGATGTGAAGATAAAAATTTGAAATTTCAAGGGATTTAGGAGTCTACCCTTAACTAACTCATGCTTCAATTTACTAGAGTACATGGAGAAATTTTGCAGCTTGTATGAAGGCTTGTTGTCGATTGATTATGGAGAAGAAATAAGCTTTTAGGTAACCGAAATCCTAAGAGAATAGAGGAGTTATTTTTGGAGGGAAATTTTTGATTGCATGGAATAAACATTGCAGATTATATGACAAGGTTTCCAGCTATCTTCAAGAGTTTCAATTGAGCAAAAACAGCTCCAAGGTGGCAAATAACATATCCAATAAATGCCAGAATTTTTCCTATAAAATTATAGGGAAAAACCTTAAAGATAATAGATATAATTTTAAAAGATAAAAGTTGAATATTTACTTCTATAAATCTGAAAATTTCGAAACTAAGAATAGGAAAAAGAAAGAAATTCTGGTTTTGTACAAATAATGAGTGAATTATCCAAATAATATTTATCCTTTGATTTTTGGGAAATCTTCTACTAATCTCCATAGGAGTTTCATTAGGGTTTAAAATCCCTCCAATGTGGCAGCAGCTATGAAGAAAGAAAGCTGTAATTTCTTTCTAAATAAATGCTAAAAAAATTAGCTAAAATAAATAACATTCTATAGATAAAATTAGCAATATCTATTTACTCTAAATTCTAGGAGATAAATTGTTCTAGGTGGTGGATGAGCTTAGAAATTTAGGGATAATTAAATCTTTTTTCTATGAAATAAAATTAAGGAAATGGATATAGTTTTAAAGATAATAGTTTAAATATTTGAGTATATAAATTATATAAAAGATAATATTAACATAAGGAAAGCAAGAAGATATTTACTAGGTTTTTATCTTTAAGAAATACAAGGGAAATAAAAACTCCTACTTTGTAGGAAATTTAACCAAGTGGTGGTTAAGGTGAGAATTTCAGCCAAGAAAAAATAGAGGAAAAAAAGGAAAATAAATTGGTAGCATTAGGATTCGATCTTGAGTTACCAAGAGATAATTCCCAAGTTTTAACCATTAGACAACAATAACTCTTGTATTCATATTTCCTAATCAAATTTCCTTCATTCTCAACCTAAGCATCTCATATGTCAAATAAAAATTCTAAACCTAAAATAACTCATCTTATACAACAAAAAGGCAACATAAGTTCACTAAGGGAACTAAAACATAAATAAGCATACGAACAAATATGCACACACACACACACACACACACACACACACACACATTCATACATCCATCAAAATATTTAGATAAATGTACTATAATTTCATATTCACATGCAAGATGCCATTCGATACTCACATTCCCCATGTACTAAGTGTAAAACCCCACCTAAAGCCAACTTTAGAATAAGGGGGTCGGGATGCATATCATATTATTCTGCATAAAAATATAAATTTTTGAATGATTTTATGTGCTTTGGAATTGCGGTTTATAGGTTAAAAGGCTTAGTTATGCCTATTGAGTAGGAAGGGTAAAATGGTAATTTTGCTTGAGGTCAAAATAGGAAGATGGCTTGAGGTTTAAATAAGAAGAATATTTGGTTTGAGAAAATAAGAACAAGAGTTAGTGTGGTTAAGTGGTTAGAGCTTCAATAGATGTTCTTATTTCCATTGAAGCCATAATTGATGATTATGCCTAGTAGGGATTTGACCATGTGATGGTATGTGTTGATTTAAACTTATGTTTATGAATGGATTAGTTTATTATTTGATGTTGGAGAATGTGTTCTTGAATCTTGTTTAGCAATAGGGAAATCATGATTATTTTCTTGTTAATCCTAGGTTATTTTTTTATTTTGTTACCTTAATTAAAATTACTACTATATATTTTTTTAAAGGTTTTGAAATCCCTAGGAAGATTTGGAAATGGAATATTAAATGAAATATTGATATTTTATTAGTCAAATAAATAGTATCATTTATTAAAAATTATATATATATGTATAATAGTAAATAAAATCTTTTATATAAATAATAATAATAAATAGAATATTAATGACCTTGTAGACCATGGTTAAGACTTTTACCTATATTCATAAATATTATTTATATTTATATTTATTTTTTATTTATTAATCAAAATTTAATATAATTCATTTATTATTAAATTTATTTATTATTAATTATTTATTAAAAATTAATTGTAATTTATTATTTATTTAAAATAATACTATTTAAAAATTACCATTTACTAATATTATTTAGGACTTAGTATTATTCAATATTTAAACACTAGTTTATTTATTAATAATAATACTCAAGATTTATTATTTGAACCTATAATGTATTAGTAATATTTTTAGAACCCTAGTTATTTTAACTTATCAAGCTAGATTTATTTTTTAAAATCCTTTATCACATAGCCTTAAAGCTTAAGACATTAAGGTCATGGTTATAACTAGTTGAACTATGAATTATTTATGTAAGGCAAGTATAGCTCGAGTATAACCTTATGCCTTGTATTTACCCCAGTCGGGGTTAGGTCGTCCTTGGAGGATTTTTGAATTCAAGTAAGCAAATGATCAGGTAAGCTCCTGCATGGAGTCATTAGGTAAGCTCCTGCATGGAATCATTTGAAAACAAAAAATTATTATGGCAAGCAAAATGCAATATGTATAAACATTCATTTGTAAAGGCAATTAAGAACTATTTTCCTTTTTATTTCAGTCAAGCAAATCATTTGAAAATTAGACAAGTAGTTTTACTCAAACGCTAAACTCTTTCTAAAACCCAACTTTGACAAGCATTTTAGAAACCCTTAATTGATAATTCCAAGTAAATCGTTCTATGATCAATTTTCTCCCAAGTGGGACAAATAGCGTTGAGTACTCAATAAGGGTAGATTACTAGGATTAGGCTTTGAAGGGTTAAGGTAAGTCTCTCAATAGGTGGCTACCTTTGAGAGGTGAGTCCTTCCCAAATAGGATGTCAGTCCGGTAGGTCATACTAGTCCGAGCTAACAAGTTTCAGTCAAGTGGACTGTGTGTTTTCGGAGTGGACAACCGATAAGTTTTGGTATAGAGATGAAGGAGTATCTCACCCGGTAGGCCGTACACCTACCTTTTGTCAGTATGCTCAACGTGTGGCATTCTAACCATTATATTGTCATGGGGCCCAACGTGTAGTAACCCATGGCTACCTCTTTGAGTGGCTTTATTTATTGTGTACATGTATGGTTTGGAAAGCAAAACACCGCTTTTTATTTTTAAACATTTATTTAATACTTGCCAGCACTTTTTCTTATGAAACTTTTGCAACTTGCATGGATGAACTGTTTTACCTGAAACACTCGAAGCACACATGGGCTTATTGAGATATTTATCTCACCACCTTTTATGCCATGTTTTCAGGTCGATCCTGCTATGAAGGTCATTAGCTAGATTATTGCTTGTGATTTTGAAGACTCTTTGTTATTTTCTTTATGTGATGTTTTGAGAGATTGTAACAGACAATTTATTTTGGATTTGTTCATGTATTATTGGGTTGTAATAAGTTTAATTTTAAAGTATTTCTTTTATTTTATTTTATGTGACCTAGTTATAAAGACCCCTTGTCCAATGGATGGAGCGACATCCCTAGCCCTGTTGGGCCTAGGTAATGGGGTATTATACTAAGGGTGGGGTTAGATGGGGTATTACAATGATGCATTACTAAATACTGCTCTTGATATGCTAAATATGGATTTATTAATTCTATAATTAATAAATCAATCCTAATTATAGAGGGTTGCTAATTCTATGACTAATTAGGACTAGTTCTTATCTCGCTGCTAATTGACTAAAAAACTTAATAAGTCATACACAATAGATGATTTGGTATTCAAGATATTATATGATAATATTATGTAGTTAATTTGTAAGAAAAAATAATTATATAGGCGAACTATAAAGTGATTATAATTATTAGGGTCAAATACAATTGTTAAAACATTATGGGTCTAATTGAAATTATGAAATCCAAAGTCCATAATAATTATTATAACAAGGGGTTTATAAGTTTACAGAAGGCGGTTCACGAAAACACATATATATAACACGTCGTCTTTAGTATGTATGGGAACAAAACCTTTTCTTCTCAAATCAAAACCCTACAACTTCCAAAAATTAATTTGCTAACATTGGTTCTCGGTGCTTAGCTTGGGTACCATCCTTGTGTGGACTTCATTAGAGGCGTTTCTATTCTTGAAACACAGTAGTTTTTCTAGAACTCACGAGGAGCGAAAAGATTGATCTGCTAGTTCCAAAGAAGAGGGAAAAAATTTTAAAAGCTCCGAGACTCCTTAAAGTAATAAGAAATTCTCTCTTCAACTTCTTAACCTATTTAATTCACATACGAGTGATCCAATAGCTGGGTTTTGTTTTATTTTCTTTCGTTGTGTATCTATTCTTGCATGTCTAAACCTAACAGTAGTATCAGAGCCTCTTATATGTGATTTCATGGATCTGTTATTGGTGTATGATCATGTTCTGTGTCTATTTTTGAGCCTTTGGTTTGTTCTTCATTCACTAAACGTGCATAAGATCATCTTATTTTTAAGTTTAATGAATAAAGGATCGTAGTTCAATGAGTTTATATTTCCGCACGCAAGTTATTGAAACTACTTCAGTAAAGGATCTGTGAAATCCTTGTGCGGACTGCATTGCTCTGTTTTTTTTTTTTTGATTGAACTTCTTGTTGTGATGAAGATCATAACAACTTTTTAATACAAATTAATACGTTTCTCAAACCTAATTTGGTGCAGAAATCAATTTTTGGAAAGCTGAAAATGGTAAAGAATTGCAGGCTTTTGGTTTTTGAAAAGCTTGAGTTGACAACCGACTATGTTTTGAAGAACTAAGTCGACGACTGGCCATGCTTTTATTATTTAAAAAGAATTGCAATTTTGTAGGCCAAATGCTAGCTTGAGTGTTCAAGCCGACGGCTAGCCTTATGAGGCCGTGGGCTTGCTGGAATTACTTCTAACTAGTGACTAGCTTTGTAAGGTAGGTGGTTGACTTGAACTGTTCAAGCCGGCAACCTATAGCGGTTGGCTTAAAGAATTTCAAGCTGGCGACCAGCCTTCTAAAGCCCTACACCGTTTTTATTCAAAAATAAAAAAAAAATATTTCTTTATTTTATAAGGACCCCACGAGTTTTAAAAAAAATAGGCTTATATTTTTTTCCAAAATTATGATTTTGGATTTATGTTTTATGTTTATTATGCTTGGAGCATATGTTGTCATGGTGGCTTGGTATAGACTATGGACATATTTAATTTTGTTACATGAATGTTTACTACTTTAGTTTTTAAATAAATAGGGCATGTGTATTCTACCTTTGTCTATAATTCTTGTGTAATTTATTTTCTTATCTAATTCCCCTCGAATGTAATTCAAAATTTCTCCATTATGAATTTATGTAATTAGATTGCATAAGTTAGATAGGACTAGAAATTATTTATAAAAGTATGGAGATGGCAATCAAGAACAAAGCAAGAGGATGGTAAGACCTTCTTCCTAATATGCATGAACACATAGGTTTGACTAAATTAGTTTCCTCTATAGCTCAATAAAATTAATCTAGTAAAGTCCATAACCAAGCTATGTAATTATGTTTATTACCATTTTCATTAATGTGTGTTGATTATTGATAATTATACATGCCATGCGATTAGACCATTAAAGAATAAAACCCTTTAAACAATATTAAATCTAAAAACTTCCATTAATATAGTAAGAATGAGAGCTCAATTTCAAAATTAGGTTGTTGGGCACATCAAGCCTACTTGCCATTAAGTATGTTCAAGCTATAGAATTTGATTTTGGATTAACATGTTAGATTTAACTAATATATTTATCTTGGTTGGGCATACCCAAGCTTAAAGAATATTATAGGAAAAATTGGGTTAGTAATAAATACTTTAAAATTAAATATGATAATCACCCAATGACCCCGATAGTTGCATTTGATGTAATTGATATTTGATATCTACTATTGAAATTAAGAATGATTTGTTGGGCATACCCAATGTCATTCTTAAGGAATTTAGATATTGATCCACTAGGAAAACTTCCAACGGGCTTTTTCGAATTAATAGTAGGGGCTATTGGTTTAAGTAAAATAGTGAAGTAAATATGTGCTTAATTAAAGACCTAATTAATTGCATCTCATGTGCATATACATTATCTAATCACTCTTATCTTTTACCGAAGTCATTTGCATCATGACTACAAATTTAAACTTACATAAAATTTTGAAAATGAACAAGCTTACTGTGTCCAACTTTATGGACTGGTATAGAAATTTTAGAATAATTGTCAAATAAAAAAAAAATTACTCTACTTGATAGATGCTCCTACGCCACCAGCTCTAACTGTTGGTGCTTTTGCTAAAGAGCATGAAGTCCATAAGAAGCACCAAAAGGATAGTGACACAACATCTTATATCATGCTAGCATCAATAAACTCTCAACTTCAAAAACACATGAGTATATGGATGCTTATGCTATCATCTTCCGTTTAAGGGGGTTGTTCGATCAACAAGCTAGAATGGAGAGATGTGAGATCTCATAGCAACTATTCCGTTCTAAGATGGAAGAGGGTGCTTCTGTGGCAATTCATGGATTTAAGATGTTGGGATTGATTGAGAAGCTTGGGTCAATTGGGTTTGTGATAGACTATGAATTGAGTGTTGACTTAATTTTACAATTTTTGACAAGTAGTTTTTTACAATTCATGATGAACTACTAGATGAACAAGATTGAGTCCACTTTGCTTGAGTTGATCAATCTTGTCAAGACTACAAAAAGATCTATTAAGAATGAGAACAATACAATGATGTTGGTTGATTCTTCAGCTACTTCTAAGAAGAAAAAAATTCCTAAGAAGAAGAAGAAGAATCAGACCAAGCCTAAAGGTGGAATCAAGAATAAAGAGACTACAATCAAAAGACTATGTCTCTATTGTGATAAAATAGGCCATTAGAGGCACAACTACAAAAGCTATTTGGAGTCACTAAAGAAAAAAAAGGAGAAGGAGAAGCTTAGTGACATTTCTACTTCTATTCCAGGTATATGTGAACTTTGTATGCTTAACAACTCACATAATCAAATTAATGTCATCACAAAAGCAAATAAAGAACTTTTCTTTGAGCTATTAGATCATATTCAAGATGAAACAGTTAAAAGAGAATACTTGTTAAAGGTCAAAGACTTAGTTCTTAATCCAAAAGTACAAGTAGAACCTTATAATTTGAAAGAAGTATTTGATAAATTTAAAGATAAACAAAAAGAACCTGCTAATTCTTTGCAAAACTTACAATTAGAAATTAAAGAACTAAAACAAGAAGTTAAATGGTTAAAGGAACAAAATGATCAAAGCATCTCCGATATTAATAAGATAAACACAGAATTAGTTCAGCAAAAATTAGATAAACCTTTAATAGATCCCACCTCTTTATCCGATGAAGAAATTGAACAGAATGAAAATAATCCAGATTATATTTCAGCTATTTCTCAAATAACCTTTCAAAAGTGGTATATCCCAATTCTTCTCAAAATAGGAGATTTCTCAATTCAGTTAGTTGCCCTTCTGGACTCCGGAGCAGACCAAAACTGTATCTGTGAAGGTTTAATCCTGACCAAATATCTAGAAAAAACAGGTTCTAAATTATATACTGCTGCTAGTGAACAGCTGAAAATCAGATATAAATTATCAAATACCCATATCTGCAATAAACAGTTTTGTTTCACAAATTCTTTTTTAATCATTAAGGATTTAAGCCAAGACTTAATTTTAGGAACTCCATTTCTTACTCAAATCTATCATTTCCTTGTCGACCAAAATGGTGTCCATACAGAAATAGGATCCATACCGGTCACTTTCTCCTTTCTACAGAGTCCACTAACTAAAGATATCAATCTTCTAAAAAGAAAGATTCTTTGTCGTGAACAACAGATAGCCTTCATAAAAGAAGATATAAAGTATACAAGAATCCAAAGCCAGCTACAACTAAAAGACATTCAGGATAAGATAGAATCTATCCGTAAAGATTTCGAAAATCAAATTTGCTCAGATATCCCCACAGCTTTTTGGGAAAGAAAAAAGCATATAGTCAGCCTTCCGTACATTGATGATTTCGACGAATCAATGATACCCACTAAAGCCAGACCAATACAGATGAATCAAGAATTAGTTGAATATTGTAAACAAGAAATTCTAAGCTTATTGCAAAAAGCTTTAATCCGAGAATCTCGATCACCTTGGTCTTGCGCTGCATTTTATATCAATAATAATGCAGAAAAAGAAAGAGGTGTTCCTCGATTAGTCATCAATTACAAACCATTAAACAAAGCTTTAAAATGGATTAGATATCCCCTCCCCAACAAACGTGATTTGTTAAAACGAACCTTTAAAGCAGTTATTTATAGTAAATTTGATATGAAATCAGGATTCTGGCAAATTCAGATTAAAGAAGAAGATCGATATAAAACAACATTTAATGTCCCATTTGGTCAATACGAATGGAATGTAATGCCTTTTGGCTTAAAGAATGCACCTAGTGAATTCCAAAAAGTCATGAATGACATTTTTAACCCTTATACAGCCTTTACCATTGTCTATATCGATGATGTTTTAATCTTCAGTGAATCCTTTGAACAACATCTTAAACATTTACGTCTTTTCCGTGAAATTATCACGAAAAATGGGCTGGTAGTGAGTGCATCTAAACTCAAACTTTGCCAAACCCAAATTAGATTCCTAGGTTATGAATTAACCCAAGGAACTTATAAACCCATTTGCAGATAAATTCCCCGATGAAATTAAAGAAAAAACTCAGCTTCAGAGATTCTTAGGATGTTTAAATTACATTTCAGACTTTATTCCTAACCTTAGAATCATTTGTGAACCTCTATACAAGTGTCTCAGAAAAGATCCAATCCCTTGGAGTGAAGAGCAAACCCAAACAGTTAAGAAGATAAAACAGATTGTTAAAAAACTCCCCTATTTAGGAATTCCTGATCCAACTGCATTTATGATAGTTGAAACAAATGCTTCAGACTTAGGTTATGGAGGAATATAAAACAGCGAAAACTCAATTCTTTATCAGAACAATTAGTTAGATACCATTCAGGTATTTGGCTTTCAAGTCAAAAGAATTACAGCACCATTAAAAAGGAAATCCTTGCCATTGTTTTATGCATCTCAAAATTTCAAGATGACTTGATAAATCAAAAATTTTTACTCTGAATTGATTGTAAAGCAGCTAAAGACGTTTTACAAAAAGACGTTAAAAATTTAGTAGCCAAATAGATTTTTACCAGATGGCAAGCACTTTTATCTAGCTTTGATTTTGACATTGAATTTATCAAAGGAGAGAACAATTCTCTACCAGATTTCTTAATCAGAGAGTTTTTGCAAGGACGAACCTAACTTTTAACACAGTATTCAACACTGTGATGAGTACCGATTCAATTCTGGAGCTCATTCATTTGCCTATAAATAGCAATCTCAATCAGCGCAAATAAGCATGGATCAACAACTAAGATTTCGTCCACCTCAAGGTAATCGTTTTACAGTTCTAAACTCTTTTCCTTCTCTTCCATCCAGTTCCGTGAGCAAACCACCGCTCAAAATGAATCTCTTCGAACCAGCCTCTTCAAAAAACACTGAAAGCCAGAAAACAGACTTATCCTTTTACACAATCCCTTCTCCGACTTCTTTCAAAGAAGCAGTTATCCCAAAAACACCAACTAAACCTGAAAAAGCCAACTCTTTCTTCAGTCAAAGAGAAATTTGAATTCCTTCCTAAAGTAGTTATCCCAGTTTTAGCTCTTCCTAGAGAGCTAACAGCCTTTCCAGAAAGAGATTTAGTTAGCAAGCTTCACCCCGAAGCTTATCGTCAATCCAGTCACATATTCAAATCCGAACCTCAAAAAACCCGTCTCTACTATGAGCACATTCTCTTTGCTACCGGATCAATAGAGTTTGAACATGAAAGAAACCTCAATAGAGCCGACAAAGGCATAGCCTATTCAAAGTGTAGGATTATGAAAATCCTAGATTTGAATCACTGGCCAGTCACTAGCATCTACACCCCAATTCAGTTCAAAATACCTTTCAAGCCTCCTACTTACAACTTTATGGATTACATTGATGCCTGGTACAATTTCATGTACCTCAGAGATCTCACACACAATTGGTTTGTTAAGTATGGCAAAGATCCAATCAATCCTATACCAAGGTGGTTTTATACTTGGTGGAAGACCTTCGGTGGAAATAAATCTACTTTATCCAGCTTGAACTTACAAAAGTTCAACCAGTTTGTAATAGAGAGTCAAATTCAGGGATTAACTTTAAATAATCAGCTTTGTAAATATTATGTTGAAAAGAAAATATGTTCTGTATTAGGATGGGGTTATAAACTTGATACAGTTGATAATGTAAAATATCTCTGCAAAGAGATACGAGTCAAAGGTTGGACCCCAGTTCCAAAGCCAAAACAGAAAGATTCAGACGTGCAATCCTCCTCCAGTAAAGGTAAGAAGATTAGTAAATCAGAATTGCAACTTCAGTTGCAGTTACTACAGCAACAACTTCAGCAAGCAGATGATGATGAAAGTGAATCTGAATCACAACCAGAATTCAGCCAGTATGATAATGGAGATATGGACAATCCATCCGGTATTGCTCAAGCATACCTTTGCCAAAGTCCATAGATGATAAGACTTCACTCAAAAAGAAAAAGAGAAAAGCGTACTCTTCAGCTTTACTAGCAATCAAAGAAACTTCATGATATCACTCAGATCTACTGCAAAATAATTCAGCTGACAATAGAACGTGGTTTGTAATCCTACTATGGAGGGGTCCACATGAGCATTATTTGGTAAAACCCAAGGTGTTATGAACTAGGTGCACTATGTGAAATATGCTTTTCAAAGGCAATTAGGATTACATTGTGACTTCCTATTTTGAGACTTTTCTTAGACTTGGAAGGTTTCCAAGAGCATAGACCTATCTATTGTGATTGAAGAACTTATTTATAGCTAGATTAAGGTAGGTTCCCTTGTATTCATGAAAACTTGCACATGGCTATTTTTGAAAACTTTTTTAAACTCAACACTTTCAAAATTTAGAAAATTTCTATATACGGAAACCATTCCTTTTTAGAAACCTTCCATTTTTTGGAGGCTTTTCCTTTTTAGAAACTTTTTACAAACGTAACTTTCCTTTTTTTGGAAAACTACTATAAATGAAACTTTCCCATTTTGGAAACTATCTAAAAATGAAAACTTTTCAAATTTGTCCATGTGACAAGGGAGCCAAAGTAATTGATTCTAAGTCTTGTTTTACGCAAGCAAACACATGTTTTTAGGTTCATCCAGATAAATTTGCAAAAATCATGGTGTGAATGTTTTTGGAAAGTGGTTCCTACTAATAATGCACTATGTAAATGTCCTACATGGAAATGCGCCAGTTTGAAAATTTGAGCAACAAGAGAAACTTGGTTTGACTAACATATTGAGTCATCTTGATATAATCTGCTGTGGGACCTTTGTGAAATATGAAATTGGTAAGCGTTGAGTACTCAATGAGGGCGAAGCCTCTATACTAGTCTTGGTTAAATGGAGGATGTCTTCTAGTTGGTGGCTACCTCCAAGAGATAGACTCTTCTGATCAAGGCAATAGTATAGGAGTTTGTAGCCGGTCCTCAGCTAGCCCGTACATCTATATAGTAGTTTAGGATTACATGTAGTTACACTTATGGGTAGGAGCTACCATTGTGCCCATACTGAAGGATCACGAGAATAAAAAATGTAGCTGAAATTACTATTTAATTTTTTTTTTGAGTTAAAGTCTAGAAATACTTACTTTTAGGGCGTTTAACTTGAATAATCGGAGTTGGATTCGAATTCAATGAAGCTTCCTCAGTTGGAACGATGATTTGTTTTACAGGAATACCAACTAGACGTCGACTCCTTCACATCAAATACTTATCATATTTGCTAACTCTTGACCTTCTAGAGTATTCTTTGAACCTATTATGGACTTCTACCGGTGAAAGTAGATTAGGGTGAAGAAAAAAGGAAGAAAATAGAAGAGCTAAATGTTAAGGAAAAACGAACGAAGAAAAATAGCAAGAAAAACGGTAGCTAGTTTTTGTATAGGAAAAGGAACTGAAAGTTTCAGAATATGTTTCTGTCCATTTGGTCAACACACATAAACACACACATAAAGCCTTTTAAGAAAGCTACCCAACTTTCCTTTTCCTTTACCTTTTCCAACAAAAGCACCGCCACCTATTTTTTCTCCTATTTCCTTTTTCCTTTTACCAGTGGGGCTTCCAGGGATTGTAAAATTCCCTAAGCCATCACCACAACTCTGGTGGGCTAGGGTTTTGCTCAATTTGGCCAAAACTAATTAAATAACTCTTTATTAATTAATTAATCAACTTGAACCAATATATAAAATTATCTAAGATAATTAATTAATAAATCAATTTAATTAAATTAGCCTAATAAATTATTTTAGCCAAAATAAATAAATAATTAGACTCTTAGAATAATTTCTTCCAATATTAAATTCACCCAATAAGGCCCATATAGTAAATAATTTACTAAGGTTACTTGAGCTACTATGGGGACCAAAAGACATATTATTCTTGGCTATTAAAATAACTAAAATACTCTTGCTACCAAATAGTCATATTTTATCATTTTAAATATTTTATTTATCACCATATGAAAATATTGATCCCAAGAATAATATTGTAAGTGTAGTGTCTCCAATCTATATGTGTAATGACAAAAATACTCCTCTACGTAACACCTGTCATTGATGTCACATGCCATCTTAAATGCCCCTAGAAATGAGGGGAATATATATATATATATATATTTATTTATATATATATTATCCATATAGCATGAGTATTCTTGCGTAGTCATCCTTGGCTTGGTGTGGACGGATTATTTGATTAGTTATTAATTAAAATAATAAATAATTTAGGTAACTATTCAATATTTGATAATATATATTTACATATTTATTATATATATACAATATATTTGTTAAATATTTATAATACATTTAAGTTATTTATTTGTGTATGTAATAATTTTAGGAAATATTTAAATATTAGATTAGCAAGACTTTCCTTTTAATTTATTTATACAAAGGAAAATTGAATTTTCTTAACTTAAATATATAATTTAGCTAGACGAATATTTGAAGGAAATTCTAGGCTTCTAGAAAGCTTAGTGCTGCCACAAGGAGAAGGAAAGGGAAGGAAAACCTCATTCTTAAATACTTAGGAAAATATTTTGAAGGGATTTTTAGTTTTCCAATCCTTTAATGCTTAGGAAAATCTTGGAGAATATTAGTCCATTTTTTCTCTCTATTGTGCCGCCACTTGTGCTCTCTCTTGGCCGGCCAATTAACTTTCTAAACCCCATAGGATTGTAATAAAATAATTAAAGGTTGCCTTCATTAAATTAAAACCTAAAGCAAATAGGATTTTTCCATAAATTATTTTTTTCCCTTTAAATTCCTAAAGCTAATATAATTCCTTAGTAAAAACTTAACTAAATCAGACTTTTGGAACCCTAAATGCCCTAGCAGCCGTCTCTCTCTCTCTCTCTCTCTCTCTTTCTCTCCTTAACACAAAATTCCCTCCCTTTTTGTGCCAAAACTAATTGTTTCAATTACAACAACAACAACAACAACAACAAACTAAGCCTTCGTCCAAGAAACTTGGGGTCGGCTACATGAACTAATACCAGGCTACGTGTGGTCATTCACATAAATCCTCTCTCTCCACTTCCTTCTATCGACCGTCATACTTTTATCTAAATCTAACAAAGGCATATTTCTCCTAATCACCTCTATCCATGCCGTTTTAGGCCTGCCTCTACTTCTGTCTAACCTATCATACCTCCATTTCTCAATCCTCCTAACGGGCGCATCCCTCGGTCTTCTCTATACATGTCTAAACCAATGCAAGCTGCTTTCTCTCATCATATCCTCAATAGATGCCATTCCCACATTTTTCCTAATTGTCTAATTTCTGACTCTATTCTTTCTAGTATATCCATACATCTACCATAACATATGCATCTTAGTTACTTTCATTTTGAGAATATGACACCTTTTAACTGCCTAACATTCCGTGCCATATAGCAAGACAGGTCTTACGGCTATTCTATAGAACTTTCTTTTTAGGCTCAATGGTATATTACGATCACATAGAATACTAGTTGCGCTCCTCCATTTCAACCAACCCGCTGTAACTTGGTGTGCAACGTTGCCATCGAGCTTTCTGTCTTTTTGAGTAATAGATCCTAGATATCAGAAGTAGCCACTTACCAGTATATCTCTACCATCCAAAGTTACACTCTGAGCTATAGTTCTACTACTATTGAACTTACATTTCATATACTCCGTTTTACTCCTACTAATTCTGAAGCCCTTGGATTCCAATGTCTGTCGCCACAATTCCAATTTAGTATTTACATTGGCTCTGGTCTCATCAATCAACACAATATCATTAGCAAACAACATACACCATGCCACAATTTCCTGTATAGTGCAAGTCAACTAGTCCATAACAGCTACAAAGAGGAAATGGCTAAGTGTTGATCCTTAATGCACCCTGATAGTAATAGGAAACTCTGCAGTCACTCCAGCGCAACTCCTTACACTTGTACATGCTTCCTCATACATATCTTTAATGAGAGTAATATAATTTAGCAATACACCTTTCTTGGCCAGCACCCACCAAACTACTTCTCTAGACACCTTATCATGGATTTTCTCCAGGTTAATAAATATCATATGTAAATCTTTCTTTCTTTCTCTATAATATTCAATCATCTGCCGTAATAAATGAATTACCTCCGTAGTGGAACGCCCAGACATAAAACCAAATGGATTATCTGAAATTTGTATAATGCCCCTTAACCTCTGTTCAATCGCTTTCTCCCAAAGCTTCATAGTATAACTCATGAGTTTAATCTCACGGTAATTGGCACAATCTTGAACATCCCCTTTATTCTTGTATAGAGGAATTAGCGTATTCTTCCTCCACTTTGTAGGCATCTTATTAACTCTATATATCTTGTTGAACAGACTTGTCAACCGCACAATACTTATCTCGTCTAAACGCTTCTAAACCTCGATCGGTATACCATCTAGTTCCACTGCCGTTTTTGATCTCATCCTTTTGAGGGCCTCTCGAACTTCATGCTTTTGAATACGATGAATACATGTACGGTTAACCTCTTCGTTCGAAATCGCAAGGCTACTCACACTTGGAACTTGAACTTGGCTCCCATTAAATAACTTATTAAAATAGGACCTCTATCTCTCCTTGATCTCTTTGTCTTTAACCAAAACTCTGTAGTTGTCATCCTTCATGCATTTCACCACATCGATATCTCTCGTCTTCTTCTTCTTGAAATGCGCCATTCTATATATATTCTTCTCCCCATTTTTAGTATCTAGCTTTTCATATAAATTCTTGTAATTTGTGGATCTTGCTTTTCTAGTAGCTTCTTTAGCTTTTCTTCTCGCGACTTTGTATTTTTCAAATTTCTCATCAGTCCCACACTTCCTTAAATTTCTATAGCACTCTCTTTTACTCCTTACGGCTTCTTTCACTTCGTTGTTCCACCACGACATGTCCTTGTTTAGTGATACTCTTCCTGTAGATTCACTAAGCACTTTCGTAACTATTGTCCTAATACATTGAGCCATCTTTCTCCATATAATATTTAGATCCGAATCCATATCAGAAGGCCAGTCATCCGTTTGAACTACTTTATCGACAAAGGTTGTTCTTTCATCCCCTTGTAGCTTCCACCACTTGATCATAGGGTCAACCCAATGATTCCGCTGCTTACCCTTTTTCTAAAATTAAAATCGAAGACTAAAAGCCTGTGTTGCATAGCTACACTCTCGCCTAGAATAACTTTACAATCCATATAACCACTACAAAACCTACGCTTCATAATAAAGAAGTCTATCTAACTGACATTTAACCCGCTTCTAAAAGTCACTAAGTGAGAATCTCTCTTCTTAAACTAGGTGTTTGCTATAGTTAAATCAGAAGCTAAGGTAAAGTCAAGAATAGCAGTTCTTGCTTCATTTTTAACTCCGAAACCCTGACCTTCTAAACACTCTCAAACCTACTCTGATCAGTACCCACGTGTCTAGTTAGATCACCACCAATGAAAAGCTTCTCTGCACACGATACACTTTGTACAATCTCATCTAAATCATCCCAAAGCTATTGCCTAACTGAATCATCAAGTCCCACTTGTGGCGCATACGTACTAATAACAATAGTAATCTCGCCACCAATCATGATCTTGATGCTCAAAATCCTATAATTCTTCCTCTATACTTCAACCATATCATCAATAAACTTACGGTCAATAATATTCCCGACTCTATTTCGATTCATAACTCTACCTGAATACCAAAGCTTATAATCCTGAAGTGCTACTACTCTCACCTTCTCGTCTACCCATTTAGTTTCCTGAAGACACAATGCTAATCTTTCTTCTCTGCATAACATCAACTAATTCTGTCAATCTACCGATCAAAGATCCTATATTCCATAAAACTAAACATATCATATCACTTTGGATTGTCTTTTTTACCCTACACCATTGCATATTTGACACTGTATCCAGGGATTGACACAACGTGTTGCTTCTGGGCAATGACCTAGCAACCCTCACATATTTATCACTACACTTGGGTCTAGGAAGCGTTGCACGTCGCTGAGTAGGGAACACCCCCACGAAGTCAATCGATTAGTTCATGTTATGGATGTGACTATATTTTACGTTGGCTGTCACAAGCCTTACCGCAACTCTCCTCATTTATCTTATCAATTGCTTATAGAAAATTCTGCACAAGCAACATAGTTGAAGCAATAATCTTGGAGTGAAAGCTTGGGAATTTAGGTGGAAACAAAGGCTATAAAACACCTTCTACCCCTCTTAAGAGTGATTAAGTTAGGTGACAAAAGGTAAGGATCTAAAGCGTTCTTTTTAAAAAAAAAAATTTTCTTAGTGTCGCTATTATAGATCAACATTAGGGTTTTGTCGAATAAATTGGTAATGTGATTTTCTAGACCAAATATGACTAAGGATGTGTGTAATACCCCACCCAAAATCACCTTTGACCTATGGGGAAAAAGTCATGCATTGCATAGCATTTCGCATTTCATGTGATATCTTAAAATTATTTTTGCATGGGTGCATGTGATTTTCAAGGTTGTGCTTGCATTAAATTATTTAAATGTGTTTTTGCATTATTCGAGAGTTGTTTTAAGTGAAGTTTAGTAGAGGAGATGGAGGAATGAGAATTAGGGTGAAAAGAATTTCCTAGAGAAATGTTACCATCGGAGTTGGTTTGGAATAGCGGTTAGGTTTGATGATTATCCTATGGTGACCCAAATTCGAATCTTACCTCTTGCGATTCTTAACTTTTCTTTTTGAATTCTTTTCCTAGATTTCCTCATGCTTGGCCGAAAATCCCAGCTTTGCTTTTTAAATTTTCAGCGCCATCTTCTTAGGAATAAGTCTCCATAATTATCTCCTAAAATTCAAGGACTTTTGATAAGGATAAAGATTAATTTTATTTCCAACTTTTATCCTTTTTTATTTTTGAAAATTCTAGCTAGAGTAATTAAATTCCAGCTTGATTTTAATTTATCAGATTTTATAATTGATACCTAGAATTAAATTGTTATTTTTCCAGTTGAATATCTTGGTGACTTTGATCATGGAACTCTAGCTGAAAATCTGGAAAATTTTCCAGCTTAGTGCTGCCACTTTTGAAGAAGTTCTAACTCAACACAAATTCTTCCAATACTAAGAAATCTTATCCTAAATTCTCTTGCAAATCAGGCTTTATCCTAATCCTAAACAAACCAGATTTTTGTTCCTCTTATCTTGCAATTTTCGACCAGCCTTGTGCATGCACAAGCTGCACGAAAATTCTGCAATCCTAAGTAAATGCAAACTCTTCCAAACCTAGCTCAAATCACCTAAAACAGCTCTCACTAATTCAGATTATTGTAGCTACACAAATCAGATTTTTATCCACTAAAATTCCCAGAATTTCGGCCAGCATAATGAACAGAAATTTCGGTCAGCTTTGCACACCATATCACACGAAAATTCTACACTCCAAAACATACCAAAACTCCTTGTTGATTAAGCCAAAATACAGCACCTGAAACCCTCATTTTTCCCCTCTGATTTGTGGCAGAACAGTAACCAAAACATCCCAGAATTTTCCCTCTTTTGCTCACAGATTTTGCACAGAATTTCTGGTTACCAATGTTGCACAAACTCCTTCTTGTTTTGGCCAAAAACCTGAACACGCTCAGCCCTATTCTTGAGCACTATTTCGGCCAGCCTAGGAGAACAATTCCAGACTAATTTTCTCCTCTTAACCCCTCTGAAATTCGACCAGCAATAAGAGTATAGCAAGCTGCAATTCTTCGCCATTACTGCCAAAGAAACCTAGAGCCATTAGGATTCCTCTATAGCAACAACTTCTAACCCTAAATCCACCTCTTCTAACCCTAAACCAAGATAGCTGACCACTCCCTCCTTATTACATGAAAATTTCAGCAAATACTCTCCTGCAATTTTCGAAAATCACAAGAGCAATCTCTAGCCAAAACCGATCACACCCTAAGGTAAGTAAAAATCATCTTAACCTCTTGATTCATTTCTTCCATTGATTCTTCTCTTTTTCTTCCTTTGAATCACGCCACATAGAGGCTAACTTCATCCTCTTTATCTACTTTCGATCAAAATGAGGTAAAGAAAATAGTTTTTCTCTTCTTCTCAAACAACTTGGGATAATCACTATAGGAGCATCGAGATCTTGTTAATCCGGTTGTTGCAAGGTAAGGGAATTCTTACCCTTGATGTCAAAATTAGGATCTAATGAGATTGATGAGGTCTATGGAAGTATGGTAGCATGATGTATGTGCTTAGTTGGGATAGATGAATATTTTGAGTCGAGTAATTAATTAAGCATATTCGATGGATAGCAAAGCTATGTTTTATTGTGATAATAATGGATGTAAATTGTGATGGTCAAGTCAAGATCTTTTTGATATATTATTCATATCTTTGATGGATATATGATCATAGTGTATGTACTTTAAGGATTAGATGATTTATTTGAAGTTAGATAATGGATCATGATTTGTTATGGGAATAAATGAGTTTAATGCATGCTTGAGTCGATTGAGACCCTGATCATGATATTATGTGATTCTAGATCAGGAGGGTACTTGAAGGAAGCAAGTTGTGATTTTATCTTATTTATCTGAGGCATATCAAGTAAGTCCTTGCATAAACTCTTTTGTTAAATGTTGTGATGGCAAGTCGAATGTTGTAAAGCTTTGTGAAGCTATTGTTGAACTATGATTATTTGGGTTGTAAATGTGGACGTTTATTCTCTAAATGGTTTTGTCAAACTAATGCCTTTATCAGAAACTGTTCTTTCTCTTAAACATTTTAGAAAACTCATTTTTCAAGAAAATCACGTTTTACAAAGCCAAAGTATGGACTTATTATTATGAGACAGGAATTGATGAATATGTTTGTTGAGTATTCAATAAGGGTAGGCTAATAATACCAGTCTTGGAGGGCGTGAGTGAGTTTTCTGGCAGGCGGCCACCTCCAGAAGATGAGCTCCGCTTGAAAAGGCGACAGTATTGGTTGGTCAGGCTGGTCCGAGCTAGCATTTGTTCCTGGTAAGGTATTATTTATTTTCCCGGTATGGACACCCAGATGGTTTTGTTGGGTGTAGGATGGAGGAGTATCTCACCTGGTGGGCTATACACTCACCTTGATCAGAACACCCAAAGTGTGGTAATCTGATCCTGTTTTAGTACACAAAGTGTGGTGCTTTAACCGTTTCTTGGCTTGGTGCACAAAATATGGTGCCTTGACCATTTTCTTATCATGGGGCTCAAAGTGTGGCACCATGATTGTTTATTTGAGTGGATGATTTATTTTGTACAAAGTGTGACAATGAAAAAAACCCACTCCTTGCCAAGAGAAATTATTTATGACTTGCCATATATTTCTACAAATATTTTCACTATGCATACACGAACTGTTCAAAGTACTATGTGCACACACAAGACTTACTGAGATGTTAATCTCACACTATTTATATCATATTTTCAGGAGATTGATTATGCTGAGCAAGCGGGAAGTGTAGTAGTTGGAGTTTTGTTATTTTTCATTATGTTTTGAGAGACAATTGTTAATTTATGCTTCGGGAACCGATGTTTCCTTTTATCTAGTTTTGCTCCCGTTTGAGCTTGATGTAATAAGAGTTTTCCTTTATCTATCTAAGTTTGATTTCTTAGGTTTGCCTTTATATTATGTACCTCGTTTTAAAGATCTCTTGTCCTCGGGATGGGGCGACATCCCTGCCTTTTTTAGGGTACGTAGTAGGGGGGTGTTACAAGTGGTATTAGAGCCTAGGTTTAGGCAATTATTTGACTTACTGGATTTTATTTCCTTAAGTATTTTGATTTGGTGCTAATCTTTGCATTTTGTTTATAGGATGGTCAAAAGAGTTGTATCGGCTGTCAGAGACTGGCCCGCTAAGCTGCAGGAATCCACTTGCCCCACTACCTGTAGCAGATCCACCCTCGTCTGATTCAGAGACAGAGCCGGAGGGAGGTTGGGTTCTGAGTGAAGATGAGATGGTGCATGAGCAGCCTATGCTAGACGACCCGGTAGTCGAGGCAGAGATGAAGGTTAATGGAAGCTTAGGAGAGTATGATGGGGATGATGAGGGTGAGGTAGTTGATCTTGCTGGTGAGGGCGAGGAGGATGAGGAGATGGTTGAGCTGCGTGAAGGGGAGACAGATGAGCTTGGGGATGAGGGGGATGATGAGAGTGGGGGAGAGATGGTTGAGATAGAGGTAGAGGATGAGGAGGTGATAGAGGTTCCCTGGACCCCATAGATAGGTGAGATTGATAGGACTTCTACTTGCTATAACCTTAAGGAGTCTAGTGATGAGGGATATAGGCTGAGGGATGGAGTTACCCCGGTAGTGAGGGAACTTAGGCAGCCTGCTTTAGGAATGGAGGATAAGGGAAAAGGGAAGCTAGAAGAGAGTCCTAAGAGGAGTGGACTTCGATACGGACTGAGAGTAGATGCTAAGCTGAGGAGAGAGGGATTGTTTGACTTATATGACTCGGAGGACGAGAGGCCAGCACCTAAGAGTGCGATTAAGTTATCTTTGGACGAGTTTTATGAGACTGCTATGAAAGCCAAGAGGGACAATGGGGTTGATTTGGGTCAGCCAAGTGAGAGTGCAGATTCGATGGGTTTTGCAAGGAATTATGTAGAGAAACCCGATAACTCTGTGGGGTGGCTTGTGGAACCAGCCTCTAACGATCCAGATGCCTCTGCTGCCTTTAGCAGTGAGTAGAGTATAGAAGACTAGCGGCATTTTCTCTCTCTTTTGGGATTTGCATTCTTCTGTTCATTGATTCTTTTTAAAGAAGCATGTTGCTTGTAGGGTTTGATTATTTTTATTAAATAAAAGGGTATCACATGTGATAACCCATTTTTCATGAAAGTATGATTCTTTATGAAAAGCATGAGTTTTATTTATTACTTGGTTTTTCCCTACATATTATTATCAAGATTTCTTTTGAAATAAGTAGATATCATTATTAACTGATCATGCACCTGAGCATACTTTTTCCTTTGGTAACTATCTGACTTTGAGTGACTGTGGTCTAAGATAGCACCAAGACGCAGGATAGTCGTGCATAGCGAACCATGTAGGAAAGTGGGTCGTCAACTCTAGAGGTTGAGCAGATGCATTGTTCCACACCTGATGTAGAGGAACACTTGCAGTGAGAGCCAGGAGAAGCTTCTGAGAGATCTCGGGATTTGACTATGGGTTAGGCTTTTGACAAGATGGCCTCGATCCTTCAGAATTTGACAGAGAGAGTGGACAAGATGGCTAAAAGATCATCGCAGGGAGAAGATGAGGCCCTGGAGCGTTTCCTAAAGTACCAACCTCTCACATTTCAGGGGGAAGTGCAGCAGGACGAGAAAGCAGAATAGTGGATCGAACAGATGGAGGATATCTTTACTACTTTACAGTACTCTGAAGAGAGAATGGTGAAGTTTGCTACTTTTCGGATGAAGGGACCATCACGAGCATGGTGGCAGTGGGTACAGAATGATTGGGACGGAGAGGAGCAGGAATGGACATGGGACAACTTTACTGAAGCTTTCTGTGTTGAGTACATTCCCCGGTGGGTAGTTGAGAAGAGGGAGGATGAGTTCCAAACCCTCAAGCAGGGAAGCATGTCAGTTGCTCAATATGTAGCCCGATTCACGCAGTTGTTAAAGTACTGCAAATGCTTGGTCGACACGGAGCAGAAGCGCACCCAACAGTTTGTGAAGGGGTGAGGCCAGATTTGAGGAAGGCATTGGCTCCATTGCCGCCAACATTGTCTACTGTCGCCGTGGACACAGCATCTCAGACAGAGAATGAAGATTGGTACTGACCAGTGAGTAGGCCTTTTCAACCGACTTGTCCACCAAATAAGGCATTCGAGTAACAAGCGACCTGCGGGCTCTATGCTATAGGGAAATCGGGGTAAGCAGCCTCGAGTGCCTATGCTAGGTCCGATGCAAAGTAATCTGAATTGCCGACTCTGTGGAAGACGTGGCCACACCAAGAGGAATTGCTGGAGCAACGGGGGAGTAAGGAGGTTCTTCAATTGTGAAGACCCAGGTCATCTTAGGAACGCCTGCCTTAAACCTTTAAGGATTGGGCAGACAGCCCCGACCCAGTCGATGGGAGTTAACCGAGGTGCTGCTGCTGGAATAGCTGGAATGGGAGGTCAGAAGCCCCAAGTGAAGGCCAAGGTCTTTGCCCTGAACAGAGATGAAGTTGGAGCGGACGCAGTTGTGATTGAAGGTAATCTTTCTATCCAAGAACGTCTTGTTAGTGTTTTAATAGATCCAGGATCCACACACTCTTACGTAAGCAAAGTATGTGCATTACATCTGGGTTGGGAAGGAAAGGAATTGCCCTACACCTTTGTAGTAAGCTCACTCTTGGGAAATGTGGTAGAAGCGGGTAAGATAATGGGAAGCTGTGAAGTTGAGATAGGGAAGGAGATTTTGGAAGCAGACCTTATAATTCTGTCCATAGACGATTATGACCGGATCTTGGGCATGGATTGGTTGTCGAAGCACAGAGCTCGTGTGGACTGTAGGATCAAGACGGTGCAGTTTGTGAGACCCGGTTGGGATGTGATTGAATTTAACGGTAAGCGAGTGAAGGAACTGAAATTCTTGATTGCTAGTGCTAAGGCCTAGAAGTTGCTCAAAAGAGGATGTATGGGATATTTGGCGTATCTTCTGAACAAACCCAAAGATCAGTGTACCTTGGAGAGTACGGAGGTGGTAAAGGACTTTCTAGACATTTTTCCTGCTGAGCTCACTTCACTACCCCCTGAACGGGAAGTTGAGTTTACCGTGGACCTAATTCCTAGAGCAGAACCTGTGTCAAGAGCCCCCTACCGGATGGTATGATGGAACTGAAGGAGTTAAAGGAGCAATTGGAAGAGTTGGTGAGGCAAGGCTACATTCGACCGAGTACGTCGCCGTAGGGAGCCCCGGTGTTGTTTGTTAAGAAGAAAGATGGTACTTTGAGGTTATGCATTGATTATCGGGGAATAAACAACTTAACGATCAAGAATAAGTATCTTCTACCCTTGAACGACGAATTGTTTGATCAACTTCAAGGCACCGCTTGCTTTTTGAAATTGGACCTGTGGCAAGGATACTATCAGGTGAGGATCAAGGAGGAAGACATTCCTAAGACTGCTTTCAACACGCGGTATGGGCACTATGAATTTATGGTGATGCCATTCGGTGTAACCAATACACCGGCGGTTTTCATGGACTTGATGCATCGTGTTTTCTAGCCAATACTTGGACAAGTTTGTAGTCATTTTCATCGACGATATCTTAATCTACCCCAAGAATCCAGAGGATCACGCGGAGCACTTAAGATTGGTGTTGGAAAAGCTGAGGGAATTCAAGCTCTTTGCTAAGTTCAGTAAATGTGAGTTTTGGTTAAGCTCGGTATCCTTCCTCAACCATGTGATATCCAAGATGGGATTAAGGTGGACCCTGCCAAGGTGAATGCCGTATCTAATTGGAAGCAACCGGAGAATATTAGCGAGATACAAAGTTTTCTCGGATTGGCTGGGTACTACCGGTGTTTCATTAAGAATTTTTCTACTCTGGCTTCACTGATGATGCGACTATTAAAGAAGGATGTCGCTTTTGCTTGGAACGAGAAGTGTGAGAAGAGTTTCCAAGAGCTTAAGAGGAGGTTGACTACAGCACCTGTATTGAGCCTACCTGAGGCTGACAAGCCCTATGCACTCTACACGGACGCATCCAAAGAAGGTCTAGGAGCTATGCTAATGCAGGATGAGAAGGTCATAGCTTATGTGTCTAGGAAGCTAAAGCCGCATAAAGCTAATTATCCGACTCATGACTTGGAGCTGGCAGCTATAGTGTTTGCCTTGAAGAAGTGGTGACATTATCTGTACGGAGCCTAATATGAAGTCTTCATCGACCATAAGAGTTTGAAGTATGTATTCACGCAGAAGGACTTTAATCTTCGACAGTGTAGATGGATGGAGTTCCTGGAGGAGTATAGGTGTCCCATTAATTATCACCCTGGAAAAGCGAACATGGTAGCTGACGTTTTGAGTCGTAAAGTGAAGATAGCACATTTGAGAATGCAGGAGGTGTCGGCAGTGCAGGAAATCCTGGAGCAGGAAGCGGAAGTTTAAGAAAGGAAGATCTGTGTAAGTAACTTGACCATGAAGCCCGATCTGAAGCAGGAAATTATGGCCGCCCAACAAAGCAGTGTGGAATTTCAGGCCTTCAAGGAGAAAGAAATTGTGAGGGGAGGAAAAGATTTTCGGACCGACGAGAAAGGGGTACTGTATTTTCGGGACCGGATATGTGTACCTAACACCCAAGATTTAACGAAAAGGATATTGGGTGAAGCTCACAAAAGCAAGTATACCATACACCTTGGGGAAGTAAAGATGTATCGTGACTTGAAGAAGAAATATTGGTGGGCCGGAATGAAGCGAGATGTGGTTTAGTGTGTATCAATATGCCTGACATGCCAGAAAGTTAAAGTGGAGCACAAGAAGTCTGCCGGTTTATTGCAACCGTTACCAATTCCTGAGTGAAAATGGGAAGAGGTGACTATGGATTTTGTGACTGGCCTTCCGATGACTAAGTTGCACAAGGATGTAGTTTGGGTGGTAGTGGACCGACTGACGAAAATAGCCCATTTTATACCAGTAAACGTAAGAGACTCGATGGAAAAGTTGTCTCAGACTTATACTCGGGAAATTGTAAGGTTGCATGGTGTACCGTCAAGCATTGTATCAGATAGGGACCCCAGGTTCACTTCGAGATTCTGGAACAAGTTTCAAGAGTCTTGGGTACTACATTGAAATTTAGCACCTCTGCTCATCTGCAAACCGACGGTCAATCCGAAAGAGTCATTTTGATATTGGAGGATATGCTTTGAGCGTGTATTTTGGACTTTGGAGACAAGTGGATCGAGTGTTTACCGCATGCAGAATTAGCGTATAACAACAGCTATCAGACATCGGTTGGGATGGCGCCATACGAAGCATTATATGGATGAAAATGTCAAGTACCGATATATTAGGGATGGACACAAGAGGGGCATATTAGGAGTACTGGTGAGGTATACATACAAGAGATGACGGACAAGGTTAGGATTATCCGAGAAAGACTGAGGGCAGCGCAAAGCCGACAGAAGAGCTAGGTAGATTCCAGGAGAAGGGAACTGGAGTTCCAAGTGGGTGATAGTGTAATCTTGAAGTTGTCTCCTAGCAGGGGAATTCTGAGGCATCCGAAAAGAGGGAAGTTGAGTCCTAGGTATCTAGGACCATTTCCGATAATGGAGAAGGTTAGGCCGGTTGCCTATAGATTGGATCTACCCGACGGATTGACTGGGATGCATGATGTTTTCCATGTGTCTCAGTTGAAGAAGTACAACCTCGATCCAAGCTATGTTCTTAATGAAGAACCTTTGGAATTGCACCCGAATCTGAGTTATGTGGAAAAGCCAGTTAAGATTTTGGAGCGGAGTGTCAAGACTCTTCAGAACAAGCAGATACCTATGGTGAAGATACTTTGGCACCATCATGGCGCTCAGGATGTAATGTGGGAAATGGAAGAATAGTTAAGACGGAAGTATCCGGATATGCTCTAAGGGTATGGCCTTTGAATTTCGGGGCAAAATTCTCTTAAGGGGGAGGGGATGTAATACCCCGCCCAAAATCACCTTTGACCTATGGGGAAAAAGTCATGCATTGCATAGCATTTCACATTTCATGTGATATCTTAAAATTATTTTTGCATGGGTGCATGTGATTTTCAAGGTTGTGCTTGCATTAAATTAGTTAAATGTGATGTTGCATTATTTGAGAGTTGTTTTAAGTGAAGTTTAGTAGAGGAGATGGAGGGATGAGAATTAGGGTGAAAAGAATTTCCTAGAGAAATGTTACAATCGGAGTTGGTTTGGAATAGCGGTTAGGTTTGGTGATTATCCTATGGTGACCCGAGTTCGAATCTTACCTCTTGCGAATCTTAGCTTTTCTTTTTGAATTCTTTTCCTAGTTTTGCTCATGCTTGGCCGAAAATCCCAGTTTTCCTTTTTAAATTTTCAGTGCCACCTTCTTAGGAATAAGTCTCCATAATTATCTCCTAAAATTCAAGGACTTTTGATAAGGATAAAGATTAATTTTATTCCCAGCTTTTATCCTTTTTTATTTTCGAAAATTCTAACTAGAGTAACTAAATTCCAGCTTCATTTTAATTTATTAGATTTTATAATTGATAGCTAGAATTAAATTGTTATTTTTCTAGTTAAATATCTTGATGACTTTGATCATGGAACCCTAGCTAAGAATCTGGAAAATTTTCCAGCTTAGTGTCGCCACCTTTGAAGAAGTTCTAACTCAACACAAACTCTTCTAATACTAGGAAATCTTATCCTAAATTCTCTTGCAAATCAAGCTTTATCCTAATCCTAAACAAACCAGATTTTTGTTCCTCTTATCTTGCAATTTTCGGTCAGCCTTGTGCTTGCACAAGCTGCACGAAAATTCTGCAATCCTAAGTGCATGCAAACTCTTCCAAACCTAGCTCAAATCACCTAAAACAACTCTCACCAATTCAGATTATTGTAGCTACACAAATCAGATTTTTATCCACTAAAATTCCCAGAATTTCGGCTAGCATAATGCACAGAAATTTTGGTCAACTTTGCACACCATATCACATGAAAATTCTGCACTTCAAAATATACCAAAACTCCTTGTTGCTTAAGCCAAACTACAGCACCTGAAACCCTTATTTTCCCCCTCTGATTTGTGGCAGAATAGCAACCAAAACATCCCAGAATTTTCCCTCTTTTGCGCACAGATTTCGCACAGAATTTCTGGTTACCAAAGCTACATAAACTCCTTCTTGTTTTGGCCAAAAACCTGAATACGCTCAGCCCTATTCTTGAGCACTATTCCGGTCAGCCTAGGAGAATAATTCCAGACTAATTTTCTCCTCTTAACCCCTCTGAAATTCGGCTAGCAATAAGAGTACAACAAGCTGTAATTCTTCGCCATTACTGCCAAAGAAACCTAGAGCCATTAGGAGTACTCTATAGCAACAACTTCTAATCCTAAATCCACCTCTTCTAACCCTAAACCAAGATAGCCGACCACTCCCTCCTTATTACACAAAAATTTCAGCAAATGCTCTCCTGCAATTTTTGAAAATCACAAGAGCAATCCCTAGCCAAAACCGATCACACCCTAAGGTAAGCAAAAATCATCTTAACCTCTTGATTCTTTTCTTCCATTGATTCTTCTCTTTTTCTTCCCTTGAATCACGCCATATAGAGGCTGATTTCATCCTCCTTATCTACTTTTGATCGAAAGGAGGTAAAGAAGACAGCTTTTCTCTTCTTCTCAAGCAACTAGGGACGATCACCATAGGAGCATCGAGATCTTGTTAATCCGATTGTTGCAAGGTAAGGGAGTTCTTACCCTTGATGTCTAAATTAAGATCTAATGAGATTGATGAGGTCTATGGAAGTATGGTAGCATGATGTATGTGCTTAGTTGGGATAGATGAATATTTTGGGTCGAGTAATTAATTAAGCATATTCGATGGATAGCAAAGCTATGTTTTATTGTGATAATAATGGATGGGAATTGTGATGGTCAAGTCAGGAACTTTTTGATATATTATTCATATCTTCGATGGATATATGATCATAGTGTATGTACTTTAAGGATTAGATGATTTATTTGAAGTTAGATAATGGATCATGATTTGTTATGGGAATAAATGAGTTTAATGCATGCTTAAGTCGATTGAGACCCTGATCATGATATTATGTGATTCTAGATCAGGAGGGTACTTGAAGGAAGCAAGCTATGCTGTGATCTTGTTTATCTGAGGCATATCAAGTAAGTCCTTGCATAAACTCTTTTGTTAAATGTTGTGATGGCAAGTCGAATGTTGTAAAGCTTTGTGAAGCTATTATTGAACTCTGATTATTTGGGTTGTAAACGTGGATGTTTATTCTCTAAATGGTTTTGTCAAACTAATGCCTTTATCAGAACTGTTCTTTCTCTTAAACATTTTAGAAAACTCCTTTTTCAAGAAAACCACATTTTACAAAGCTAAAGTATGGACTTATTATTATGAGATAGGAATTGACGGATATGTTTGTTGAGTACTCAATAAGGGTAGGCTAACAATACTAGTCTTGGAGGGCGTGGGTGAATCTTCTGGCAGGCGGCCACCTCTAGAAGATGAGCTTCGCTCGAAAAGGTGACAGTATTGGTTGGTCAGGCCGGTCCGAGCTAGCATTTGTACCTGGTAAGGTATTATTTATTTTCTCGGCATGGACACCCGGATAGTTTTGTTGGGTGTAGAGATGGAGGAGTTTCTCACCCGGTGGGCTGTACACTCACCTTGATCAGAATGCCCAAAGTGTGTTAATTTGATCCTGTCTTGGTACACAAAATGTGGTGCCTTGACCGTTTCCTGGCTTGGTGCACAAAGTGTGGTGCCTTGACCGTTTTCTTATCATGGGGCTCAAAGTGTGGCACCATGACTGTTTATTCGAGTGGATGATTTATTTTGTACAAAGTGTGACAATGAGTAAAACCCACTCCTTGCTAAGAGAAATTATTTATGACTTGCCATATATTTCTGCAAATGTTTTCACTATGCATACACGAACTGTTCAAAGTACCATGTGCACGCACAGGACTTACTGAGATGTTAATCTCACACTGTTTATATCATATTTTTAGGAGATTGATTATGCTGAGCAAGCGGGAAGTGTAGTTGTTGGAGTTTTGTTATTTTTCATTATGTTTTGAGAGACAATTGTTAATTTATGCTTCGGGAACCGATGTTTCCTTTTATCTAGTTTTGCTCCCGTTTGAGCTTGATGTAATAAGAGTTTTCCTTTATCTATCTAAGTTTGATTTCTTAGGTTTGCCTTTATATTATGTACCTCATTTTAAAGACCCTTTGTCCTCGAGACGGGGCGACATCCCCGCCCTTTTTAGGGTACATAGTAGGGGGTGTTACAATGTGCATCTGGTCAAGCCTGCTTAACTCTTGGAAAAGAAGGCGTCTTTCAAAGGATTGACACCAAAAGAAATACCTTTTTATCTTGAATTTCTATATTAACATGAGTTGGATTTTTCCTAAGGAAAAGATAATTTCTTGACGTGTTCTTAGTAATCTTGATGTGTTTAATGCTAGAACTGTTGTCATCAATTTAAGTTCATGCCATATTTGTGATTTTTTTGGTTCACAAGTCTAAGAGAACGATTTCTTGAAGGATGGGATAAACTTTATGTTTGATGGAATTTCTAAAAATATATGATAGTGGCCTAATTTAGTTCAAAATAAATTAGCAATATAATTTATTATTGTAGGGATTTTTTATGTTGGTTCCTAGACATGTAATGGATGTTATTTATGTTAATAATTATGCAAAAAACCCTAGTTTTAAACCTTGTAAATTTTTCAAATACAAAGGAAACAAAAAAAGAGTTTATCAGTTTAGTTGTAAGTTTAGTTTGGGCTATTAATTTTGTATAAAATATTCCAAATCTGACCAAGGACAAAACAAAGAAAATGTAGCTTTATGTGTCTAATTGTTAATTGGAAAATTTTGGAATTTTATGATATGTAGATTAAAAGTTTCGAATTTTTCTTTAACGCTGATTTGGTTTGGGTAGAAAGCTATAGTAACGAAAATAATTTTTTTGAGAATTATTTAAATCTAATTTTTTGTGAAGGACCACCTGAAACCTATATTAAATGCACTAATAGTTATCTCTACAAAATTTGAGGTCAATCCAATGTGTTTTCCTGTGTAATATATACTTGGGAAGGAAGGGATAACTTGTTGGAATTTGTGATCAACTTAATAATCTCTAGAGAAACTCTTTAATATTAATTTATATCCTTCCTTAGGTGTAGTAATTATATGTGTGTTGACACTTAGGAAAGTAGTAAAGGTTTAGATAATGAATTTATTTGAAACCTCGTTGATTGGATGTGGATAGGGAATTAGTTATAAGGAATATGATTTCCTAAAGTACTAGGATTAAGTTGTGACTTCTTTATTTTATGACTTTAAGATTTGGAAGGTGGTCAAGGGTAAGGATTTACCCATTGGAATTAAGGAATTTATTTGCTACACCAAGAAAGTTCTTGTATTAAAATTGTTTGTAAAATATAACAATTGCAATATTGTCAAGTGTTACGATTTGCCATTTGAAATTGGGGTTTTGTATTAAAATGTTCAACATGACTAGTTTCTTACTCTATTGCAACTAACGCACTGATTTCTTAAACAAAAGGGATTTCAAAACAATTCACTTAACTTTTGCATTAAATAATTTAATCAAGGTTTACCAAGTCATGTTGGATTTTTTCTTTTTGATTACTACTTGATGCTAATGAGTTTCCTTAATGCAAAAATGTCGAGTATTCAATAAGGGTAGGCGTCTAGCAATAGTCTAAGAAGGAGCGAGCTAGCTTTTCGGTAGGTAGCCACCTCCGGGCGGTAAACTCGTTTTTTATTAGGCGACAGTGGTAGGGAGTTAGGCTAGTCCTAGCTATCAATCAGTTCTAAGTGGGACTGTATTTCTCTGGAATGAACAACCAGTAAGTTAAAAGGGTTTGGGAGAAAGTGGAGTATCTCCACCTGTGGACCGATCACCTATTGTACTGTAATGCAAGATTTCGTAGTATTGGGTCATAATGCAGGGTTTCATGACTCAGGACATCTCCTATTTAAGTAATTAAATTTTCTACATCAGAAGGAATATATATATATATATATATATATATATATATATATATATATCAGAACTACTCATTTCCTTTATATCCTTTTGGTATTTTCATTCATTCTAAATGAGCTAATACGAGATGTTTCTTCGTATCTATAACTGTTTTTGTTTCTGCTCCAGTACTCATAGTTAATATTTCCTTTCCTTTATCTCTTTCTCTCTGTTGTATTAATATTCTAATTAAAGTTCCTATTTTATCTATTTCTAATATTATCTGTTCACCATAACAAATTATTATTTTTTTAGATTTCTAGTAAATCTTTATCTATTTTTGTAGAAATATCTTGTTCTACTAACATAGCAAACTTTTGTTTATCCATTTAAATGTTTTGTTAAATGTGAAATTAAAAATTCATAATTTATTTTTTTAAAGGGTTTTATCCTTAACATAGAAAATAATAGTTGAAATTTTTAGCTTTTCACTAAAGTTAATAAAAACCTATTAATTTTAAAGAAACATTTTTCCTAAAAACCTATTTTTTTTCCAAAAGATTAAGTGGGAGAGGGGTTCCAATAGCTCCACGGCTTCTATCACGAATTCCTGTTAGAGATTGTGGTTATTCTCGCATCATTTTGAGCATGACCCCTTATAGGATGGATTTCCATGAGAATCTAGAACTAACGGAGGAATTATAATTAAATCCTAGGATAAGTGTTAGTGTCGGGCAACCTATCATTGGAAGCATTAATGCTGAATTATCCGTAGGTGGTGAGAGTAGTGGCCATCCTATCGATGGAACTATTTTTAGATCATTACCTATTAGGGAAGTTTAATTTGTGATGTTATACACTTAACTTCGAAAATTGTTAACCTTCGTACGAAGCTTTGTTAATTTTTCTAAGAGCTAAATTGTTCATTTTTTAGATAATTGTTTTAATTGGTTAACTACATCATAGAAATAATATGATGTTTCAAATGTGCATTTTTATATGTGTTTTTCAAAACAAACATTTTTCTGAATGAAGTTTTTTTTCCAATCAATAGAAATGTCTGGTTTCAGTCCTTTGTCCATTATTCTTAAAGAGAATAAGTTAACTGGACCAAACTAAGTGGACCGAAAAAAGAATCTGAACATGGTACTCATTGCAGATGAGTACAAGTATGTTCTGACCGACCCCTGTCTTGAAATTGGAGAAGATTCCACGGACCAGGATCGTGAGGCGGAGAAGGTATGGAGGAAAGCTGATGAAATGACTCGATGCTATATGTTGGCTTCTATGTCCAATGTTCTCTAGTTTAAGCACAAGAACATACTTATTGCGTACGACATCGATGTTTCGTTGCGTACCATATTTGCTGACAAGAGCCGGAGGGCAGGAAGCTCTTAGAGCAATCATGAATACTAGGATGGCTAAGGGGGCATCGGTTCGTGAGCATATGCTCAAGATGATTGCCCGCTTTGAAGAGGCCAAGGTCCTAGGGGTAACAATCGATCCCGAGAGCTAAATTGATATGGTTCTTGAGACTTTACCAAAATCGTACTCTCAGTCCAAGTTAAATTATAACATGAACAAGTTGAGTATGTCTTTACCAAAGTTGATGAAGGAAATTCAAGCTGCAGAAAAAATAATGAAGCTTGACTCAAAGATTTTGGTTACTCGTTCTGGTTCATCTTCTAGAATTGGGTCTAAGCCTATGAAGTTTAAAAAGAAGATGGCCTAGAACAATGCAGGGGCCTAGCCTAAGGCATATAAGCCTGGTCCATCAGCAACAAGCCCAAGGGCAAGTGTTTCAAATGTGGTAAGAAGAGGCACTTCAAAAAGGATTGTCCAAACTTCATGGCCAAGTCCTTCTCAGATATTGCTATTTATTTAAAGTATATTTTGATGGTTGGATCATCAGCCAGTTAGATTATTGATTACGAAGCCACTGACCATATATTTAACTCTTTATAGGGGTTCAGCAAGATAAGACGACTCAATAGAAGAGAGCATGGACTTAGAGTGGGTAATAGAGCACAAGTGTGGGCCGAAGTAGTGGGAGACTTAGAGCTATTATTTAATTGTAATAGGGTTTTAATTTTAAAAGATATTTTATATGTTTCTAGTTTTAAATAGAATATGATTTCAGTTTCTAAATTGATTAATCAAGGACATTCTGTTTCTTTCTATTCCGGTATTTCAATCAGTAGAAATGGAAATATTATTTGTTTTAGAAAAATGTATGGGAATCTTTTCTATGTTAATCCTATTAATTGTAAAATAAATAATACTCAAACGAAATCTAATAATAAGAAGAGAAAGGCCACATCAAACAACTATTATTTATAGCACTTGAGATTAGGACATATAAATCGTAATCGGATTCAGAGGTTAATCCAAAATGGGTCTTTGGACTCATTGGAATTAGAGGAATAGCCTCAGTATGAATCTTGTCTTAAGGGTAAAATGACCAAAAAGTCCTTTACTCAAAAGGCGGAAAAGGCCAAGGAAATATTAGAGTTAGTTCGTACTAATGTTTGTGGTCCTATGTCTTCACCAGCTAAAGAAGGTTAAAATTACTTAATCACGTTTACAGATGATTATTCGTTGTAGACAAAGAATTTTGGGATAAAATATATTCTCAAGATTAAAAGAAAATTACATATTTTAGTCTTGATTAATTAAAATGAATTCATGAATAAATATAATTATTCTTTAAATTAATATAAAGCCCATTAAATCTAATGGATTTTGAAATTGGACTATTGAAATTAGGCTATTATTAATGGTCCATTTTACATTAAATCCAATATATTATAGATTAAATGGAATTGGACTAGGCCCTAAAGTTGGACTTTTTAAAAATCTCATAACCCAAATATAATGTGGATTAAATGAGATTGGGCTAAAACATAAATTAAGCCCATGTCATCTTAAACCCAAGTCTTTTAGGGTTTGTTGGGAGACTCCTTCAAAATCCCACATCGACTATTTATGCCAAAGTCAAGGGATTTTTGACCTATAAATAAGGTTTTCCCTCAATGGTTCAAGGTACCCCCCAGATCCTCAAGCTTCAATAAACAAGAGGAATCTCAAATTTCAACAAGCTCAAGCATTCAAGCTTTATCAAATTCAAGGTTCCGAATCATCATCAAATCAAGGTCCAGAATCTTCATCAAATTTCAAGGCATTCATCTTGCTCTACATCCAAACAAGTCTCGAAGGCTTGACAATTAAGTGTTCGTCATCAAATCCCGTTCAATCCAAGACCAAGCTGTTCAGCCCTCGAATCAACATTTTTTTCAAAAAGAGAAGAATCGGAGGACTTATCCTGCAATTTAGGACTTCTTCAGAGATTTGTAACCACTTTTCATATTTACTAAATATTTTGTAAATTTTGATATTTTTCTTGCCTTATTTGTACACTTGAAATTTATTATCTACAAATTTCTGGCATGCCCAGTGGGACAATCTCTGCCTACCATCTTTTCTCTTCAACCTTTAAATCAATCCCAAGTTCAAGTACAAGCATAAATCAACTTAATGGCCTAAAGAACAACAAAACTACATCAGCTCGTTCAAAGGTTGCTGATATCATGGAGGTTGCTTCAACTGTTAACAAGGCTCCACAAGCTTCAAGCTAAGGCATGCTGACAAGAAGTAAGGCTCGAGCTCTTTCACAAAGCGCAGCTCAAAACTTCAACGTTGTCTTATTGCCTGCAACTTCAAAGTTGAAGCAAGATGCTGCTTCTACAATGTGCAAAATGTCACCTTCATTGGAGAAGACCAACATCTCCAAACATGTAACACCCCGCTACCTAGGCCCGCCAGGGCCGGGGATATTGCCCCGTCCAAAGGATAAGGGGTCTTTATAACTAGGTCACACAAATAAAATAACGGAATAAAAATGATACTTGAACTTAAAATTTATTACATCCAAAAAATAAATCCAAGAATAAATCCAAGAATACCAACAACAAATCCATAATAAAATTTATCCACTCTCATCTCCCCAAAGCATTTTACAAAATAAATTATCAGAAAATCTTCCAAAGCAGGCAATATCTAGCTACTCATCACCACAGCAGGATCGACCTGAAATCATGGTAAAAATGGTGGTGAGACAGAAATCTCAGTAAGTCCGTGTGTGCTTAAGTGTCGGGAGAAAACAGTTCGTGAATGCAAAGTATAAAATTCTTTACAAGAGATCACTGGCAAGCAATAGACATTAGTCAAAAGCGAGAGTGGTGTTTTGGCTTTTCCAACCATAAATAATCAATAAAATCAACCACTTAAAAGAAATGATCATGGGTTACCACACGTTGGGCCCTATAACCGCATGGTCAGCATGCCACACTTTGTGCATACTGTAACACCCCGCTACCTAGGCCCGCCAGGGCCGGGGATGTCGCCCCGTCTAAAGGACAATGGGTCTTTATAACTAGGTCACACGAATAAAATAGCGGAATAAAATCAATACTTTAACTTAAAATTTATTACATCCCAAGAATAAATCCATAAATAAAATTATCCACTCTCAACTCCCCAAAGTAATACATAAAAAAAATAAATGACATTATTCTCTTCCAAGGCAGATAACACTAGGTACTCATCCCCACAGCAGGATCGACCTGAAATCATGGTAAAAAGGTGATGAGATAGAAATCTCAGTAAGTCCGTGTGTGCTTTGGGTGTTCAGTGAAAACAGTTCTTGGATGCAAAGTGTGAAATCTTTATAAGAGAAATATTGACAAGCAATAAACATTAGTCAAAAGCAAGAGTGGTGTTTTCCTCTTTTTGAAACCATACAAGTACACAATAAAATCAACCACTCAAAAAGTGGTCATGGGTTACACACGTTGGGCCCCATAACCATACAACGGTCAGAATGCCACATTTTGTGTAGACTGACAAAAGAAATACTGGCAAGCAATGAATGATGTTTAAAAACAAGAGTGGCGTTTTGGCTTTCAAACCAACAGGTGCAATAAAATCAACCACTCAAAAAGGGTGGTCATGGGTTACCACACGTTGGCCCCATGTTCACATGGTTAGTATGCCACACTTTGAGCATACTGCCGGTCAGAATACCACACTTTGTGCAGACTGACAAAAGGTAGGTGATCGGCCTACCGGGCAAGATACTCCTTATTCTCTATATCCAAACAACAACCTGGTGTCCATTCTGACATAACACAGTCACTTGACTGAAATAAAAACTGCTAGCTCGAACCGACATGATTAAGTAGTACTGACGTTTCTCTAAGTTGAGTTTATCTTTTGGAGGTGGCCTCCTGCCAGAGGACTCACTCTTGCTCTCAAAACTAGTATTACTAGCCTACCCTTATTGAGTACTCAACACAACGTATCCCACTTGGGAAAAATGAACAAAACATAGTTCCACTTGAAATTGACAATTAAGGTTTTCTAAAGTTTGGGGCAAAATTGGTTTTAGAAAGAGTTTTAGGTTTTGAGTAAAACCTCCCCTTGATTTGCAAATAGTTTATTTGCCTGAAATGAGAATGGAAATATTCCTCAATTGCCTTTACAGAAATGAGTGACCATGCACTCTACATTTGTCTTGCCATTAAAAAAAAATCATTTTTCATCAAACAGGTTTTATGCAGGAGCTTACCTGATCCTTGCTCACAACAAAGGTCTCTAACAGCTGATCTAACCCCGCATGGGATGCATACAAACCACAATCAAACTCAAGCCAAAATCCGCTTTCACAAATAAACTAACTCAACTTACTACTACAACCATGATCCTAGTGTCTCAAGCTTTAAGGCCAAATAATAAATAAAAAGGTTTATAAGCCAAGGCTAATTTTGATATTTAAAATAATTAGAGTTTTGGGAAATAGGTACTAATAAGTTGAAGGTTTAAATCTTGCTAAAATAATTTAGAGTTTATTTGATGAAAAATCCTAGGTGGTACTAGGTAAAATAATAATTTATTAATAATTAATTGCTAGAAAATAATTGATAATTAAAATTAGTTGAAAATAAATTTTAATGAGTCTTGATTGAAAGATACTAAATAAATTTTAGTAGATTTTGGTTAAAAGATAATAATTAAATTTTAATAGTAAATATTTTACTTATTATGATTATTTTCATAAAAAGCTTTATTTGATACTATCAGTTTATATATAATATCTATATACTTTATTTTTCTAGCAAAAGCTATTATTTATTTGACTAAAATATCCTTATTATATATATAATATTCCAAATCTACCCCTCCTAGGGTTTTCGAAATTACTAGCCAAAAATCATAATATTAAATATTTTATTGAAGAAATAAAATTAGCTTAGAGACAACTAGATCATGACCATAGTTCTATTGCTAACCACAATCATGAACATTTACAACCCTTTAATTCATCAAATCATCCAAATCATGCATGTAAGAATAGATCTAACGATATCAAGACATGATCTAACCTTTTCTAGCATAAATATAACCATGGTTTTAATAATCAACCAAGAATATAAATCCTATTCATCATAGATGACATAATCTCTAGCATGCTTGATCACATACATCACTCAGAACATGGAGACATGCATTAAACCCTAAAACATCATAATATCATCCAAGATAGATCATCACATGCATCAATCCCATCTCCATCATAAACACACATTCATTCGTGCTTCAATTTCAACTCATCACAACAACACATGCTCAAATCCTATTCATAATCCATCTCCTACCAATAATGTCCTAGAGACATGAATCTAGAATTTACAAGGAGGGTTGAAAAGGCTTACTTGATTGATGAATACCTTGAAGGAGTTTTGAATGGATCTCAACTCTTAGAGGTCTAAATTCATCCAAGAAAGATGAAGAAAGCATGGCCATTGGTAAAGAAGTCATTCGGCCAAGAGAGAGAGAGAGAGAGAGAGAGAGAGAGAGAGTCCATTAGCATGCTTATTCATATATATATATATATATATATATTCATTAGAGATCAAGATTGGAGAAGATGAAGTTGTTAAAACAATCATACCTTGAAGGTGTTCTTGAGCCTTCTCAAAAATTTCTAGTTTTTGATCCAAACTAGCAAGTTGGATTTTGGAGTTTGATGTTAAGAATGGTGTGGATGGACTCACAACAGTGAGTAGATGAATTCTGGAGTTTTTAGCAGTAGTTTGAAGTAATTGGGAGATGTATTAGGTGAAAGGAAGGAGTAGGTGTTCTTGATGTGCTATGTGTTCTTGAAGGTTGAAGGGAATTGAGAGGTTTTGATTTGTAGCTGCCGAAATTCTGGAGGATTAGGGCTGGCCAAATTGGTTGTAGGGTTTAGGAAGATGATTCTCTGGTTTGGAAGGGAAAAGCAAAGGCTAGTTGTTGAAATCCTTGAAGAATATTTTTAGGAAGCAAATTTGAAAACTAAATATTCAAGAATATCTTTGATTATTGGAGAGCTTTTGGAAGTCTGCCATGGCCGAATTGTTGGGCAGTGTTTCGGCTAGAGGAATACTGGTTAAGGAAGGCTAAGGGTGGCTAAAAATAAGGAGGAGTGTAATGGTGAAGGGAAGGTCTGGTTGTTTGAGGTATATTTTATGAAAAGTTGTTAAATCATGGTGGCTGGAATTTTGGTATCTAAATCAAGGCATGATTGCAGATTTTTTTTGGAAATCTTTTAGGCAGCCATGATTGGATTTTCATGCAGAAGCTTGAGGAGGATAATGGAGTTCAGTTACTAAAGGTTTAAGGGTGATTTGTGCAAAAGAAGGATGGAGTTTCGGCTAGGGATGAATTAGGAACCAAGGCTAGAAAATTTCTGCACAGGATTTCGCTGCTTGCTGGAATTTTCTGGGCAATTTTCGGTTGCCCTTTTCCAGTCGGTTTGCAGGGAGTTTGAAGGAGATTTTAGGGGTCTTTCAAGGCTGGTTTCCAGCCTTCTTTAGGGAGGAAAAATGTGGCTAAGGTGCTGAGCAAAAACTGAAAGAAAACACCTTGGTTTTGGACCTCCAAAGCTGCGAATTTGCCCAAGAATTTTCCTGGTTTTGCACCACCTTTGTGCAGTCTGAAAATGACCAGAAAAATTTAGGTTGCAAGCTGATCCACAAGGCCATTTTCTAGCAGCATTTGGGAGGGAATAATGGCTAAGAATTTCGACCCCTTGAAGGCACAAGAAGCTGGAAAATTTCAGTTCATTCCAAGAAGGAAAATGAACCTAGCTAGAGGGAATTTTTAGAAAGTTCACTAGAGGAATTTAATTCACTTGAAATCCTTCCCCCTCTTCCATTGCTTCGGTCCATAAGATGTCTTTTACTAAGACATTTTTAACCTTCAAAGCCACAGCGCCTTGCTGGAATTTTTGGAAAGAAAAGGGCTAGAACAATTTGATCAAACTAATGAATTGAGAAATAGGAAAAATTAAGGATCAAGAGGAAATGAATTCCCCTTAGGAATTTTGTGTAGAGCAAAGGAGTAGGATTTGGATATTCCTATCATGTCTCTCTTAGGACAACATATCTACCCTACTCCCAACACATAAGGCCGAAAAAGATACTTCCCAAGTAAAAATAAAATTTAACCAAGCTAAAGCTCCTATGATGGAATTTGAACCCAAGACCTCAAGAATTAATTCCAAATCTCCAACCACTAAACCACAACAACTCTTATTCTTATTTTCCCCCTAAAAATATTTTCCTATTCAATCCTCAAGCTATCGCCCTTTTTCCACCTCAAGCAAAAATTACCATTTCGCCCTTCTCACTTAATAATCATAATCAAGCCTTCTAGACTATAAAACACAAATTCAATGCACATAAAATCATATTTAAACATGTAATAAAATATGATATGCATCCCAACCCCCTTACTCTAAGGTTGGTTTTGATTGGGGTTTCACATCCTCCCCTCCTTAGAAGAATTTCGTCTCGAAATTCAGGCGTACTTCTATTTCAGATCGGGATACTTCTGCTTAACGCACTCTTCTAATTCACATGTGGCATCTCGCGTGCCATGATGCTCCCACTGAACCTTTACCATCAGAATCTGCTTGTTCCGGAGATTCTTGATACTGCGGTCTAATATTCGCACAGGCTTCTCCACATAGCTCAGATCGGGTTGCAACACCAACGGCTCATTATTCAGAACATGACCGAGATCGGCATTGTACTTCTTTAATTGTGACACATGAAACACATCATGAATTTTCGTCAATCCATCTGGCAAGTCGAGTCGGTATGCTACCGGTCCAATCTTTTCCTTTATCGGGAACGACCCCAAATACCTCGAATTCAACTTTCCACCCTTCTGTCCAACATATCTTGAACCACTTGAATCTCCTATACTCTTAGTCTGGCCATACCGACTTTTCTGCTTAGTGCATCAGCAACAATGTTGGCCTTCCCGGGTCTCCTACTCTTGGTTGGTAGGGCACTTGTTGGATTGCTGCCTCTGGAAAGGTCCTTGCGGTTGCCTTGGCAGCTGGAAAGGCCTTGATGCCATTCTGCTGCAGTCCTCATTTTCTGTTCGGGTAGTTGCGTTTACGGGCCCTGAATAGGTCATTGGAGGAGAAGGTGCCAACGCTTTCCTCAATTCCGGCCTCAATCCTTTAACAAACTGCCTTGTCCTATTCTGCTCGGTGTCCACTAATCTCTTGTAGTACTTCGATAGCTGGGTGAACCGTGCTGCGTACTAAGCCACTGACATGCCTTCCTGCTTTAAATTCTGAAATTCGTCCTCTCGCTTTTCCACTATCCACTGAGGGATGTACTCAGCTCTGAAGGCTTCGACGAAACTGGACCACGTCCATTCCTGCTCGATCATTTCCCCGTCGTCTTGAATCTACTACCACCATGCCCAAGCTGGGCCTCTCAAATGGAATGTTGCAAATTTAACCATTTGCCCCTCGATGTATTAGAGCGTTGCAAATATATCCTCCATCTACTCGATCCATTGCTTTGCCTTCTGATCTTGCTCAACTTCACCCAAGAAGATTGCGGCTGAAACTTCAAAAACCGCTCTAATACCTCATCTTCTCCCTTAGGGACCCTTCGCTCCGTCAGGGTTTGCAGAACCTTCGCCATCTTACTAAATGCCTGTCCCATCGACACATCATCCGGTGCTTCAGACCCCCATTCTGAATCTGGCTCATTCTCATCCCCCCGATTAGGTGACAGCATTTGAGTCATCTCAAACTCTGGTGCTACAGGCTTTTCTTCCGGAACTCTTCTGTTAATGTGGCTACAGGGCGCTTGGGTGCCATTCTCAACCATGCCCAGATAATGAGTGTATGTATTCAAGTTTAAAACATTTTGAGCATGCATTCACATTCAAGTTTTAGTAAAAGAGAATCCGATGCAATTTTTTGTACATGATCAGATAATAATAATGATATCTACTCATTTTAAAAGAAAAATTTGATGATGTTATTTGGGGGGAAACCAAGTAATAAATAAAACTCATACTTTTCATAAAACCATACTTTCATAAAGAAGGGGTCATCACACGCGATACCCCTTTTTTTTTCGGTAAAATAATCGAACCCTACCAGCAACACACTTCTTCGAAAAGAATAGATGAACAAAAGAATGCAAATCCCAAAAGAGAGAGAGAGAGAGAGAGAGAGAGAGAGAGAGAGAGAGCGAGCAAATGTTGCTAATCTTCTATACTCTACTCGCTGCTAGAGTCAGTAGAGGTATCTGGATCGTTAGAGGCTGGTTTCACGAGCCACCCCATGAAGCTATCGTGTTTCCCCACATAATCCCTCGCAAAACCCGCACTCTCACTTGGCTGACCTAAATTACCCTCATTGCCCCTCTTAGCTCTCATAGCTACCTCATAAAACTCATCCAAAGCTAGTCTAATCGCACCCTTAGGTGCAGGCCTCTCGTCTTCCGAGTCGTATAGGTCAAACAATCCCTCTCTCCTCAACTTAGCATCTATACCCAGTCCATATCGAAGTCCGCTCCTCTTAGGTCTCTCTTCTAGCTTCCCTTTACCCTTATCTTCCATTCCTAAAGCGGACTGCCTAAGCTCCCTTAATACCGGGGTAACTCCATCCCTCAGCCTATAACCCTCATCACTAGACTCCTTGAGGTCATAGCAAGTAAAAGTCCTAACAAACTCACCTATCTTTGGGGTCTGGGGAGCCTCCATCGCATCCTTATCCTCCTCCTCTATCCTAACTCTTATCATCACCCTCATCCCCAAACTCATCCACCTCCCCTTCACTTAGCTCAGCCATCTCCTCATCTCCCTCACCCTTACTAACAAGCTCATCTACCTCACCTTTATCATCCCCATCGTACTCACCTACACCCCCATCAACCTCCATCTCTGCCTTAACAACCGGGTCATCTAGCAAAGGCGGCTCATGCTCCATCTCGTCCTTACTCAAAAACCAACCTCCTTCAGGTTCTATCTCCAAATTAGACAAGGGTGGACTGTTACAGGTAATGGGGCAGATGGGTTCCTGCAACCAGCGGGCCAGTCTCTGACAGCCGATGCAACTCTTTTGACCATCCTATAAACAAAACGTAAGGATTAGCACCAGATCAAAATACTTAAGGAAATAAAAATCCAGAAAATCAACTGATTGCCTAAACCTAGGCTATGATACCACTTGTAACACCCCGCTACCTAGGCCCGCCAGGGCCGGGGATGTCGCCCCGTCCAAAGGACAAGAGGTCTTTATAACTAGGTCACATGAATAAAATAGCAGAATAAAATCAATACTTTAACTTAAAATTTATTATATCCCAAGAATAAATTCATAAATAAAATTATCCACTCTCAACTCCCCAAAGCAATACATTAAAAAAATAAATGACATCATTCTCTTCCAAGGCAGATAACACTAGCTACTTATCCCCACAGCAGGATCGACCTAAAATCATGGTAAAAAGGTGAGACAGAAATCTTAGTAAGTCCGTGTGTGCTTTGGGTGTTCAGTGAAAACAGTTCGTGGATGCAAAGTGTGAAATCTTTATAAGAGAAATATTGGCAAGCAATAAACATTAGTCAAAATTAAGAGTGGTATTTTCCTCTTTTTGAAACCATACAAGTGCACAATAAAATCTACCACTCAAAAAGTGGTCATGGGTTACCACACGTTGGGCCCCATAACCATACAACGGTCAGAATGCCACATTTTGTGTAGACTGACAAAAGAAATACTGGCAAGTAATGAATGATATTTAAAAATAAGAGTGGCGTTTTGGCTTTCAAACCAACAGGTGCAATAAAATCAACCACTCAAAAAGGGTGGTCATGGGTTACCACACGTTGGGCCCCATGTCCACATGGTCAGTATGCCACACTTTGAGCATACTGCCGGTCAGAATGCCATACTTTGTGCAGACTGACAAAAGGTACGTGATCGGCCTACCGGGCAAGATACTCCTCCTTCTCTATACCCAAACAACAACTGGGTATCCATTCCGACAATACACAGTCACTTGATTGAAAGAGAACATTGCTAGCTCGGACCGGAATGACCTACTGGACTGACGTCCTATCCGGCAAGGACTCAACCCTCAGAGGTGGCTACCTACTAGAGACTTACCCTAACCTCACAAAGACTAGCTCTAGTAGTCCACCCTTATTGAGTATTCAACGACATTTCCCACTTGGGATAAAATGAACAAAACACTGTTCCACATGAAAATGGCAATTAAGGGTTTCCAAAGTCTTTATCAAAATCAGTTTTGGAAAGAGTTTTGAGATTGAGTAAATCTGCTTATTAATTTTCAAATAAATTGTTTGTCTGAAATAGGTAAGTTAATCCTCAATTGCCCTTGCAAAATTGAGTGTCCATGCACTCTACATTTAGCTTGCCATAATAAATATGTTTCATCAATCAGGTTTTATGCAGGAGCTTACCTGTTTCTTGCTCACAATATAAGGTCTCTAACAGCTGACCTAACCTCGTATGGGCAAATACAAACCACAATCAAACTCAAGCCAAAATCCACTTTCTCAATTTAAAACAACTCAACTCATTACCACAATGATCCTAGTGTCTCAAGCTTTAAGGCCAAACTAAAAATAAATAGGTTTATAAGCTAAGCCTAATTTGATATTTAAAATAATTAATGTTTTGAGAAACAAGTACTAATAAGTTGATGGTTTAAATCGTGCTAAGAAAAATTTAGGGTTTACTTGATAAAGAGTACTAGGTGGTATTAGGTAAAATAATGATTTATTAATAATTTAGTTGTTAGAAAATAATTGATAACTAAAATTAGTTAAAAATAAATTTAATGAGTCTTGCTTGAAAAATAATAAATAAAATTTTAATGGGTTTGATTAAAAGATAATAATTAAATTTAAAATAATAATTATTTTACTAATTATGATTATTTCCATAAAAGGCTTTAGTTGATTTCATTATTTTATATAATATATATATATACATATATATATATAAATATATATTCTATTTTTCTAGCAAAAGCTATTATTTATTTGACTAAAATATCCTTATTATATATAATAATCCAAATTTACCCTCCTAGGGTTTTTTTTTTTCCGAATTTACTAGCAAAATCATATTATTAAGTATTTTATTCATGAAATAAAAATTAGCTTAGGGACCACTAGATCATGATCATACTTCTATGACTAACCACAATCATGAACATATACAATCCTTCAATTCATCAAATCATCGAAATCATGCATATAAGCATAGATCTAAATTTATCAAGACATGATCTAACCCCTACTTAGCATAAATATGATCATGGCTTCAATAATCCAACATGAATATAAATCCTATTCACCAAAGGTGACATAATATCTAGCATACTTTATCACAAATACTACCTATGACATAGAGACATGAATTAAACCTCAAATCATCATACAATCAACCAAGGTAATCCATCCATGCATAAATCCCATCTCCTTCATATTCATACATACATTCATGCTTCAACCTCAACAATATATACTTAAATCCTATCCACAATCCATCTTCTATCAACATCATCCTAGAGACATGAATCTAGAATTTAAAAGAAGGGTTTAAAAGGCTTACTTTCTTGCTGAATATTTTGAAGGAGTTTCGAATGGTTGACAACCCCTAGATGCCTAAATCTGTCCAAGGAAGGTGGAGAAAGCATGGCCATTGGAGAAGAAGCCATCCGGCCAAGAGGAGAGAGAGAGAGAGAGAGAGAGAGAGAGAGAGAGAGAGAGAGAGAGAGAGAGCATTAGTATGTTGATTCGCGTTTATATTCATTAGAGATCAAGATTGGAGAAGATGAAGTTGTTAGAACAAACCTACCTTGAAGGTGTTCTTGAGCCTTTACAAAATTTCTGGTTTTTGATCCAAAATAGTAAGTTGGATTTTGGAGTTTGATGTTAAGAATGGTATTGATGGACTCATGGCAGTGAGTAGGTTCCATCTGGAAATTTTTGAAGGAGTTTGAAGTGATTTGGGAGAGTATTGGGTGAAAGGAAGGAGTATGTATTCTTGGTGTGTTGTGTGTTCATGATGTTGAAGAGAGTAGAGAGCTTTTGGGATTGGAGTCCAGAAATTCTGTAAAGATAAGGGTTGGCTGACTGCTTGAAGGGTTTTGGTAGCTGATTTTCTGGTTTTGAAGGGAAGAGGAAAGGCTAGTTGATGAAATCCTTGAAGAATATTTTTGGGAAGCAAATTTGGAAACTAAATATTCAGGAATACCTTTGATCATGGGAGAGCATTTGGAAGTCTGCCACGGCCGAATTGCTGGCAGTGTTTCGGCTAGATGAATGCTGGTTGAGAGGGGCTAAGGATGGCCAAAAATACTGAGTGTAATGGTGAAGGGAAGGTCTGGTTGTTTGAGGTATATTTTATGGAAAGTTGTTAAATCATGGTGGTTGGAATTTTGGTATCCAAATCAGATCATGTTTGCAGAATTTTTTTGGAAATTTTTTAGGCAGCCATGACTAGATTTTCGTACAGAAGCTTGAGGAGGATAATGGAGTTCAGTTACTGAAGGTTTAAGTGTGATTTGTGCAGAAGAAGGATGGAGTTTCGGCTAGGGATGAGTTAAAAACCAAGGTTGGAAAATTTCTGCATAGGATTTCGCTGCTTGTGGGAATTTTCTGTGCAGTTTTCGGCTGCCCTTTTCCAGTCGATTTATAGGGAGTTTGAAGGGGAATTTTAGGGCTTTTCAAGGCTGGTTTCCAGCCTTCTTCATGGAGGAAAAACGTGGCTAAGATGCTGAACAAAAACTGGAAGACAACAGCTTGGTTTCGGACCTCCTAAGCTGTGAATTTGCCTAGGAATTTTCCTGGTTTTGTACATCTTTTGCGCAGTCCGAAAATGGCCAGAAAAATCCAAGTTCTAAGCTGAAAAAAAAGGCCATTTTCTGGCAGCATTTGGGAGGGAATAATGGCTAGAATTTTGACACCTTGAAAGCACACAAAGCTAGGAAAATTTCAGTTCCATGCATGAAGGAAAATGAACTTAGCTAGAGTGAAGTTTTTAGAAAGTTCACTAAGGAATTTAATTCACTTGAAATCCTTTCCCCCTCTTCCATGGTTTCAGTCCATAAGATGTCTCTTACTAAGACATTTTGAACTTTCAAAGCCACAGCACATTGCTGGAATTTTTCTAGAATAAAATTGGTTTGAACAATTTGAACAAGCTAATAAATTGAGAAATAGGAAAAATTAAGGATCAAGAGGAAATGAATTCCCCTTAGAAATTTTGTGTAGAGCAATAGAATAGGATTAGGATACTCCTATCATGTCTCTCTTAGAACAACATCTCTACCCTATTCCAAAGCACATAAGTCCGAAAATTTCCACTTCTTAAGCAAAAATAAAATTTAATCATTCTAAAGCTCCCATGATGGAATTTGAACCCAAGACCTCAAGAATTAATTCTAAAGCTCTAACCACTAAATCACAACAACTCTTGTTCTTATTTTCCCTCTAAAAAAAAATATATATATTTTCCTATTCAATCCTCAAGCTATCACCCTTTTTCCACCTTAAGCAAAAATTACCATTTTGCCATTCTCACTCAATAATCATAATCAAGCCCTCTAGACTATAAAACACAAATTCAATGCACATAAAATCATATAAAAATATATTTAAACATGCAATGAAATATGACATGCTCCCCAACCCCCTTACTCTAAGGTTAGTTTTGAATGGGGTTTTACATCCTCCCCTCCTTAGAAGAATTTCGTCCCGAAATTCAAGCATACCTCTGTTAGGATTCGTGGACTCCTAAACCCAGAAAACATCCATGAATCCCTTCCGAGGATCCAAGTAAACGATTAAGAAGATCGTAGGTTTGCAGGATTACCTCTGTTTGTTGTAATCGAAATCATTTGATTCTGATTGTGCTGTTGTACGTTCAACCTGAACAATCACCAGACGCTGCAGTATGCGAACGTCCTCTATTGGATACACACCGCGAACTCACTCGTCACCTGAGGAGTGCTAGCGCCTAAGGTTTGAGAGGTTTTTTTTTCCTGATGAATGGAGACACGAATATTCTCAACAGCATTGGCACACTCAAGAAGACGACTAGGGTTTTCTTAAAACCCTATTCCGAATCTCTTAGAGTCCAACCATAATAATATCTTATCGTATTTTAATTTAAATTCAAATTGAAATTAAATTAAAATTGATATGATAAGATTCTGCCATTATCTCGGTAATTTAACTAATTAATTTACCGAGTCAGATTCTTATAATCTGGACATCATCCAGATACATCGAATGTGGACATATTTCCAGATTCATTGTATCTGGTAGATTGTCTAAGTTTGATTAACTTAGACATGTTTCCAGATTCATCGAATCTGGTTATCAGAAAAATAACCTAACAAGTTCGCTTATTATGTGACCCTATAGGTTCATTTAACACTGGTAGTGTGCCCAAATCATATTTAAATGGCCCACAAGTTATAAGCGGTTTCTAGCAAAACATTATAACTATCCAGGTTAAATGAAGATCAATGATCTCTGTGAACTAAACCATAATTTTTTATTTAGTCCTTTTGTCACACGATATCCAATTTAAGCATAAGGCATGGAGCATGTCATCCTTATTAAGCTTAATCAATTATTTCTTGATTTCATAGTAGATTGTTCAAACAAATGATATCAATATCTTAGATTGATATATTTGAGCACGACCATGCATTTTAACTGTCTAACTTATCAAGGGGCCCGTGGATATCTCTCCCATAATTGAGAGGGACAAATTCCTTCACAATCAATCATATTCCTCCCCTTGATTTATTCTATATCCAACAGTAGTCTAATTTATTATCTGATTAAAGACAACTTTAGACAACTTCAAAAATATAGAATTTATCAAGTAGAAAACTATGATGAATTTAGGTTAAAGGACTTTTAATATTATTATGGCTAGAAAGTACTTATGACATATTCCATGAAGTACTCTCACAGTGGGTCATGTCCAATACAATGTTCTCTAACATTTTTTTTATGTTTTGACTTGATATCACAAATATTTATTACCAGTAAAACATAGCCATCCAGTCACAAATATACTAATCTTAATTTATTATTGTTCCAATAATAATAATAAATGATCAGGGACAGATTTAGAATAGCCATTGTATTCATTGTTGGGTTTTACTATCAAGTCACGTACTTGATGACCACAAAATAAAATGCACTATTCATGGAAAGGAAAACCTCATATTATTATATAAAATATAACGACAATAGTATAAACACAAATTGACTCTAGGGCATATCCCTAACAGTTTCCCACTTACACTAAGACCAATTTGGCATAAGCCGTAATCCTATTGATCTAGTATGACTATCATGTTTAGACAATGGGAGAGGCTTTGTCAGTGGATCTGCAATATTGTCATCAGTTGATACCTTCATACTTTGACATCTCCTCTATCAACAATTTCTCGAATGAGATGAAAACATCTAAGTATATGTTTGGATTACTGATGTGATCTTGGTTCCTTAGCTTGTGCAATGGCTCCATTGTTATCACAATAGAGATCCACTGGGTTCACAATGCTAGGAACTACATCTAGTTCTATAATGAACTTTTTAATCCAAACTGATTTATTAGCTGCAGCTGAGGTAGCTACATACTCAGCTTCTGTAGTAGAATCGGCCATGGTGTCTTGCTTTGAACTTTTCCAACTTACAGCACCTCCATTCAAACAAAATAGAAAACCTGATTGCGATCTATAATCATCAATGTCGGACAGAAAACTAGCATCAGTGTAACCATTTACAACTAGCTCGCCTTCTTGTCCTCCATAAACTAAGAACATATCTTTAGTTCTTCTTAAGTACTTTAGTATGTTCTTGACAGCAGTCCAGTGTGCCTCTCCAGGGTTTGACTGGAACCTACTCGTCATGCTCAATGCATATGACACATCGGGTCGAGTACATAACATGGCATACATGATAGACCCTATAGCAGAAACGTATGGTATCTTTTTCATGCACTCTTCTTCATCCTTTGTAGAAGGACTTTGAGTTTTGCTGAGCTTAATGCCATGTGACATTGGTAAGAATCCTCTCTTAGAATCTTGCATACTAAACATTTTCAGCACCTTGTCAATGTATGCACTTTGACTTAGTCCAATTAGCTTTCTAGATCTATCTCTATAGATCCTTATACCTAGAATATAGGCAACTTCACCTAAGTCTTTCATTGAGAAAAAATTTCCCAACCATGTTTTTACACTTTGTAGAGTTGGGATGTCATTTCCAATGAGTAAGATGTCATCAACATAAAGTATCAAAAAGACTATTGCATTCCCACTTGTTTTCTTATACACACAAGGCTCATCTTCATTTTTGATAAAGTTAAATTCTTTAATTGCTTCATCTTGCACACTTTATTAGAATTCAAAGGATCATCAAAACCCTTAGGTTGTGTCATGTACACATCTCTGAGTAAGTTTCCATTGAGAAACGCAGTTTTGATTTCCATTTGTCAAATTTCATAGTCATAATATACTGCTATGGCAAGAAGAATTCTGATAGATTTAAGCATTACAACTGGTGAAAAGGTTTCATCATAGTCTATACCATGAGTTTGTCTATAACCTTTTGCTACCAGTCATGCTTTGTAAGTATGCACATTTCCCTCCATGTCTGTTTTCTTTTTGAAAACCGACTTACACCCAATGGTTTTTGAACCTTTAGGTGGACTAACCAAAGTCCAAACTTGGTTATCATACATGGATTGCATCTCAGACTTCATAGCCTCTAACCATTTACCAGAGTCAGAACTCTTAATGGCTTCTTGATAGGAAGTGGGCTCATGATTAACTATAAGCTCCACATTGTGATCGTCAGTGATGAGAAATCCATATCTATCAGGTTGTTGATGAACCCTATTAGATCTTTGAGGTCCTTGTTCTATAGAAGTAGGCTCATCTTGGACTTGTGAGCTATCTAAATGAGGTTCATTATTTGGTTCAGGTACTAATTGTAGCTCTTGAATGTCATCAAGATGTATATTACTCCCACTGATTCTTTTGTAAATAAATTCCTTTTCAAGAAAGAATCCATTTCGAGCAACAATTACTCTATTTTCTTTTGGGAGATAAAATTGATATCCTTTAGTTTCTTTAGGATACCCCACAAATATACATTTATCTGATTTAGGTGCAAGTTTATCAGATAATAAACGCTTTACATAAACTTCACAACCCCAAATCTTAAGAAATGACAAACTAGGTTGTCTCCTAGTCCATATCTCATATGGCGTTTTCTGAATCGATTTAGATGGAACTCGATTTAGTATGAATGCAGCAGTCTCTAGGGCATAACCCCAAAAGGAGATTGGAAGATCAGTTTGACTCATCATTGATCGAACCATATCTAATAAAGTCCGATTTCTCCGTTCAGATACACCATTCCATTGAGGTGTTCCAGGTGGAGTTAATTGGGAAATAATTCCATAATTTTTAAGATGCTCATCAAACTTGTGACTTAAGTATTCACCACCTCGATCTGATCGAAGTGTTTTGATACTTTTGCCAAGTTGATTTTGTACTTCATTTTGAAATTCTTTGAATTTCTGGAACGATTCAGATTTGTGTTTCATCAGATACAGGTAGCCATATCTGCTGAAATCATTTGTAAATGTTATGAAGTACTGAAATCCTCCTCTAGCATGTTAATTCATTAGTCCACATACATCAATATGTATTAAGCCCAATAAATCAATTGCCTTTTCATTTTGTCTTTTGAAATGCGCTTTAGTCATTTTGCCTAATAAACAAGAATCACATGTTTCGTAAGATTCTAAATCAAACGATTTTAGAAGCCCATCATTATGAAGCTTTGTTATGCGTTTCTCATTTATATGGCCCAAACGACAATGCCAGAAATAAGTCTGATTTAAATCATTGGATTTCAATCTCTTAGTATTTATATTATAGATAGAGTTGTTTGAAGATCCATGAAGATTGAGAATATAGAGCCCATTTGATAATAAAGCATCTCCATAAAAAATGCCGTTTTTATTAATGGAGCAAATGTTATTCCTAATAACAAATTCAAAGCCTTCTAAATCCAAACAAGAAATTGAAATAATATTCCTACTCATAGCAGGAACATAAAAACAATTATTCAGTTCTAAAATAAGCCCACTGGGCAAAATTAATTCAAAAGTTCCTACAGCTACTGCAGCAACTTTTGCTCCATTCACAACTCGTAGGTCCACCTCGCCTTTTGCCAAGGCTCTACTTCTTTTTAGACCCTGCACATTTATATAAATGTGAGATCCACAACCGGTATCCAATACCCATGAATCAGAAGTAGATAAATTAATTTCTATAACATAAATACCTGAAGCGGCAGTCCCACTGTCCTTCTTTTTCTTTGCTTCCAAATAGAGCTTGCAATTTCTTAACCAATGTCCTTGTTCTCCACAATGGTGTCAAGCTCCCTCTTTTGGTGTCTTGGCCTTAGGTTTGGGCTTGAACTTGGACTTTGCCTTATCCTTACCCTTACTAGCCATGACCTTGCCCTTTTGGTTGTTCTTTTTCCCGTTCCCTTTTTGAACCATTAGAACACTAGGAGTATTCTTCTTAATGTTCAGTTCAACTTGTTTTAGCATCCCATGCAATTCAGTAATGGATTTCTCCATATTATGCATGTTAAAATTCATGACAAACTGGTCATACTCAGGAGGTAATGAGCCCAAGATTAAATTCGTGGCCATGTCATGATTAATAGGAGCACCAAGCTTATCAAGATGATCAAGATAGCCTTTCATTTTAAGGACATGAGCACTTACCAAGGTGCCAGAAACCATCTTACATGCATTTAACGCCTTGTGAGTTTCAAATCTCTCTTATCGTGCTTGCTCTTGGAGCATTTCCTTGAGATGCACAATCATGTCATATGCCTCTACTTCTTCAAACTGTTTTTGAAGTTTAGAGTTCATAGTTGCTAGCATGAGGCAAGTAACATCGTTGGAGTCATCTTTGTGCTTACTATAAGCATATTTTTCAGCTTTTGAGGCATTATTTGCTGGAGCAGGGGGAATAGGATTTTCAAGAACATAGAGCTTTTTTTCTTGCTTAAGAACGATTCTTAAGTTTCGTGCTCAATCAAGAAAGTTAGTCCCACTAAGCTTGTCTTTCTCGAGCACAGATCACAATGAGTTATTCCAACTATTTGTTGCCATTTTCTACATACAAAATATGCAAAGTAATTAATTTTGAGGCTTTAATGAAAAACTCCCACTAAAAGCATTTAAACTTTTTGAAACTTCGACATTTTGATGTTTCGTAGTGGGTAAAAAATTTTTTTCATAAAATTTTATCTTAATCATAAGTAAGCTTTGGCTTTAATCTTATAATTAAATAAAACTCAAATTTTAAATGAGATAGGCAAAATTTTCAAATTTTAAACTCAAGCTATCACCATTTTTCCACCTCAAGTAAAAATTACCATTTTGCCTTTCTCACTCAATAATCATAATCAAGCCCTCTAGACTATAAAACACAAATTCAATGCATATAAAATTATATAAAAATATATTTAAACATGCAATGAAATATGATATGCTCCCCAACCCCCTTACTCTAAGGTTGGTTTTGAATGGGGTTTCACATCCTCCCCTCCTGAGTAGAAGAATTTTATCCCGAAATTCAAGCATACCTCTATTTCAAATCAGTGTACTTCCGCTTAACCCATTCTTTTGACTCCTATGTGGCATCCTGCATGCAATGGTGCTCCCACTAAATCTTAACCATCGGTATCTGTTTGTTCCGGAGAGTCTTGACACTACGGTCTAATATCCGCACAGGTTTCTCCACATAGCTCAGGTCTGGCTGTAATACTAACGGTTCATCATTCAATACATGACCGGGATCCGTATTATACTTATTCAATTGTGACACATGAAACACATCATGGATTCCCGTCAACCCTTCTGGTAGATCCAGTCGGTAAGCTACCGATCTGATCCTTTCCTTAATCGGAAATGGCCCCAAATATCTCGGATTCAATTTTTCACCATTCGGATACTTCAAAATTCCCCTATTCGGCGTCAATTTGAAAAATACGCTGTCCCCGACTTGAAATTCTCATTCTCTTCGCCGGTTGTCCGCATAGCTCTTCTGCCGACTCTGTGCCGCCTTTAACCTTTCACTGATCAATTTCACCTTATCCAACATTTCTTGGACACATACTTCCCCGGTTTTGCTCACATGACCATCTTCGGACCAACTCCAATACAACGGTACCTGACATTTGTGCCCATACAAAGCCTCATAAGGTGCCATCCCGATCGAAGCTTGGTAGCTGTTGTTATATGATAATTCTGGATATGGTACACACTCTATCCATTTATCTCCGAAGTCCAAAACATAGGCTCTCAGCATATCCTCCAATATTTGTATCACCCTCTCTGACTGCTCGTCGGTCTGTGGATGTGCTGTCGTACTGAATTTTAGACTCGACCCCATTGCTTCCTGAAACTTTCCCCAGAATCGAGATGTAAACCTTAGGTCTTGATCTGACATTATGCTTGAGGGTACACCATACAATCAGACTATTTCTCGAACATAAGTCTGAGCTAGTTTCTCCATCGAATCTCTCACATTCACCGGTATGAAATGAGCTGACTTGGTCAGTCGATCCACCACCACCCATATGGCATCCTTCTTTGTCTTTGACATGGGAAGTCCGGTGACAAAATCCATAGTCACCTCCTCCCATTTCCATTCCGGTACTGGCAATGGCTGCAATAATCCCGCTGACTTCTTATTTTTCGCTTTGACTTTTTGGCAGGTAATACAGGTCGAGATATACTTGACCACATCTCATTTTAGTCCGGGCCACTAATAGGCTCTCTTCAAATCCTGATACATCTTGACTTCCCCGGGATGAATGGCGTACTTACTCTTATGCGCCTTCTCCAAAATTCTGTCCTTTAGCTACTGCTCCCTAGGTACACACAACTGATTTCTGAAATGGAGAACTCCCACTTTATCTAGATGGAATTCACTGCCCGGCTGGCTAAGCTCCTTGTCCTTGAAAAGTTAAAACTCGAAGCTGCTTTGCTGAGCTCCTACGATTTCCTTCTTCATATCCGGCACCAACTTCAAATTGCTAATGACAATTCCTTTTCCTTGCACTTCCACCCTTCTATCCAGCATATCCTGAACCGATTGTATTTCCTGCACCCTTAATCTGGCCATCCCAACCTTTTTGCTTAGGGCATCCATCACAACGTTGGCCTTCCCAAGATGGTAGTTGATCGGACAATGGTATTCCTCCAGAAATTCCATCCACCTTCGCTGCCTCAAATTTAGATCCTTTTGAGTGAAGATATACTTCAGACTCTTATGGTCGGTGAACACCTCATATTCGGCTCCATATAGGTAGTGTCGCCATTTCTTTAGGGCAAACACTATAGCTGCCAGCTCCAGATCATGAGTGGGGTAGTTGACTTCATGAGGTCCTAGCTTCCAAGAAGTATAAGCAATCATTTTCCGGTCCTACATCAATACTACTCCCAGTCCTTCTTTCGAAGCGTCGGTATATAGCGCGTAGGGTTTCCCTTCCTCCGGTAGACTCAATACCGGTGCTGTCATCAGTCTGCGCTTCAGTTCTTGAAAACTTTTCTCGCACTTCTCGTTCCACACAAATGGAACATCCTTTCGTAATAATCGGGTCATTGGCGATGCGAGTGTCGAAAATCCCTTGATAAACCTTCGGTAGTAACCAGCCAGTCCCAAGAAACTCTGGATCTCAGTGATACTCTCTGGCCGCTTCCAGTTGGATACCGCTTCAACCTTTGCTGTGTCCACTTTGATTCCCTCCTTGGTCACCACATAGCCAAGGAACGCCACACTGTCCAACCAAAATTCGCACTTGCTGAACTTGGCGTACAGCTTGTGCTCCTGAAGCTTCTCCAATACGAGCTTCAGATGCTCCGCATGCTCCTTCAGACTCTTGGAGTAGATCAAAATGTCGTCGATGAAGACCACCACAAACTTGTCCAGATAGGGTTGGAACACTCGGTGCATCAGGTCCATGAATATTGCTGGGGCGTTAGTCACCCCGAACGGCATCACCACGAACTCGTAATGTCCATATCTGGTGTTGAAGGCCGTCTTGGGGATATCTTCCTCTCTTATCCGCACTTGGTAGTATCCTTGCCTCAGATCCAACTTGGAGTAGCAACTGGATCCTTGCAACTGGTCGAATAGCTCGTCAATCAACGGTAGATGATACTTGTTCTTGGTCGTCAAATTGTTCAATCCCTGATAGTCAATGCATAGCCTCAGAGTGCCATCCTTTTTCTTCACAAATAGCACAGGCGCTCCCCAAGGCGACGTGCTCGGTCTGATATAACCTTGGCTCACTAATTCCTCCAATTGTTCTTTCAAATCTTTCAGCTCTGTCAGTGCCATCCGGTACGGGGTTTGCGATACTGGTTCCGCTTCCGGAACTAAGTCGATGGTGAATTCCACTTCTCGGCTGGGAGGTAGAGAATCGAGCTCCGCCGAAAATACATCAGGAAATTCCTTCACTACTTAAGTGTCCTCCAAAGTGCACTGGTCCTTCGGCTTGTTTATCACGTAGGCTAGGTACCCTTGATACCCTTGCTTCAACAATTTCCGGGCCTTAGCCCCTGCAATCAAATACTTGAGTTCTTTCATCCTTTTTCTATTAAATTCTAATACATCACAACCCATCTGATGAACTGGACTGTCTTATTTTTACAGTCTACCCTAGCCACATGCTTGGCTAACCAATCCATCCCCAAAATTAAGTCATAACCCTCAATGTCTAACACTATCAAATCTCCCTCCAGACTTTCTCTCCCCACATTAACTTTACAATCTTTTACATACCGATCCGCTTGCACCACTTTCCCCAGAGGTGTGCTCACCACTAAAGCATAAGGTAGTTCCACTCCATCCCAACCCAAATGACATGCACACAACTTGCTTATATAGGAATGAGTAGAGTTAGGATCAATCAAAGCATTAACGGAACGTCCTTGAATAGTGAACGTACCTTCTACCACTGCTGCATCGGCCCCAACCTCCTCTCTATTGAGAGCGAATACCTTGGCCTTCACTTGCGGCTTTGGTGCTCCACTCCCGGCTGCTCCCGTGGGGTTGGCTCGGTTGGGCCCCGGGTTCTGAGCCTGGTTTCCTTGCCCGACTCGGTGCAATTTGGGGCAGGTGTTCCTCAGGTAGTTCGGGTCGCCACAGTGATAGCATTTCTTTTCACCACCCTTAGATCAACAATTCCTTTTGGTGTGGCCTTTTCTTCTACACTGCCTGCATGATGGGAGATTCGGGGCAGGTCCACCCGGTGCCATCCGGGCTTGCTTCCCCCGGTCCTACCATTGGTGATTGGCAGGGCGTTTGTGGGGTTGCGGTCTCAGGTAGTGTCCCTGCGGCTGCCTTGGCAGTTGGAAGGGTTTTACCGCCATCCTACTGCGATCCTCATTTTTTGTTCTAGTAGTTGCGTCTATAGCCCCCGAATAAGTTGTCGGTGGAGCAGGTGCCAATACTCTCCTCAGCTCCGGTCTCAGCCCCTTGACGATCTGCCTCGTCCTATTCTGCTCTGTGTCCACCAATCGCTTGCAGTATTTGGAAAATTGAGTGAATCGGGCCACGTATTGGGCTACCGACATGCTTCCCTGCCTCAGATTCTAGAATTCGTCTTCTCGCTTCTCCACAATCCACTATGGGATAAACTCCGCCCTGAAGGCTTCAACGAAGTTGGACCACGTCCATTCCTACTCGTCCATCTCCCAGTCGTCTTGGACCTGCTGCCACCACGCCCGAGTTGGTCCTCTCAATCGGAAAGCTGCAAACTTAACCATTCGCTCCTCGGTGTACTAAAGTGTTGCGAATATATCCTCCATTTGCTCAACCCATTGCTCGGCCTTCTAGTCTTGTTCCGCTTCACCCATAAAGGCGGACGGTTGGAACTTCAAGAACCGCTCTAAGGCCTCGTCTTCACCCCTTGGGTTCCGACACTCGGTCATCGACTGCAAAATCTCGGCCATCTTGCTGAATGCCTGGCCCATGGTCACATCAACTGGAACTTCAGACCCCGATCCCATATTCGGACTATTTCCTTCACCCCGGTTGGGTGCTTGCGTCTAGGCTGTTTCCACTTCCGGTGCCACTTGATCGACTTCCGGAACCCTTCCACCTGCTAAAACTGCACGACGTTTGGGCGCCATTCTAAACCACACCCCAAATGTTAAGTGCATGCATTTAAGGTTCAAATCATTTTAGTTGCACATGCATTCATAGTCAAATAGATGTAAATAGAAATCGGATGTAAATTTTGGCTAAGAAACAAATTCTCTTTCAAAAATGGACTTGCATAGATTCGAAATCTTAATAGAAAGTAGAATTAAAATTCTTGACATAAAAGTTCTTGAAAACAATAAACAAATAAACATCTAAATGAAAGTAACTCCTATTCCTCTAGTCCTCATCAGAATACTCATCATCAGCCTCATACAACCATCCCCCAAAGTTCTTAGAAAAATCCACTCCATCCCTGCTAGCAAATCCCTCCATTGGCTCCTTCCCAGGGTGCCTAGAACTCTCCCCGAGCTCAACTCGACTAAAAGAAGGAAGGAAAGAAGGCCTGGGTGGAGACTCATAGTCTATCTTTCCCGGGTCATCACTATTTGCTGCTAAGTCCACCTCGGGATTAAGAGGGTGGGGTCCAGGCTCCACTATCATCACCTTATCCTCACAGTCAGAACTTATGTCTATCACCGGAATTGGGGGTGGCTCAATGATCTGGACCTCGTCCTCACTGCTATCCTCCATAGGGTTAACCTCATCATCACTGTTATCCTCCATAGGGATAACTGGCTGAGGGGCAGGCTGGGGAACTGGAACGTCCTCCGGGTATATAGGGATAGGTGGGTGCCACTGCTGCCCTTTTCTCGTGGTCCTAAGCATCCTACAGCATCAACAAGATAGGTTAGATAAAGATTTAAACTTAAATAAATAACACATATACTATAATTAATTGCCTAAACCTAGGCTATGATACCATTTGTAACACCCCGCTACCTAGGCCAGCCAGAGCCGGGGATGTCGCCCTGTCCAAAGGACAAGGGGTCTTTATAACTAGGTCACACAAATAAAATAGCAGAATAAAAATGATACTTGAACTTAAAATTTATTACATCCCAAAAATAAATCCAAGAATAAATCCAAGAATACCAACAACAAATCCATAATAAAATTTATCCACACTCATCTCCCCAAAGCATTACACAAAATAAATTATCAGAAAATCTTCCAAAGCAGGCAATATCTAGCTACTCATCCCCATAGCAAGATCGACCTGAAATCATGGTAAAAATAGTGGTGAGATAGAAATCTCAGTAAGTTCGTGTGTGCTTAAGTGTCGGGAGAAAAGAGTTCGTGAATACAAAGTATAAAATTCTTTACAAGAGATCACTGGCAAGCAATAAACATTAGTCAAAAGCAAGAGTGGTGTTTTGGCTTTTTCAACTATAAATAATCAATAAAATCAACCACTCAAAAGAAATGATCATGGGTTACCACACGTTGGGCCCCATAATCGCATGGTCAGCATGCCACACTTTGTGCAGACTAACAAAAGTAGGTAATTGGCCTACTGGGCAAGATACTCCTCCTTCTCTATACCCAAACAATAACCGGGTGTCCATTCCGGCAACACACAGTCACTTGACTGAAAGAGAACACTGCTAGCTCAGACCGGCACGACCTACTGGACTGACGTCCTATCTGGGAAGGACTCACCCCTTAGAGGTGGCCACCTACTGAGAGACTTACCCTAACCCCTCAAAGACTAGCTCTAGTAGTCCACCCTTATTGAGTACTCAACGACATTTCCTACTTGGGATAAAATGAACAAAACACTGTTCCACATGCAAATGGCAATTAAGGGTTCCGAAAGTCTTTATCAAAAAAAGTTTTGGAAAGAGTTTGAGATTGAGTAAATCTGCTTATTAATTTTCAAATAAATTGTTTGTCTGAAATAGGTAAGAAGTTAATCCTCAATTGCCCTTGCAAAATTGATTGTCCATGCACTCTACATTTAGCTTGTCATAATAAACGTGTTTCATCAATCAGGTTTTATGTAGGAGCTTACCTGTTTCTTGCTCACAATATAAGGCCTCCAACAGCTAACCTAACCCCTCATGGGCAAAGACAAACCACAATCAAACTCAAGCCAAAATCCACTTTCTCAATTTAAAACAACTCAACTCATTACCACAATGATCCTAGTGTCCCAAGCTTTAAGGCCAAATTAAAAATAAATAGGTTTATAAGCTAAGCCTAATTTGATATTTAAAATAATTAATGTTTTGAGAAATAAGTACTAATAAGTTGATGGTTTAAATTGTGCTAAGAAAAATTTAAGGTTTACTTGATAAAGAGTCCTAGGTGGTATTAGGTAAAATAATGATTTATTAATAATTTAGTTGTTAGAAAATAATTGATAACTAAAATTAGTTGAAAATAAATTTAATGAGTCTTGCTTGAAAAATAATAAATAAATTTTTAATGGGTTTGATTAAAAGATAATAATCAAATTTTTAGTAATAAATATTTTACTAATTATGATTATTTCCATAAAAGGCTTTAGTTGATTTCATTATTTTATAATATATATATATATTCTATTTTTTAGCAAAAGTTATTATTTATTTGACTAAAATATCCTTATTATATATAATAATCCAAATTTACCCCTCCTAGGTTTTTTTTTTTCGAATTTACTAGCAAAATCATATTATTAAATATTTTATTCATGAAATAAAAATTAGCTTAGGGACCACTAGATCATGATCATACTTCTATGGCTAACCACAATCATGAACATATACAATCATTCAATTCATCAAATCATCCAAATCATGCACATAAGTATAGATCTAAATTTACCAAGACATGATCTAACCCCTACTAGCATAAATATGATCATGGCTTCAATAATCCAACATGAATATAAATCCTATTCACCAAAGGTGAAATAATCTCTAGCATACTTCATCATAAATACTACCTATGACATAGAGACATGCATTAAACCTCAAATCATCATACAATCAACCAAGGTAATCCATCCATGCATAAATCTCATCTCCTTCATATTCATACATACATTCATACTTCAACCTCAACAATATATACTTAAATCCTATCCACAATCCATCTTCTATTAACATCATCCTAGAGACATGAATCTAGAATTTAAAAGATGGGTTAAAAAGGCTTACTTGCTTGCTTAATATTTTGAAGGAGTTTCGAATGGTTGACAACCCCTAGATGCCAAAATCCGTCCAAGGAAGGTGGAGAAAGCATGGCCATTGGAGAAGAAGCCATCCGGCCAAGAGGAGAGAGATTCGGCAATGAGAGAGAGAGAGAGAGAGAGAGAGAGAGAGAGAGAGAGAGAGAGCATTAGTATGTTGTTTCGCATTTATATTCATTAGAGATCAAGATTGGAGAAGATGAAGTTGTTAGAACAAACCTACCTTGAAGGTGTTCTTGAGCCTTCACAAAATTTCTGGTTTTTGATCCAAAATAGTAAGTTAGATTTTGGAGTTTGATGTTAAGAATGGTATTGATGGACTCACGGTAGTGAGTAGGTTCAATCTGGAAATTTTTGAAGGAGTTTGAAGTGATTTGGGAGAGTATTGGGTGAAAGGAAGAAGTATGTATTCTTGGTGTGTTGTGTGTTCATGATGTTGAAGAGAGCAGAGAGCTTTTGGGATTGGAGTCCAGAAATTCTGTAAAGATTAGGGTTGGTTAACTGCTTGAAGGGTTTTGGTAGCTGATTTTCTGGTTTTGAAGGGAAAAGGAAAGGCTAGTTGATGAAATCCTTGAAGAATATTTTTGGGAAGCAAATTTGGAAACTAAATATTCAGGAATACCTTTGATCATGGGAGAGCATTTGGAAGTCTGCCATGGCCGAATTGCTGGCAGTGTTTCGGCTAGATGAATGCTGGTTGAGAGGGGCTAAGGATGGCCAAAAATACTGAGTGTAATGGTGAAGGGAAGGTCTGGTTGTTTAAGGGTGTAATGCAGAAGCTTGAGGAGGATAATGGAGTTCAGTTACTGAAGGTTTAAGGGTGATTTGTGCAAAAGAAGGATGGAGTATCGGCTAGGGATGAGTTAAAAACCAAGGTTGGAAAATTTCTGCACAGGATTTCACTTCTTGATGGAATTTTTTGGGCAGTTTTCGGCTGCCCTTTCCAGTCGGTTTGCAGGGAGTTTGAAGGAGAATTTTAGGGCTTTTCAAGGCTGGTTTCCAGCCTTCTTCATGGAGGAAAAACGTGGCTAAGATGCTGAACAAAAACTGGAAGAAAACAGCTTGGTTTCGGACCTCCTAAGCTGTGAATTTGCCTAGGAATTTTCTTGGTTTTGCATAGCTTTTGTGCAGTCCGAAAATGGCCAGAAAAATCCAAGTTCTAAGCTGATCAAATAGGCCATTTTCTGGCAGCATTTGGGAGGGAATAATGGCTTAGAATTTTGACACCTTGAAGGCACACAAAGCTAGGAAAATTTCAGTTCCATGCATGAAGGAAAATGAACTTAGCTAGAGTGAAGTTTTTAGAAATTTCACTAAGGAATTTAATTCACTTGAAATCATTTCCCCCTCTTCCATGGTTTAGGTCCATAAGATGTCTCTTACTAAGACATTTTGAACTTTCAAAGCCACAACACATTGCTGGAATTTTTCTAGAATAAAATTGGTTTGAACAATTTGAACAAGCTAATGAATTTTTGAAATAGGAAAAATTAAGGATCAAGAGGAAATGAAATCCCCTTAGGAATTTTGTGTAGAGCAATAGAATAGGATTAGGATACTCCTATCATGTCTCTCTTAGGACAACATCTCTACCCTATTCCAAAGCACATAAGGCTGAAAATTTCCACTTCCCAAGCAAAAATAAAATTTAATCATTTTAAAGCTCCCATGATGGAATTTGAACCCAAGACCTCAAGAATTAATTCCAAAGCTCTAACCACTAAACCACAACAACTCTTGTTCTTATTTTCCCTCTAAAAAAAAAAAAAAAATTCCTATTCAATCCTTAAACTATCACCCTTTTTCCACCTTAAGCAAAAATTACCATTTTGCCCTTCCCACTCAATAATCATAATGAAGCCCTCTAGACTATAAAACACAAATTCATTGCACATAAAATTATATAAAAATATATTTAAACATGCAATGAAATATGATATGCTCCCCAACCCCCTTACTCCAAGGTTAGTTTTGAATAGGGTTTCACATCCTCCCATCCTTAGAAGAATTTCATCCCGAAATTCAAGTATACCTCTGTTAGGATTCATGGACTCCTAAACGCAGAAAATATCCATGAATCCCTTCCGAGGATCCAAGTAAATGATTAAGAAGATCGTAGGTTTGCAGGATTACCTCTGTTTGTTGTAATCGAAATCATTTGATTCTGATTGTGCTGTTGTACGTTTAACCCGAACAATCACCAGACGCTGCAGTATGCGAACGTCCTCTATTGGATACATACCGCGAACTCACTCGTTACCTGGGGAGTGCTAGCGCCTAGGGTTTGAGAGTTTTTTTTTCTTGATGAATAGAGACACGAATATTCTCAACAGCATTGGCACACTTAAGAAGATGGCTAGGGTTTTCTTATAACCCCACTCTGAATCTCTTAGAGTCTAACCCTAATAATATCTTATTGTATTTTAATTTAAATTAAAATTCAAATTAATTTAAAATTGATATGATAAGATTTTGCCATTATCTCAGTAATTTAACTAATTAATTTACCGAGTCAGATTCTTATAATCTGGACATCATCCAGATACATTGAATGTGGACATATTTTCAGATTCATTGTATCTGGTAGATTGTCTAAGTTTGATTAACTTAGACATGTTTTCAGATTCATCGAATCTGGTTACCAGAAAAATAACCTAACAAGTTTGCTTATTGTGTGACCTTGTAGGTTTATTTAACACTGGCAGTGTGCCCAAATCATATTTAAATGGCCTACAAGTTATAAGCGATTTCTAGCAAAACATTATAACTATCCAGGTTAAATGAAGATCTATGATCTCTGTGAACTAAACCATAATTTTATATTTAGTCCTTTTGTCACACGATATCCAGATTAAGTATAAGGCACGGAGCATGTCATCCTTATTAAGCTTAATCAATTATTTCTTGATTTCATAGTAGACTGTTCAAACAAATGATATCAATATCTTAGATTGATATATTTGAGCACAGCCATGCATTTTAACAGTCTAACTTATCAAGGGGCCCATGGATATCTTTCCTATAATTGAGAGGGATAAATTCCTTCACAATCAATCATATTCCTCGCATTAATTTATTATATATCCAACAGTAGTCTAATTTATTATCTGATTAAAGACAACTTTAGACAACGTAAAAAATATAGAATTTATCAAGAGAGGAAGAAGTGTACTAACACCCTTCTAAATGACATATACCATCCTTATGCTTCTAGTCTAATGATCAATGACTTCCTAGAGTGTTTTCGCTTTCTATGGGAGCTACCCTAAAGCAAATATCCATGTCATGTTTCCCAGGGCCCTGGATATTTAGATCATTCAGACAACCACAAGGGGCGATATAGTATAGAAACTATTTTGTACAAGTTCATCTTATCTAACTAGTCACACATACCCAACATACAAGTATATTGGCCCTACGATAGAACCTCAACTATAGCATATCAAAGCATATGCTTCTAGTTTCGTCAGACCACTAACTCATACTTAAGTCGTAGAGTACTAGTCCACACTGTAGCGGTAGTAGTCTAGGTTTCTATCATATAGTACTTTTAGAAACCATTACTACATGTCCTGTTCTACGTATTCGAAATACGCTTATGTCATGAAGTGAGTGGAATACTCATTGGCTAAAGGTAAGCCATTCCCCATTTAGAATTCACAACATAATAACTTAGACATGATGAGATTCCCATTCTTATCAATCGGTTAAGAACAAAAGTTTATGTGTTAAGTAACTCGTGATCCATACCTTACTGTGAAAGACCTCCATTCACATGGACCATTTACTTAAATACAATGGGTTTTTTCCAAACGTAATTGTGCACAAATAAAATTGTAAATTCACAAACAATTTCTCAAAATAAATTCTTTTATTAAAACATTCGATTTTTTTACACCAGAAACCTAGTCTAAGCGGGCATACATCCCAACAAAAGGAAAGTGCTGAAAAGTTCAACATTGTTTCATGCTATGCCATACATGATGAGGAAAGCAAAGAAGATAATGATGAGTATATAAATGAAGGAGACATTAAGAGAATTGAGTCTTCTGCAGACCTTAGTATCTGCATGACTGATATGACATTCACTGATGATGATTTGCTGCTTGGCTCAATGCCTTACAATAGACCATTATTTGTGATTGGCTAAGTGCAAGAACAGAGAGTGAATAGGATACTGTTAGACGTAGAATCAATAGTAAACATTTTACCTTTTCGAACATTAAGAGAGTTGGGCATTTCTATAGATGTGTTGTCCCAAAGTCGCCTTATGATACAAGGCTTTAATCAAGGAGGGCAACGAGCTAGTGGTACTCTCTGATTGGACATATTAATTGAAGATATGCTTTCAACTGCTCTTTTTTATGTTATTAATACCAAGACCTCCTACAATATTTTGCTAGGAAGACCATGGCCCCATGATAATGGTGTGGTGCTATCAACCCTGCATCAATGTTTCAAATTACGTCGAAATAGCGTGGTAAAGAAAATAGATGCTGATGATAAACCATTCACTGAAGCTGAGCCTCATATTGCTGATGCTAAGTACTATATTAAAAAAAATGGTGAATCAAATAAGATCGATTTATCAAGGGAGAAGGAAGATAAAAAGGTTACTTCTCTAAAGATGTCAAAGCTACAGTAGGTGCAGAAAGCTCGACCAAGCAATATCCACACAGTAAGCTATTAGGAGGGCTCACTTTGCCCCTTACAAAGGTTGGCCCAGTTAAGTCACCAAATACTTCTATAAAAGAATTTGTTCAACCAAAGAAAGAAGCAAAAGTAGAGCATGATGAATTACCGACCTCGCATACAAAGGAAGGATTTGACCTAAATGCTTATAAACTCCTAGCAAAGACTGGATATAATTCACAAGTCAATATTTGTTGGGAAAGCTTCCTGCTGATATCAACAAGAAAAAGGGTCAAAGCTCGGGATCTATCCAAAGCATGCCAATAGGAAAATATTGTGCTGGCCTGGGTTACAATTAAGCATCTCCCATCTGACTTAAGATTAAAAGGGCCAACATACAGTATATTACTGTAGATGATGAAGTGACGTCAAAACCACGATCTGTTTTTGGTAGGATAGGAGATACAAATTCATGTCCATCTGTCTTTACTAGGTTAGGCCCAAAGAAAAGAAGAAAATTTGTTTTCAAGAAGCTTGGGGTCACAGTCACTTCAAAAGCAAGACATTTTGGCAAAGTCTCCTCTAAGGTAAGAACGGTGGTAAATTACAATGGAATCTTAAAAATAATAACACAAGTGACACTTGATGTGCCTTGTGATGAAGAAAGTGTAGCCTCTTGTAATCACATCACCATCTATGATGAAGAGTGTGCCGAGGAAGAAGATGCTGAGCATGCTTTAGCAGAACTTGAAGAAGGCGTAAAAGCCACAGTTGATGAACTCAAAGAAGGAAATTTGGGCACTATTGAAGATTCTCGCCCAATTTACATAAATGCACATCGCCTGAAGAAGGAAAGGCCTATATTGACCCGTTGAAGGAATTTAGAGACGTCTTTATTTGGACATATAAAGAAATGTCGGGCTTAAACATCAAAATTGCTATCCACCATTTAGCTGTAAAGGATGGGGAAACACCAATAAAGCAAGCCTAACGGCATTTTCGACCTGAGCTGGTTCCATTAATTGAAGTAGAAGTGAATAAGCTGATCGAAGCCAAATTTATTCGAGAGGTCAAGTATCCAACTTGGGTTGCGAATATTATCCCTGTAAGGAAGAAAAATAGACAAATTCGAATTTGTGTAGATTTTAGGAATCTAAATGATGCTTGCCCAAAAGATGATTTTCCACTGCCTATTCCTGAATTGATGGTAGATGCAACCACTGGCCATGAAGTTTTATCTTTCATGGATGGATCTTCTGGGTTTAACCAAATCAAAATAGCACCAGAAGATGAGAAGCTTACTGCCTTTTATACTCCAAAAGGAATCTATTGCTACATAGTGATGCCTTTTGGTTTAAAGAATGCTGGAGCCACATATCAAAGGGCAATGTAAAAGATTTTTGATGACATGCTACACAAGATCGTGGAATGCTATGTGGATGATTTGGTGGTCAAGTCACGTAAACGAGCTGATCATCTTCAAGATTTGAGAAAGACTTTTAAGCGACTCTAAAAATATCAATTGAAAATGAATTCTCTTAAATGTGCTTTTGGCTCACCTCTAAAAAATTTCTGGGTTTCATCGTTCATCATTGAGGTATCGTTCGTTTGCCATCCGATTTTATACATGCTATACATTATATTGCTGCCGAAGTATTATACATTGCTTGCTTAAGAAAATGACAATGGCAAAGAAAATGCACTCTATTATTTAAGTCAGATGATGACACCAAATGAGTTGAATTATTCACCAATTGAGAAGCTTTGCTTAGCTTTGATATTTGCAATTAAAAAATTGAAGCACTATTTTCAAGCGCATACTATACGCCTTATTTCCAAGGCTAATCCTATAAAGTATGTTATGACAAAGCCTGTACTCTCTGATTGTTTGGCAAGGTGATACCTTTAACTCCAACAATTCGTTATTGTCTTCGTCCAACATAAAGCTGCCAAAGGGTAAGTGCTGGCAGATTTTTTGGCTGATCATCCTATCCCTGCTGAGTGGGAACTAAGTGATAAGTTGCCTGATGAAGATCTTCTTGTCATTGAGATTCTCCTACTATGGAGGATGTACTTTGACAGTGCGGCACTTCGCGAATGTGCTAGAGCTGGTGTAGTATTCATTACCCCTGAAGGAGATGTATTACCATACTCTTTCACTTTGACTAAAAGATGCTCAAATAATGTGGCTGAATACCAAGCCCTTATACTTAGATTAGAGTTGGCTGTTGATATAAAGCGACTGCATCTCGAAGTATATGGGGATTCCTAATTGATTGTTAATCAATTATTTGGTGAGTATAATGTTAAGAAACCTGAATTGATCCCGTATCATAATTATGTGAGATGACTTATGGGATATTTGGGTGATGTGACAGTCAAGCATGTATTAATAAGCAAAAATAAACAAGCTAAAGCATTGGCAAATATTGGCTTCTACTTTATGTCTACATTATCAAGAAATTCAAATTCCTATATGTCAAACATGGGTCATACTGCCTATTTTTGAAGATGAAGATGATGAAGGGCATGAAATCCATTCTGTTTTTGTCTATGAAATTAATGAAGAAGATTGGAGACAACCTTTTGTAGATTATCTAAAAAATGGAAAGCTTTCAGATGATCCACGAAGACGGAGTGATATTCGTCGGAGTGCCACCCACTTTTTTTGCTATAGGGATACGCTCTTTCGACATTTGTTTGAAGGTGTCTTCTTGAGATGTTTAGGTTAAGAAGAAGCTATGCAAGTAATGGAAGAAGCTCATTTTGGCATATGTGGAGCCCATCAATCTAGTCTAAAGCTTCATTTTTGTATCAAGAGGATGGGATATTATTGGCCTACCATGGTGAAAGACTGCCTAGATTATGCTAGAAGATGTCAAGCATGTCAATTCAATGCCAATTATCTATATCAACCGCTTGAGCCATTGCACCCGACAGTTACTTCATGGCCATTTGATGCATGGGGATTGGATATTGTTGGACCACTACCAGAGTATTCTACTAGACATTTTTATATCTTGGCTGCAACAGATTACTTCTCTAAATGGGCAGAAGCTGTGGCACTAAAAGAAGCAAAAAAGGAAAATTTCATTGTTTTTATATGTGTAAATATTATCTATCGATATGGCATTCATCGATATATTATCACAAATAACAGCAAGCCATTCTGCAATAGTTTGATGGATAAGTTGTGCGAGAAGTTTAAATTCAAGCGGTACAAATCTTCTATGTACTATGTTCAGGCTAATAGACTCGCTGAAGCTTTCAATAAAACTTTATGTAGTTTGTAGCAAAAAGTGGTTATTAAGTCAAAAAGGGATTGGCATCTTCATATTGGAGAGGCACTTTGGGCATATAGGACCACTTACCGCACTCCAACCTAAGCTACCCCATATGCGTTGGTATATGGTGTGGAAGCTGTCTTTCCACTAAAGTAACAAATTCCTTCATTGAGGATCGCTATTCAAGAAGGTCTCACCAATGAAGATAATGTCTGTCTCAGACTTGAAGAGTTAGAAGCACTTGATGAAAAGATGTTAGAGGCATTACAAATGTTAGAATGCTACCAAACTCGTGTTTCCAAAGCCTTTAACAAGAAAGTGCATCTTCATTCCTTTCAAGTTGGTGATTTAGTGCTCACTATGAAAAGACCAATCATCGTTGGACATAAACCAAAGAAGTTGACATCAAAGTGGAATGACCCATATGTTGTTTAAGAAGTTTACTCAAATGGATCTTATAAGATAGTTGCTGAAGATGGTTGAGAATTAGACCGATCAACGGCAAATATTTGAAGCGATACTATGCATAAATGAGGTTTACTCAAATGGATTTTATAAGATAGTTGCTGAAGATGGGTTGAGAATTAAATTGATCAACGGTAAATATTTGAAGTGATACTATGCATAAATAAGGTTTACTCAAATGGATCTTACAAGATAGTTGCTGAATATGGGTTGAGAATTAGACCGATCAACGGCAAATATTTGAAGTGATACTATACATAAATGAAGGCTTCTCGATTGCACAAGCTTAAACTGAAAGTTGCTCCTCGACTATACGAGCTTAAACTGCAAGTTATGCCTGGCCCGCATGAGTTTAAACTGTGTAAAGGTAGCCACCAATAGTGTAGTATGTAGTTAAACTGCTGAAACACTCCATCAAGTCCAAGTTGGTAAATAAATGGATACTCCTAGCCTGCATGAGTTTAAACTGTGTAAAGATAACCACCAATAGTGTAGTACGTGGTTAAACTGCTGAAACACTCCATCAAGTCCAAGTTGATAAATAAATGGATACTCCTGGCCCATATGAGTCAAAACTGTGAACACACCCCCCCCCCTCCCAAAAAAAACCATATCCATCCATTTTGAACTATGTTTGACTTGATTCTTATGTTATTCTTAAGATACTACCTACGTAGGTAGCTTAGAAGAAAATTTCTAAGTTCAGTCACATCCTTTCATCATTCTCCATTTTTCTCATTTATTGCAATCAAGTAATGATTTATTGTGAAATCAACGTTTGCAATAAGTAAAAACACATATGCGCGAAAAAAGGTTGAGACAATATGAAATAAGTATATTATTAATGCTAGTAAAGAAGCAATCTTATTTTACAAGAAGGAAAAAAATAACTGCTTAATGAAAATATGAAGTGCTACAAGATATCAAGTATAAAACTTGAAAATTTTCAAGTCTTGTTGAAGTGCCACCGAGTGTTCTCTTATATTCTTCAGGTTAGCTTCATCCTCTTCGTTTACTTTAGGGGCATTTTGGAGTAAAACAAGCTCTTTTTATAGGGACAAATAAGTGTACTCTACTTCTAAAAGCTGCCTATTCTTTTCCTCAAAAGCAGTTACATGTTTTATGTCCTCTTTCTTTAAGTGTTTGAGCTTCCTTTTGATAGCAGTAATATTGGCTTTAACTTATTGTGAGTTGGCCTTATTTTCTTTAACTTGACTTATGATGTCACACTTTTTAATTTCAACATCACCCAAGTGTTGGCTAGCAGCGGAAAGTAATTGGGCATGAGACTCCTTTGAGGCTTTCTCCAAAGAGGTAGATCTAGCATTGTCAAATTCATATGCTTTAGCAAAGAAAGACCTCAAGAGATTATTCAATGGTGACAAGTCAACAATAGGATCATTGTTCAATTCTTTAAGGATATAGCAAGCTTGATCCTCAATTGAAGAGACCTGCTCGATAGGCGTTTGTTGAATCTTTTGATAAAATTGCTTTCATACTTCCATGACAAACTTCTTTTTGTAACTTAACATTAGGGACTCTTCCGAGAAGGTAGAGATGGCTTAACAATATTAATGAGCTACTACCGTAGATGTCAAATCCTCATGTTAAGAGTAAGAGATGTCCTTACAACCATCTTGCTTTGAGCAGTGAGAATCATTGATTGAGCCTGATTGAGCCTTGAGAATAAGCATCGTCATCAAGGGCTACAACATTGTCCACCTAATAAAGAAGAATAGCAAAGAAGTTAAGTCAAAAGAAAAGAAAAAAGGAGTAAAAAAAAAAAACAAAAAAGGAAAACCAGTTTTACCTTGTCCTTGAAGGTCTCTTGATCCTTAGACTCTTGGCTTAAAGTTACAGTTACTGCCTTTGTTCTCTTCCAACAACGGTCTCTACCACTAGAACTGGCTTCTTCAATTCGATTCAACTCATTTTGTTTTAAAAATGATGAAAGTTTCTTTATAACTAGTCATGATTCGAAGAAGAATGTCTATTATGTCTTGAAGAATTTTCTAACCCCTTTGAAGCATTGAGAGTGGTAGTAACTTGATAAAGTTTCTTCTCAGAATAAGGCAAGTTCTCTACTTTCTTAAATGTAGGTTTTTAGGAATTCAACATTGAAATGTGATCTTTAAGAAAGGTTCCATGCACTTGTTCCCACCAAGCTTTATACTCCGGAGTATAGTGCTTCTTTATACTATAAGGAGTGGCTGTAAATGTTACCTTAGCCATTGTTCTACGAAGTGTGCATCTTACCCAGAGACGTAAGCCATCTATTAAAATGGCCTTATGGGTGGAAATCTCAAAGTAGCTTGGGATATCTGGCAAAAATCCAAATTGGCGACTAAAGCGATGTGGACTATAAGGCTCAATGATGAAGTGATCATCCTTCCGCAAGGTAAGAAGACTTAAATGAAGGCTTAAGAAATAAAGTTGTTCTTCCAAAGGGACTACCTCATTATCAACAAAGTCATATTTTTTATGCTTGGTAAGGATGTTCGTAGCCTAAACAATGATCTCACCTCTATAAATCCGCTTGCGGGCTTCATCTTCACTAAAGTACTTTCCACTACTTTCATTAGAATAACTTGCCATTGGAGGACTATTTAAGCCTTGAGCGACTTCATAATGAGTTTTGAAGTAGTGTGCAAGCCATCCATATATATAGTGAGTTGGGAAGATAGATTTCTTCTTATTGGGATGTTGAGAGTTGGAAATACGATTCAATCCTCTATAAATGCTGGTCAAGACGGGAATAACCAAAACTAACTCGCTCCCTGTACGCCATCAAACTTGCCATTTTGAAGGTACTTGGACGAATGATGTCTACTTCTTTATTAGGTAAGACAAAGATTTAAAGCCAACATGATAAAAATGCTACAAGGAATGTTTGATCTCTGTTGTAGCTTCTAATGCCCAACTTTGAAAACAAAGCTTCTTCTTCAAATGTCCATGCAATATAAGGTGGAATAACTCCACATGAATTTTCAATAAACTTGGGGCGTGATCTTCTTTCTTCCCTTAGAGGAGGCGCTATATACTTTATTACTCTTTTAAACTAGAAGTTGAGCCACTTATTGATGGAGACACCAGAGTTGTTGTCCTTTTTGATCAAGTGGTATGCATGGAGGAGATGTTCACAACTCCTTGGAAGGAATCGCTTGCCATTATGGTCCACACCTGTGAGTTCCGCAGCATGAGGAATAACTTCATCGTAGTGAGTTCCAAGTATTGGTAAGCCTCCAAGTTTGTGCAAGTCCCAAAGTGAAATGTACACCTCGCCAGTTGATGTTAAGAGTGTGTTGGTGAGAGGATACCAAGCTTCGCAAAAGGCTTTGAGAACATTAGGGTTGCAATCATACGTAAAAAGCGGTGCATAGACAACCTTATAAATCTTTGTAGATCTTAAGTGTCTTTCGCAACGACTTAAAACATCATGTGCCCACTCCCAATATCTCTCCTTAAAGTGAAACACGCCCAAGAAGTTAAGTGGTGAGGTCCATTGAGTCTCCTTTTGAATCATTCGATGTCCAAGTGAATGTAACACACTGGGATGAGCTTGAAGTTGATGATTTAAGGAAAGAAGAATCCATGCCTTTGGGGAACGAGTGCTTTTGAAGTTAACTTCCGTTGACCATTCGTTCACAAGTCATTGGAGTATCGCCTTTGGAAGGGGCCCCACATACTTGCCAGACTTTGCCTCATAAACCGTCAAAGTCGTTCCTGCTTCAGTTGAATCATTCTTGTGGTCGTGAATGACTAGTAGTTGTTGGCCCAAAGAAGATTGCAAATTTGAGAAGTACACCATAATTAGACCTAGTTAAAAAAAAAAAAAAGAAAAAGAGTTAGCTTTTAAAAAAAATAGGATTAAAAAATAATAATAAATAAAAAGTTAGTTGAAAAAATGAGGTTAAAAAAAAGTTTTGGTTTGAAAAAAAAAGTCAGTTTTCAAAAGCCATAAAAAAAAAGGAAAAAAAAAAAAAAACAAATCCATTTCAAAGTGAAAACACTTGGACGGTTTTCAATGTTTCCATGTGGGCCAAACAAAATAGAAAAAAAAAAGAATATCAAGGGTAGCTTCAGGAAGACGAAAAAGTGTTAAAAAAAAAAAAAAAAGGTTCTCGTAGTACATTCGGGAAGTACAGTAATGGTTAGCAGGTGGGTTGCATGAATATGGTCAAAGCTTTGGTGACCGCTAGAAGAAATAAAAAAAATGATAAAGGAAAAAAAAAAAAAAGAAGGCACTTACTAAAAATCTTACAAACAACTGAGAATTCAATGTTAAAAGTCAAATTGAAGCTACAGATTTGTGTGGAAAAAATTGGTGAGATTACAAGCCTTTTTATAGGCATTATGGCATGCCTCTTCCAAATCCTATAAGAATTCTAATTCTTGATTAAAAGATTTTAATTGAGATTTAAATTTAAATCTAAGAATTTTGATTGGTGAATTTAAGAAATATGATTCCTACTCAAAATTGGATTTCAAATCTTTTCATTAATTCCTTGTAGAAATAGAAAAAGAATTCTATTTTATTAAGGACTTGAAAAAGGCTTTTATATTAATTTCTAATTAAATTGAGAAATTAATAATTTAAATACTTCAAGCTTTGTTTCCAAAATATTTTTTCTCAAGTCTTGAAATGGGGGCATTTGTAGACAAAGAATTTTGGGATGAAATATATTCTTAAGATTAAAAGAAAATTACATATTTTAGTCTTGATTAATTAAAATTAATTCATGAATAAATATAACTATTCTTGAATTAATATAATTGGGCCATCATTAAAAGCCCATTAAATCCAATGGATTATGAAATTGGACTATTGAAATTAGGCTATTGTTAATGGTCCATTTTACATTAAATCCAACATATTATGGATTAAATGAAATTGGACTAGGCCCTAAAGTTGGACTTTTTAAAAATCTCATAACCCAAATATAATATGGATTAAATGAGATTAGGTTAAAACATAAATTAAGCCTAAGTCATCTTAAACCTAAATCCATTAGGGTTTGTTGGGAAACTCCTTCAAAATCCGACATCGACTATTTATGCTAAAGTCAAGGGATTTTTGGCCTAAAAATAGGGTCTTCCCTCAATGGTTCAAGGCACCCCCCAAATCCTCAAGCTTCAACAAACAAGTGGCATATCAAGTTTCAACAAGCTTAAGCATTTAAGTTTCATCAAATTCAAGGTTCAGAATCATCATCAAATCAAGGTTTAGAATCGTCATCAAACTTCAAGGCGTTCATCTTGCTCTGTATCAAACAAGTTTCGAAGGCTTGGTAATCAAATGTTCGTCATCAAACCCTGTTTGATCCGAGATCAAGCTCTTTAGCCCTCGAATCAACATTTTTTTTTCAAAAAGAGAAGAATCGGAGAACTTATCCTGCAATTTAGGACTTCATTGGAGATTTGTAACCACTTTTCATATTTACTAAATATTTTGTAAATTTCGATATTTTTCTTATCTTATTTTTAGACTTAAAATTTGTCGTCTACACTCAGTGTTTTGGTTATGTTTACTTGATAAGACGCAGCTCTGATTCCTTTGATATATTTATGGAGTTTAAGGCTGAGGTGGAGCGCCAAACAGGTAAACTAATAAAAAAGCTAAGATCGGATCGTGGTGGAGAATATCTCCTTAGTGAAAACAAGGATTACTTGATACATCAGGGCATAGCATCTCAGCTAACTGTACCTGGGACTCCCCAGCAATATGGAGTAGCTAAGAGATGAAATAGAACTTTGATGGAAATGGTCAGGAGCATGATGAGCCATGTAACTCTTTCTATTTCTTTTTGGGGATATGCTCTGAAAATAGTAGCATATATTCTAAACTTGGTGCCTTTCAAGTTAGTACCTCGGACACCTTATGAGATGTGGACTGGACAAAAGCCCAGTATGAATCATCTCACGGTATGGGGTTGTCCAGCTTGTGTACTAACTAATGGAAGTAAACTAGACCCAAGATCAGAATTGTGCTATTTTGTAGGATATCCAAAGGGAATAAGGGGTGGATACTTTTATCATCCTCAAGAGCAAAATGTACTTATAAGTACTCATGCTAGGTACTTGGAAGATGAATAAAGTGTATCCACTAAAGTTTCAAGTAATGTGGAATTGGAATAGAAGTTTATTAACGCCCAACTTCTAGTACCTCGATTGAGGAACTAAAAGAGACATAACTAGATGTTCCCATATAGACTGAGCTGCATTGTAGTGTGAGGATATCTAAGGTTCCTGAGAGATGGAATTAGAGAGGCCTTTAAAGTCATCTCTGACCATCAGGAACAAGATCCTGCTAGATATGATGAGGCCATTGTTGATATTGATGCAGATAAATGGCAAATTACAATGGATGTTGAGATTGATTCTATATACCTCAATTAAGTCTGGAATCTTGTCACTGCACTTGAAGGGATTAAACCCATAGAGTGTAAGTGGGTATACAAGAAAAAGAGAGGTGTGATAGAAAGGTGGAAACTTTTAAAGCAAGGTTGGTCGCAAAAGGTTATACTCAGAAAGAAGGGATCGATTTTGAGGATTCCTTTTCACCTATTACCATGCTTAAGTCCATAAGCATTCTCTTGGCCACTGCATGTCACTATGACTACGAGATATAGTAAATGGATGTCAAGACAGCCTTTTTTAATGGCTATCTTAGCTAAAACATCTATATATCCCAGCCTGAAGGCTTTGTTGCAAAGGGCTAAGAACATATGGTTTGCAAGTTTAAGAAGCCCATTTATGCACTTAAGCAAGTATCACGAGCATGGAACATGCGTTTTGATGAGACTTGAAGTCTTATGGATTCATACAAAATGTGGATGAACCATGTGTATATAGAAAGTCAGATGGGAATAATGTGTCATTTATTGTACTTTATGTAGATGACATTCTACTCACTAGGAATGATGTAAGGACATTGTTATCTATAAATGTTTGGCTATCAAGTCAATTTAGCATAAAGGATATGTGAGAAGCTAGCTACATTCTTGGTATTAAGTTTCATAGATATAAGAAGCAAAGAATGTTAGGCTTATCCCAATCAACTTATATTAACAAGATATTGGCTAGGTTTGGCATAGATCAGTGCAAAGGGGTAATCATACTCTTTAGGCACGGATTGACTTCATCTTCCAAGTAGTGTCCTAGGACATAGGAAGAAAAGGAGAGGATGAGTAGGATTCCTTATGCCTCAGCAGTGGGAAGTTTAGTATTGTTAGGATTCGTGGACTCCTAAATACGAAAAATATCCATGAATCCCTTCCGAGGACCCAAGCCAAACGATTAAGATGATTTAGGGATTATAGAATTACCTCTATTCGGCGTAATCAAAATTCTTGGATTCTGGTTTTGCTATCGTATGTGCAACTCGAACGATCACCAGACGCTTTAATGTGCGAATGCCCTCTATCGGATACACACGACGAACCAACTCATTATCCCGGGAGTGCTAGCACATAAGATTTGAGAGGCATAAATTTTTTTGGTGAATGGAGGCACGAATATTAACAAAGAGCACTCTTAAGAAGACGGTTAGGGTTTTCTTTTAAAACCACCCAAACCTCTTGGAATTAAACTCTGATAATATCTTATCATAATTTATTTTAAATTCAAATTAAATTAAAATAGATATGATAAGATTCGCCATTACTCGGTAATTTAACTAATTAATTTACCTAGTTGGATTTTTTCAATCTGAACATCATCCAAATACATCGAATGTGGACATATTTCCAAATTCATTGTATCTGGTCAATTTTCTAGGCTCAATTAACTTAGACATATTTTCAGATTCATCGAACTTGGTTACCAGAAAAATAACCTAACAAGTTTGCTTATTATGTGACCTTATATGTTCATTTAACACTAGCAGTGTGCCCAAATTATATTTAAATGACCCACAAGTTATAAGTAGTTTCTAGCAAAATATTATAACTATCCAGGTTAAATGAAGATCAGTGATCTCTTTGAACCAAACCATAACTTTATATTTAATCCTTTTATCACACGATATCTAGATTAAGCATAAGGCCCGGAGCATGTCATCCTTATTGAGTTTAATCAATTATTTCTTGATCTCATAGTAGACTGTTCAAACAAATGATATCAATATCTCAGATTGATATATTTGAGCACAGTCATGGATTTTAACAGTATAACTTATCAAAGGGCCCATGGATATCTCTCCTATAATTGAGAGGGACAAATTCCTTCACTATCAATTATATTCCTCTCCCTAATTTATTCTATATCCAACAACAGTTTAATTTATTATCTGGTTAAAGACAACGTCAAAATATAGAATTTATTAAGTAGGAAACTATGATGAATTCAGGTCGAAAGACTTTTAATATCATTATGGTTAGAAAGTACTTATGACTTGTTCCATGAAGTACTCTCGCAGTAGGTCATGTCCAATACAATATTCTCTAATATTTATTTATGTTTTGACTTGATATCACATATATCCATTACTAGTAAAACGTAGCCACCAAGTCACAAATATACTAATCTTAATTTATTATTATTCCACTAATAATAATCTATTAGGGACAGTTTAAGAATAGTCATTGTATTGATTGCAGGGTTTTACTATCAAGTCACATACTTGATGACCACAAAGCTAAATGCACTATTCATAGAAAAAAATACCTCGTATTATTACATAATACATAATGATAGTAGTATAAGTACAAATTGACTCTAGGGCATATCCCTAACAAGTATGCCATGTTTTGTACTAGGCCGGATATCTACTTTGTAGTAGGCATGGTTAGTAGGCATTAGTCAAACTCTAGGAAAGAACATTGGCAAACTGTAAAGCATATACTCAAGTATCTAAAGGGAATGAAGGATTATATGCTAATTTACAGAGCTGATGACTTAATGCCTACCAGTTACACAGGCTCAGATTTTCAGGCTGATAAAGATGAAAGAAAATTCACTAATGGATATGTCTTCATTTTGTCTGGAGGGGCTATTTCATGGAGGAGTATCAAGCAATCTTGCATTGCTGATTCTACCATAGAAGCTGAGTATGTGGTAGCTTCAGAAGTTTCAAAAGAAGCAGTTTAGCTCCGGAAGTTCCTCACAGAATTTGGAGTTGTGTTACACATGGACAGACCTATAACAATATATTATGACAATTTTGAAGCTGTGTCACAATGTAAGAAGCCAAGAAACTATAGGAAGGTCAAGTAAATTGAAAGAAAATATCACTTGATCTGGGGGTTCATCCAGAAATAGGAGATAATGGTTGATCAAATTTCCTCAGCAAACAATTTGGCGGACTCATTTACCAAGCCTTTAATGGAGAATGTGTTCAAAAGACACTTGGACATCATAAGGGTAGGTGCATATGGACTATCATAGTCCATTTAGTGCAAATGGAAGATTGTTGGAATATATGCCTAAAATGTACTATGAATTTTTGTATTTTAGAAACTAATAAAAGTTTCATTCATTAATAGTTGTTTGTTTGCATATATTCGCACATTAAAGGTCTAAGTGTGTTAGTAAGTAATCTACGTGATTGGGTCGTACTTTCACAGTAAGGTGTAGATTATGGGCTACTAATCCATAAGCAAAAAATTGTTCTTGATCGATTGATAAAGTTAGGCACTTTATCAAGGTTTAGATCATTACACTATAATTTCTAAATAGGGAATGGTTTACCTTTAACCAGTGAGTAGCCCATTCGCACCAATAGTGTAAGCGTATTCGGAATACGTATAATTAGACCACGCGCTAATAATCTTTATCAAATTATTAAAATAAATAAATATTAGCTTATCGTAGCTACTACGTGGATGAGTACCCTAGGACTTGAGTATAAGTTGGTGGTCTGGTGAAGTTGGACATATACACTTTGATGTATGTTGGGTGAGGTCTTATCGCAAGGCCAATAACCTTGTACGTTGGGCGTATGACTCTAGTTAATTAAGACAGATTTATACAATAGAGTTTCTGTACTTCATTACATGAAGAAATCACCCCCTTATGATTGTTCGGGATAATCTAATAATCTAGGGCTGCAAGAAATATGACTAAGTATGTATATTTTTGGGTAGCTCCCTGTGAAAAGTGGATACGTACTGGAAGTCGTGGATTATCGGATTAGTTATCAAAGGATGGTAGATGTTATTGATAAAGGTGTTAGTACTATTTTCTTAACTCAATGATAGGTGTTACGTAAAAGTGTATTTTCGTTATTACACTTGTAGGTTGGAGACATTACACTTGCAATATTATTCTTGGGGTCAATATTTCTATATGGTAATAAATGGAACATTTAAAATGATTAAAATACAACTATTTGTTAGTAAGGGTATTTTGATCATTTTAGTAACCAAGAATAATATGTCTTTTGGTCCCCAGAGTAACTCAAATAACCTTAGTAAATTTATTTACTATATAAGCTTATTGGGTGAATTTATTACTAGAAGAATTATTTTTGGAGTCAAATTATTTTTTTATTTGGGTTAGAATAATTAATTAGGCTAATTTAATTAATTAATTTAGTAATTAATTATCTGGGGTAATTTTATATTGGCCCTAAGTAGTTTAATTAATTAATAAAAGAGCTAATTTAATTAATTAGTTTATTAATTAATTATCTTGGATAATTTTTAATATTAGGCCCAAGTGGATTAATTAATTAATATGAGAGTTATTTAATTAGTCATTGACTAATTAAGAAAGTATGGTCCATCAGGATTTTTGATGGAAGTAGCAATGTAAAAGAAGAAATAAAATGGAAACGATGAAAAACGAAACAAAGAAATATAGGTGGTTGTTTTGTTTCTAAAAAGAAAAGGAAAGCTAATAATTTTAATAAAAGGCATCTTGTATGCCATTATGGTCGGTTGACCGAAAAATTGGAATTGAAAAAATAGAGTTTTCATTTTTTTTTTCTTTGAGAAAAAGAATTACAGCCGCTATTTTTTCTTGGTTTTATTTTCCTTTGTTTTCCCTTAACGTTTAGCTTTTCCGTTTTGTTCCAATTTTATTCATCCTAATTCTACTTTCACTGGTAGAGGGCCATAGTAGTTAGAGAATACTCTGGAAGGTCAAGAGCTTGCAAACGTGGTATGTGTTTGATGCGAAGGAGCCGACGGTTAGCTGGTGCCCCTGCGGAACAAGTAGACGTTCTTATTCAACAAGCGCCGTCGAACCTGAATCCGACTCCGACTATTAAAGTTAATTGCCCTAGAAGTAAGTATTCATAGACTTTGGCTTGGAAAAAAATTCCAATTTGTTGTTTTTCGCTCCGTATTTATTTTTTTCACGATCCTTCAGATTATAGTAGAGAGAACTTTTAATCCATCCCTTGATAATTCTCTTCTGTTATCTACTATGTTTAGGAGATTGGGATGTGAGGCTGTTATTAGACTCCAAGAGGTTTATTGTCCTATTCTAGTAAAAGAGTTTTATGCCAATAAGCAGGACATGATGAAGAACAACCCGGAGACCATCTCTACTATGATTAAGGGGATTCCTATTGAGTTTGATAGAGCTAGACTAGCCACTATCCTGAGTGTTAATAATAAGGGAACTTGGGTAGCTGTGGACCATTATAACCAGAGGATTGTCTCTGATCCTCAATGGAGTTTTACTTATACCCGTCAGGGTTTGGGGATGCATAGGAGGGGACCTATTATTTCTTCTGGTATTTTTTTCAATAATGATCTTCTGGCATAGTTAAGAGCATTAGTCTATATCTTTCCTTTCAATGTTGTGCCCAAGGCTAGTGGTTTCAATGAGGCTAGAGTCATTGATATATACATCCTCTCTAGGATGCTAGACAGTCAGCCTATTCTCCTTAACCCTTTGATTATCCAGTTCATGAGGGATGTAGTCTATTCTCATTTTTCCTCCAAAGTCTTTGTCTTTCCTTTAGTGATTATGTGTATCCTTCAGGTTTTTGGAGTGAGTTGTGATGGGGAGTTGACTGAGACTACTACTAAGAGAGATGTAGTGATGGAGCATACCCTAGTTTAGTGTGGGTTAAGTATCATGAGCAAGAGAGACGATGGTGTTGGAAAGTATGCCTTCTTAGACTAGGTTTCTGATGTAAATATCGAATATTTTAATAAAAGAATTTATTTTTAGAAATCGTTTGTGAATTTACTTTTTATTTGTGTACAATTACGTTTGGAAAAGACCCATTGTGTTTAAGTAAGTGGTCCATGTGAATGGAGGTCTTTCACAGTAAGGTATGGATCACGGGTTACTTAACACATAAACATTCGTTCTTAACCAATTGATGAGAATGGAAATCTCATCATGTTTAGGTTATTATGTTATGAATTCTAAATAGGGAATGGTTTACCTTTAGCCAGTGAGTAGTCCACTCACTTCATGGCATAAGTGTATTTCAAATACGTAGAAGAGGACCTGTAGTACTGGTTTCTGAAAGTACTATATGGTAGAAACCTAGACTACTACCACTACAGCGTGGACTAGTACTCTACGACTTGAGTATGAGTTGGTGATCTGACAAAGCTAGAAGCATATATTTTGATATGCTATAGTTGAGGTTCTATCATAGAATCAATATACTTGTGTATTGGGTATATGTAACTAGTTAGTTAAGACAGACTTATATAAGATAGTTTCTACACAATATCACCCCTTGTGGTTGTCTGAATGATCTAAAATGTCCAGGGCCCTAGGAAACATGACTTGGATGTTTGCTTTAGGGTAGCTCCCTTGGAAAGCGGAAACACTCCAGGAAGTCATGGGCCATTGGACTAGAAGCCTAAGGATGGTAGATGTCATTTAGAGGGGTGTTAGTACATTTCTTCCTCTCTAAATGTACGGCGATGTGTAGAGGTGTATTTTAGTCATTACACCTGTAGGTTAGAGACTTTGCTAATGCAGCATTGTCCTTGGGGTCAATATTTCCTTATGGTGATATTAGGAAATATTTACAACTATTTATATGACAAGGGTATTTTGATCATTTTAGTAGCCAAGGCGGTGTGTCTTTTAGTCCCCAGTATAGACCGTGAGTCCTAATTAAATATAGGCTAAGGAATTAAATTAAATTAAATTAAATTAAATGGAATTTATTTTATTTAAGTAGCCCGATTTGATTGTTGGGCTAGAATAAAATAAAGGTCCATGGAGAGAGAGAGAATTAATTAAATTAGTTTGGTGGGTTAATTAATTATTTAGGGCTTTGGCCCAATTTGAATAATTAGGGATTAACCTGAGACTAAATTAATATAGGCTAATTAATTGGACTAGTTTATTTGGGCCGAAAAATTAATTATTTATCGGGCCAATTATTTGGTTCTAATTAGAATAATTAATTTGGCCCAAAAGGCTAAACTAAGAGTCCAATGGGCCAATTCAATTTAACCTAGGGTTTTATTTAGGTTAAATAGGAGAATGAAAAGAACAACGTTGTTTTCAGTGCTTCTTCTCTGTGAAAAAAAAAAACTACAGACGTCTCTCTCTCCAAAAAATATTCCTTAGCCTGTAGATTGTTCACCAAACGAGATTAGGCAGGCCAAATACTGGAAGGTCAAGAGTTAGGCATTCACCTACATGCAAAGACGGAGTAGAAGGCTTGCAGGAATTGCACCAGAGGTTTCCACGAGCGTGCCTATCCCAGTTCCGCATATTCCAATCCAGCCAATTTTGAGAACAAGAAGAGGTAACAAGGAAAAATTTTTTTTTCCCCCATTTTTCTTCTTCACGTAGGAAAGCTGCGGGTTTTTTTTTTTTTTGGTTCGACTGGTTTTTTGGCTGTGTTTCATTCGCAATTTTATCTTCAGATGGATGAGACCTTTTGAGGTCTAGCACCTCGGGATGGAGGAGGTGTCATCTTAGATGACGAGGACCAGCCCCTGTAGCCTTGAGTACGTGTGAGTAGTTTGAGATCACAGTCTAGTGCTAGGTTTGAGCACATCCAATTGGAGTAGTTTAGACTTGGAATGGAGACTCAGACTACTATCCTCCTCCAACTTCGAGATTCTATGGTAGATTTGCATGGGATGTAGGATGCTCAGGAGCTGCGATTGACTACTTGGATGCAGCAGTTTCTTGGACAGGCAAGAGATGTTTCCACTAGTTAGGCTAGGGGAGATAGTGTAGATGCTGAGGATGATGATGATGAGGAGGAGGATGATTGAGCTTTTCTTTTGATACTTCTTTTTCACCATCTTTGTTTAGAGGTTTATTTTTCTTTTTACATTTTCATGACTTTTTCTTATGTTTTAGATGTTATTTCTTGTTTTCTTTTTATGTTTAGTTATTTCTTTTTCTAGTTTTATGTTTTTTTTTTCTTTTGTTTTTTTTGGGAATGACTCATCATTATCATGGACAATGCTTCATGCTGGAATTCAACTCTTTTAGAAATATTTAGCTGGAATTGATGTACTTTGGGAGAGTATTTCCTAATTCTTTTCTTCTTCCTCTATATTTCTTTTCTTCATCCCAGTGGTTAAGGTTTATTGTTTTATTGTTGGCCATTGAGGACAATGTCCAATTTAAGTGTGGGGGAGAGAATGAATTCAATACTTTACCAAGTGAATTTTTAATGGATTTTCTTGAACTAAATTTGATGAATTGTTTTGAGATGAATATGATTTTTGGGCTTAAGTTTTAGTTTTTGTCTATGATTAAGTTGTGATGTTTTATTTAGCTTTAGATATGGATTTGTCATTCACTTTTGGTTTGATTTTTGTTTAAAGTAAACTTGTGTGTTAAGTTAGATTTTGCTAAGTCCTGAGAATTTAAGTTAACCTTGGTTATAATTTGGTATTTCAATTTTGTTTTATTCCTTAAGTTTGAATGTAGATGACGTGATGAAATATGGATAAAGTTATTGATTAATTTTTGTATTATGGATTTATAATTTGTTGAACTTTGAGTTGTGAATAAGGAATGCGAGCTGAAAAGAATTGAGTTGAAAAAAAAAATGAATGAAGAACAAAAAGCTCTTATTTTCTAGACAATTGTTTTTTTTGGCTGAAAAGCGGGTCAATACGGAGAAAAGTAGCAAATATTGTTTAGTTCACTCTCTTGAGGCTATCTCGAAGGCAGAAGAAGAAAAAGGGGAAAAAAAAAGAAAAAAATGATGACTATAAGGGGGCCAATATGGTGAGTGAAGAGGAATCCATTCACTTGAGGTTATCAATCTCTTAAGTCATTAAAAAGAAAGAAAGAGAGAGTGGAGTGTTTCCTTATTTTGTTACTTAAAATTATGCTAATTTAAGTTCATGATGCTTGAATTGCTCAAATGGCTTAACCCATATGATTTTTGTTGTTTATGTTTTTAGTTAAGGGGTGGAATAATTTTCTTGTACTGAGTATGAGCTTGTTTAACTTAACTTTGAAGGCCTTGGAATATTTGATTTAATACATGAGTTTGCAAATGTTTTGAAGGAGTTGAGTGAATGACAAGTTTGTGTTTAAGGTTAGAAGAATGTTATAGCTTATTGTGGATGAATTGTTGTTGAGAATTTGAGTTTGATAAATTATTTTGCCTTGTCTTAAGTGTTTTCTTGGGGACAAGCAAAGGCTCAAGTGTGAGGGAATATGATATGGCTAAAATATGTCGATATTTTCCTCACTATTTGAGGTAATTTTGTGATGTTTTTAGTATAATAGCTAGTCAATTCCCTTACAATTTGATATTTTGCCAGTAGAAGGGTTTCTCTATGTTTTGGTGCAGAAACTGGAGATTTTGGTGTGAAAACATCCACTTCCAGAGTTGAATTGACGCTGCTCCAGCATAGGTGAACCGGCCCTGGCTCAAATTTGGAAGAATAGAGCAAACAAGGGAAAAAACAGAGGAACCAGGGGAATTCCAGAATGCGACTAATGCTGGCCCAGTCGAAATGACCAGGCACCAGCTCTGATCGGTTAAGGTAGTTCTGAAGTCCAATTTTGTGTAGAATTAGAAGATATCAACAATTCTTTTTGGTATTTACCTTATACTCAAACAAGAAGTTTTCATGAATGTTTTTGGCATCTTAGAAAGCTATAAACATACATGAGTTTCAAGAATTAAGTAGAGATACAAGAGAGGTGGATACTGATAGGGCCTAAATTAGTCACATATTTCCTAGTTATTTGAGGCTATTTTGAGATACATTTTGTTTAATAACTGGTCATATTCCTTTATATTTGAGATTTTACCCTTGAAAATGTATTTTTTCATTATTTCAGATTTTAGGGGTAAAATAAGATAAAAACATCGCTAAATAGAGCAGAGGTGACATCGGCCATGTGCTGCTGGCACGCACTTTGAGGCGATGAAAAATCGATGAAACAGAGCTGAGCAGAACCGAATCGGCGCCGACTAGAAGGCTAGAGGTGGCGCCGACGGCATTCTGGAAGGGTTGGCGTGAAAATCAAGAAAAATTGGCGAATGAACAAACAACCAGACCACAACCGGCGCCGGCCCTAGGCAGGCAAGTGGCGCCGGCTGTGCACTGCCACTAAGGCGGTGCCTTGATTTTTGCGCTCATTTGTTGGCAATTTACAAAGTTTTAGTATTTTCCTACTTCTAGTCGGCTAGAAACCTTAGAGGAACTATTTTAGGCACTTCTTAAGCCTATAAATAGAGGGAAAACACAAGGGAACGGAGAGAATTCACATATCAAAACAGAAAATCACTCAAATTAAAGGAAGAATTCTTTAGTTTAAGGAGGATTGTACAAGAAGGTCTACGAAGGAAGAAGAATGAGGCTTGTCTATGAGTTCTTTCTTTTAACTTTGTTTTCTTTCTCTTGAACAATGATGTATTAATTGTTTTATTGTAATTTGACATTGTTTTAGGTATTCATGATTTTTAGAGTTACTTTAATGTTTTGCTTAATTGATTGTTATTCTTGGTATTTAATTACTTATGCTGATTCTGAGATTAGTTGTTGTTTCTTTCCATTAACTTTATTGAAAAAGGGGTTGATGGCGGTCTCAATTTATTAATTTCATATTTGTTATCTATTAACTTGCTTGGAAAAGGGGTTACTTGCTAAGAACTAGGTAATTAAAGGTTAATTGATGTCTATCAGAATATGGATTCATTGGTTAATTTCATGTTTTAAGTTTGCCAGAATATGGAAATTTAATCAAGTATTGTATTTAATGCATCTTTTGGGTGAATTAGTTGAGACAGAATATGTGATGCTAATTTATCTAGAAGATAGTGATTTCATGGATTGAAAAAGAAGTGAATTTATCTTAATCATTTATGATACCAAGAGAAAAATTAGTTATGATAATGATTGGGTACTTTAAGATCATGTTTGTCAAAATAATGGTTTGAGTTACATAATTCTCCATCCTTGACATGTATATATTCTTTTATTTTCCTTTTAGTCATTTTCACTTTATTGAGTGGGTTAAACAATGAAAGAAAAGTGATTAATGCATACTTGTTCCTTGAGGATCGATACTCGTTTTAAACTCTATGCTATGCTTAATGATGAGTACGCTTGCTCATATATGTAATTTGGAGTTAACGTTTTAATTTAAACTTGATTAGAAATGTGCTTATTTTTATATGATTTTTATACCCATATTCAAACACATCAGATACAAAGAAAAAAAAAGAAGAATCATTTATTAAAAAAGGAGAATCATTTATTCAAGAGGGGTTTCAATTGAAGAAGAAAATAGCTTGTCTATGAGTTCTTTTTTTTCCCTTTATTTTCTTTTTCTTGAATGATAATAAGATTAATGTTTTAATTATATTTGGATGTTGTTTTTGAATTCATGATGTTGTATTAACTATATTTTTTAAATCAATTGGTTTTATTTTTGGTATTTGGTTACTTGATTTATTTAGTTAAGTTAGTTGAATGTTCTTCCTTTCTAATGGACTTGAAAAACGAAGTTAGGAATAGGTTCAATTTAATTGATTTCATATTTTTTATGTCTTAGATGGATTGCAAAAGAAGGTTATTAACAAGAACTCAACTAATTTTAAATATTGGTTGATTTCACCTAGAATATAGTGTTATTGGCTAATTTCATGTTTATATCACCTAAAGTATAGGGGTATTTGTGAAGACTAAGTTTAATGCATCTATGAGTAAGACTGGTGAGATAGAATATATCCATTAAGTTACTTAGAAGATACGGAATCATGGATTGCAAAAGAAGTGATTTTAAGTTATTCTTTCATGGTGCCAGAATATTGATTAATTGAGTTATTTGCTAGTCAATCAATGTTATGTCTTCAATAATTTCTATCTATATACATAACTCCTCTCTTATATCTCAACTTATTTTATTTTATTTTTAATAAATTTTGTTAATAGGATAAACAATATATGAAAAGTGACTAGTGTGTACTTGTTTCTTGGGGATTGATACTTGTTAATTCCCTATACTATGCTTAATGATGGGTATACTTACTCAAATGTATGATTTGAGGATTAATGTTTAAATTAAAACTTGATTGGGAATGGATTTTAAATTGTATGATTTTTATAACCCAAATCTGACGCATCAATATGACTGAAATCCTTTCTTGAATGCGTTTTCCATATTCTGTAATACAACTCTTATTCTAATTGCTCTTCTGTAATAAATATCCGATTCTTCAAATCTTTTGTATTCTTTTGCATTATTTGTCTGAATTGAATAAAGGTAGGCTTTTCCCACTCGAACAAAGTGAAAAGCAGGATATCTTTCTTCTTCATAAAAATCAGGGCCAGCAAAGAAATATTTTAAATATAAAATATCTTTAGGAGAAACTGTAAGATTATTAAGATAAAAAGCTTTTACGCCTTCCTGCACCTATAAGGGTAATTGTGATATTTCTTCAAAATCTGGGGGAGATAGGTATATCATGTTTATGGAACCAAAATCATACCGATATCTGATTTTTCTGGGAGAAGAATCTTGAAGATAATTTACTCTGGGATACACTCCAGTGTAATCCAGATATCTAGTATCAGTATTTGAGAGACTATAAAGTTCTCTTATTATCTGTTGCTGTATCTCTACTACCGGAAGTATAGATGGAGAAATCTTTGAGGAAAATAATGCTATTTTTTTCTTTTTGAGGTCTGAGAGATATTTCCTCTGATGGTTTGTCTTCTTTGAGAGATGTAGAACAAGACTTTGTTGTATCTATTTTATCAAAATCTGTTTTATCTTGAACATTTTTTTTTTTTTTATGATTTTACTTGACATTTCAAAATTATTTAATCTTATTTTATGATACGCCCTTAGATAAAAATAAATCTATTGTTTCCTTTATCATACCTAGTAATTGGGCTATGTCGAGATATCAGATACATTATCTTGGATGCACATGACCTGTTTTTCCATATCCTCTAAGAGCTTATAAATCTTAGTTTTTATATTGGCCATCTCTGGTTAAGATATTTGCTAAGACAGTTTTGTTAGTTTTAATTACTTCAACATCAAATTGATATTCTGCTAATAATGTTTGCGATCTAATCAATTGTTTATTCTCAAGTTTAGAAGGTAAATTATTTCTAATGAATTCTTTTCCTTGAGTATTATTTGTTCTTGATAAGAATTTTTTAGGTAATAAGAAATAATAAAATTTCTTACAACTCTTAACTACAACTAATAATTCTTTTTTTTATTAATATGATATCTTTTTTGTGTTTCATTAAACGGTCTAGAGCAATATCTACAAACAAGTTCTTTTTCTTCACATTTCTTCTTTAAAATTCCACTCCAATAATTCTCAAAAGCATCAGTTTCTAATATTAAATTATCTGTATCAGAAGGTAATTGTAATTTTGGAAATGTAGAACAAATTTGTTTTATCTTTTTCACATGTTGTTCCATTATAGGGTCAAAACTAAATATCTTATTTTGTTTTAGTAATTTTGTAAAGGTTGTTTTAAACTGGCAAGGGTTTCTATAAAAGCTAAAGTATAGTTTAATACACCTAAAAAGCTTTGAACTTGCTTTTTATCTCTTAGTTTATCCAGAAAATTATTTAATTTTTCTAAAATATGAGGTTGTAATTCTATTCCTTTATTATCTGTCATCATTCCTAAGAATTCTATATTTTATTGCATTATTTTTGCTTTTTTCTCTGATAATGCTAATGCATGTTTTATTCATAAATCACTGAATATATTTAAATGTTTGATATAAGATTCTACTATAATGTAAATAATTAAGATATCATCAACATAAACAAATATAAATAATAATTTTAAATATATTATCTATTTTTCTTTGAAATATCTGAGGAGTATTTTTTAATCCAAAAGGCATTATTAGTCATTCATATTGGCCTTGAGGTGTAGAAAATGATGTGTATTTAATACTATCAGGGTCCATTTTGATTTGCCAAAATCCACTTTTACAATCAAATTTAGAAAATATCTTTTTATTTCTTGTCCAATTTATTAGACTTTCTTTTTTAGGTAAAAAATAACCATCAAATGTAGTATTATCATTTAATTTTTTATAACTAATAACCATCCTAACTTTTCCTCTTACTATCTCTACATGTTTTCTAACAAAAAATCCTGGAGAACTATAAGGAGAGTTATTGGCATGTATCAAATTTGCATCTAACAATTCTTTTATTTGTATATTAAATTATTTTTTTATCTTTCTTCATTATATCTCATTGGTTTTACCCTAATAATTTTATCTTTATCTATCGTTTCTAATTTTGCAGTTATCTTATTTTTATCCCAAAATTATCAAGGATTATCTGTATAACATTGTTTTAATTTCTTCTTTATGTGCTCTATATCTAGTAATGGCAAGTGGGCTGGTCTGCATGGGCTTGGGCCATACTGGGCCGGTCCCAAGGGCTGGCCCATTTGCCACGCTTATAGGCAGGCCGGGCAGTGCCAAGCCCAAGGCTAGAGGCCCTGCAGCCGGACGGGCCAGTCCCAGGCCTCACCTCTCCCTCTCTCTCTCTCTCTCTCTATTTCTTTCCCCCTTTAATTCAATTAAAAATATTTGAATATACTCTTGCTTTGTAATTTTTTATTGTTACTTAAATAACATGATTATTTAAAATCATAAAAAAACCACTTTAAAATGGTGGGGGGTTTAGCTTGGGTCCCTACCGATTTTATTAATTAATAAAATAAATGTTCTATAAGAAGGGGACTTGATGCCTAAACTTCTCAAAAATATTACAATGACTAAAATTTAAAAATGGAATAAATATCTTGAAAATAAAATTAAACAATTACATAATAATATTACATTTCCTAAATTCCTAGTTATTCGAAATACTAAACTAACTACTTAGTTTACTCCATTCTTCATCTAAGTCATCATTAACAATCTATGAATTAACTGTCATATCTTTAGCTGTGAACCAACTACTACTACATATTAATATCTCCAAAGTATGAGGAGCCAATCGGGATCTTCTTTCATCAATTGTTCGAGCGCTCTCACTAAAGACGTTTTTTGATGGCACTATGGAGACAGGTGACGTCAAAAGATCACGTGCCGTTTTGGATAAAATTGAGTATTCCTTTACATAGTTCTTCCACCAACCACAAGTGTTAAAATGTTAATCCTTATTTTCTATGAGAGGTTACATCTCATAAATTGTCATCTCATTGTAGGTAGTGGTTGATCTTCTTTGACACTTCATGATACCCCATAAATTAAATTTTGATGAAATTGAATAGGTTGATCTTCGTAGTAGTTGAAATTGACTGCTAGATGTTGATGGTGAGCCTTTCCTACTTATAGTAGCAGAACTAGAATAAGAAGACTCAAACTCATACAAATTATACATATCAGATAGAGCTTAGCCGTTTTTTCTTTTATATCTTTTATCATGCATTGCCTAAGCATTGTAGATTCATCAAAATCTACTGTTTCGTAAAGATATTCGATAATACTATGAAATCCAGGAGTTTTTACTTGAAGATCTAAATATAATGCCATACAATATAAAATAGGAATCTTTTCATAATATTTTTTATATTTTTCAAACTTACTTTTTATAAAATTACCATATTAGGGATGATTTATATACTCATTAAAAATATTTGCTACCTTAGCAAGTGTGGGGAGAATATGATGAGTAGTGGAATAATAAGATCCCGATAAAAGTTCAGTTACTTTTTTAAAAGTTAATATATATATATATATATATATATATATATATATATATATTGAAAACACAATACAATTTTCAAAATGAGTTTCAATAAGTTGAGGTTGAAAATTGTTACTATTACAAAATTCAATAAGTTGATTTTGAAAAGGTATAACACTTTCAAAGATATCAAAAGTTGAGTTCCATCTAATTTTACAATCTAATCTAAATTTTTTAAAAGACAAACCCTGTTCTCGACATAAAGCGTTAAAATTTTAAAGCCTAATTAGAGAAGTTTTAATAAATAAAATAACATTTTGAATTATATTAACGGTATTATCGACATATTTATATCCTTCTTTAACATACAAATTAATTATATAGCAAACACTCCCAGTATGAAATAAAATTCCATCTAACATAGGACTCATAGTATTTTTCAAAATTGCTATAACAGTATTATTATTTAAAGCGTTATCTAAAAAATTAGAAATAAGTTTATTTAATATTCTATATTCACGACATGTTTGAGTAACCATTCTAGCAATACTAGTACTTACATGAGGATATTCAAATGGTTTAAAATAAATAGTTCTTTTTTGTACTAACCAATCATGATTGAGCCAATGACATGTAATGCACAAATAAGACTAATTAGTAATTTCAATCCAACTATCACAAGTAAGAGCAAATTTCTAATTACAAGAATCAAACGTAGCAATAAGACACACTTTTATCTTTTTATATATCTTTATTATAGCACTTTTTAATGTTGTTCTAGGAATCTTTTTCCATGAAGGTTGGCAATATTGTTGCATGAATTGTTCATATTGTATATTTTTTTAAAAATTGAAAAGTAATTTAGTTTCAACAAGCATTTTAGCAAATCTAGTTCTAGTTTTTTTTAATGATCCTATTGAAATTACCTATAATTTGACCTCCTGAAGTATGAATTCGTTGTTATTTAAATAGGTTTTCTAACCAGTCATTATATGACCTTTTCATATGTCTAACTAGCGTTCATATTGTATATTTTTTTAAAAATTGAAAAGTAATTTAGTTTCAACAAGCATTTTAGCAAATCTAGTTCTAGTTTTTTTTAATGATCCTATTGAAATTACCTATAATTTGACCTCCTGAAGTATGAATTCGTTGTTATTTAAATAGGTTTTCTAACCAGTCATTATATGACCTTTTCATATGTCTAACTAGCGTTCATGTCCCTCCTCCCGTCTTATGTGCATATACAACCCTACAAAATTTACACGTTACTCTATCATTATCCTTTTTAAAAAGATTCCAAACCATAGATGTTTTTTTTAGTTATAGTTTTAGAAGTTTCACCATCAACCAGCTGGTTTTGAGGCTCACCCATATTAAATTCACTAGGATAAATTATTGTAGTTGGTTGTTGTACACTAACGCTAGGGCCTTCATTTATATTATTTATTAAATTTAAGGCTGGATCTTTATTAAATTCAAAATGTGATGATGATTGTGAAGAAAATTGATGATATTAATTTGGATTCATTATTTCTAAATGAAAACAATCAACTAAAATTCAAATAAATAAATAGTAGTTCAAATAAAATGAGATAAAGTATTAACTAATAATGAAATAAGAGAATTGAAAAATATAAATAACTTGTAAATGAACTTAAAAATCAAACAAATAACTAAAACAAATAATTAATTAATAAAGTTAAAAAAATAGGAATGTAAGATTAAGAAACACTAATTAGTTGACGGCCAAGAAACAATAACATTTTGTTGAGTTTTACTTTTTGTCTTCTTCATTACTTGAATTATCCACTATTTTGCTACATAATAATCTTCCCAAATATGAAGATTTTGCTTCAAGAATTGAAAAAAAATATAAAAAAATAAATTTTGTTATAACACTTTTTGTAGAAGAAATTGAGAGATTTGAGGATTATGAGAGAAAGAAGAATGAAAATAGAGAATTGGAGAGTTTTAGAGAGTGTTTGGTGAATTTTGAGGTGAATTGGGAGGTATTTATATAGTTTTGGGGGTTAGGGGGGAGAAATAACCGTCGGAGGGGCGGGGGGGTGGGGGGCTATTATGAAAAAAAATTACAATTGGACCGTTGGGGTCAAATTATATTTAGAACTTTGAGAGCCGTTAGGCAATGGCTCTTAAAGGGGGGCTGGGCCGCCAAGCCGTGGGCCCATGCGGGCTAAATCCCTGGCCTGACACGGACCAACCTGCCACAATGTTCGTAGTTTTGCATGTAGGCCGAGACCGGCCCAACTCGGCCCGTCGGTCCAGCAGGGCGAACCGGCCTACATGCCATTGCTATCTATATCTTAATCTAATTGTCTTAATTCAATTTGATATTCTAATAAAGGTGTTTCTTCTAGAAAAATTAATTTTTTGGATATGTGTATATAAAAATTATTTTTTTGGATTTGTATATAAATACATATGTATATATATATATATATATATATATATGTATGTATGTGTGTATGTTTTTTACAATACCTAATATCACCACGCTGGGCTATGCTAGGAAATGGTTTAGCATAGGCATTTTTAAGTCTTTTAACAACAATTAATTGGTGACAACGTGTCTTAAAATGTATCTGGTAAGTAATTGTATCAAAAATAACTTTATGGAATAATTGTAAAAAATTATTTCCAAGTAAAATATCGAGACCTATATATATATATATATATATATATATATATATATATAGAGAGAGAGAGAGAGAGAGAGAGAGAGAGAGAGAGAGTGTGTAGAGTTCTCTCATTATCTGTTGTTGTATCTCCACAGTGGGGAGTATCTTTGAGGGTATTTTTTTAGGAAAAATTGTTGTCTTTTCCTTCTGGGGTCGTAGACAAATTTCATCTTCTTTTTCTTTTTGTAGGGTTGTTGAACTTGATCCCAAATCTTTTATTTCTGATTTTTCTACAATAGTTTTAAGCATCTTACTGTTCATCTCAAAATTATTTATTCTGGTCTTTATCATTTTACTTTCTGACATTAGTACATTTGTGATCTCCTTTGTCATACTTGGAAGCTGTGCGATATCAATGATGTCAAAAATATTATCTTGTATACTCAGAATCTGATTGTTCATATCTTCTAAAAGCTTAAGGATCCTTTGTTTTGAGGTGGCCATTCCTGAAATATAAAGACATATCTATTCAAATATCAGCTTTTATTTCAAAATACCTTTGCCATATCAAGTCTTTCTTGGCTTGATTAATATACACTAGATAAGATCGTGGTCGATATCTTCTAAGTCTCCTGGGTTCATAGTCAACTATGTCAAGATAAGCATAATATTGTTTAATAGTCTCTAAAGAATTGACTGTCCCTTTGAAGTAATGGTAACATCTAGGAGTAATTGGCTATTGTAAAGCATAATAATAACGAGCAGATTCAGACACCATGTTCTCTGGTCAAATAATCTGCTAGAACATTTTTGTCAGATTTTATAATTTAAATATCAAATTGATATTCAGATAATAAAGTTTGCCATCTAATCAGCCTTTTGTATTTCAGTTTAGATGGTAGATTATTTCTGATAAAAGCTTTGACCTATGTAATATTTGTTCGTAATAAGAAGCTTTTAGGTAAAAGAAAGTAATAACATTTCTGACAACTTTTAACTACGGCTAACAATTCTTTTTCATTAATATGATATCTTTTTTGTGTATTATTAAAAGTTCCTAAACAATATCTACAGATTAATTCCTTGTCATTATCTTTCTTTTTTAGAACTCCGCTCCAATAATTTTCAGAAGCATCAGTTTCTAGAATTAAATCATCTATTTCTGTAGGCAATTGTGACTCTGGTAAAGTACCACATATTTGTTTAATTTTCTTAACATGATTTTCTAGTGTGGAATCAAAACTGAATATTTAATTTTGTTTTAATAAATTTTGCAAATGTTGTTTTAATTAGCAAGATTTTCTATAAAGTCTGAAGCAAAATTCAAAATTCTTAAAAAGCTTTGAACTTGCTTTTAATCGATCAATTTATCTGGAGAATTACTTAATTTTTCTAGAATATGATGTTGTAATTCTATTCCCTTACTGTCTATCATCATTCCTAAAAATTCTATCTTTTCTTGCATTGATTTAGCTTTCTTTTTAGATAAAGCTAATCCATTCATAATACATAAGTCACAAAAGACATTTAAATGTTTCATATGAGCTTCTATAGAATTAGATACTATAAGGATATCATTAACATAAACGAATATAAATTCATAGGGTTTAAATATGTTATCCATTTTTCGTTGAAATATCTGAGATGCATTTTTTAATCCAAAAGGCATTACTAACCACTCATATTATCCCTGAGGGGTAGAAAATGATGTATACTTAATACTATCGAGTTCCATTTTAACTTTCTGAAAAACCTTAAAGGGGGGCGGGAGGTGAATAAGGTTTTTGGCAAGCAAAAACAAATTTTCCGATTTGTCTAAAAAGTAGAATAATGATGATCACCAAGATACTTGGATGGACTTTATGGAAACAGAGAAAGTTATCCAAACACTCGTAGATGTGTATCTAGATTTAGACAAAGAAAGAAACTCGAAGCAGTAAATGAAAAATGAATAGGAGTGAGACAAGGAACGTATAGTGGTTCGATCTAACAAGATCTACGTCCACTACCTTAAGCTCACACTTAAGGATTTTCAACCCGATTTCATTAACTTCACTTAATGAAACAATACCACATACAAGAGAGGATCACCACCCTAGGTTTTCCAAAACCTTTCAGTCATGCAAATACATCAAGGATCACCCCAACTAGGTTTTACAACACAACCTTGATACAAACACTAAACAAGGTTCACCCCAATGGGTTTTACTCCACAACCTTGAACATTAACCAACACAAGGTTCACCCCAATGGGTTTTATACCACAACCTTGGTACAATAGAGATTTGAATATCGATAGAACAGTAAATAGCTCACTTACTTGAGCAGATATTCACTCAGATACAAAGCATAAACACTTTTACCTTTGATACAAAATGAATTCACTTTGAAGCTTTGATAAAAGGAGATTTTTGAAAATATTGAGCAATAGTGTTTCTAAGATAAATATTTCAAAAATCATATCACTAATCATGCTCTAAGGGCTATTTATAGAGCCAAAAAGTGAAGTGCCAACAGTCATAAAAAAACAGTTATAAATTTTCTGTTTAAACTCATCTGTATTTTGGACTTGGGTTTTGGTCGGTGATGCATCCAAAAGGTAAGTCCAAAATGGCACTTAATCAATCAGAATATTTCAACATAATTTTCAGGATTTTGAATAAACCTTTTGGATTCAAACTGTTCAATCCAAAATTCTGAGATTTTTCAAAAACTTTGAAATCTTCTCCTTTGGAGCTTCAAGGTAAAGTCAAATGAATCAAGAGATAAAGAAACATAAGAATTAATAGATATACCTTAATAACACTTCATAGTCTAAAGTTCTTCATAAAGGACTTCTTGATATGCAACTCCATATACTTCATTCTTTCTCTTTTGCTCTTCCATTCTTGAATTCAATCATGAAAGAGTTGCAAAATAATCTTATCTGTATGCTTTTGAAGAATAGTAGTCAAACATGTCCTATCACAATAGATTAACAAGTTAATCCATATCAATGTTTGTCATAAGTCAAAACATAGAAAAAAGCCCTTAGGCTAACAATCTCTCACATTTTAAGTGATGACAAACATAATACAAATGATATGTAATGAGTGAACATGTTGAATAAAAGAGGTGCATGTGAATGCAATCTCACAGTATAGGTCTCAAAGAGATCTTATGAACAATAATTTGTAAACATATCTCAATGAGCCTAAAGCCTTTCATATCTCTATATAAATATTTAGAATGATTTGAGAAAGAAGAGATAGCAGATAAGTTATAAGATAAGATACTCCTCCTAAATATTTGCTTATATGAGCATTTTAAACATAAGAGGGAAAAGCATAAATCACGATTTGTACGTCCAAAAAGGGCATCCAAAATAAGTTTGGAAGAAAGTATAAAACGAGTCTTTTCAGAAATTCATTTTGGATAAAGATTTTGGATGTCCAAAATATATTTTCAATTCATTAATACTACTTATAAGAACATTTGTTTGGATAAAAAAATATCTGAGTCCAAAACTCCCCCTGACTCAACGCATGAGAATCTATCACAGAATCTAGTCTCAAGAATACCTTTAACATACAGAAAACTGCATTTTTGAATCAAATAGCCATAAATGCAAAAGGGGATTGGGGTTAGGACATGATGATTGTTGTATATGACTAGGATATATGTATTTTCCTTTCGAATCATTGTATGTTCTTCATGCTTAATGAATTTTATGGATATTTGAAGCATGATTAGATATTATGACACCAAAGGTGATTAGGCTTTTATGTTCTTATTTTTCCATGGAAACCATGATTGATGATTATGCTTAGTAGGATTTTGGCCATGTGATGGTATGCGATAGTTCAAGTGTATATTCATGAATGGAATGATTTATTGTTTGATGATGGAGAATGTGATCATGAATCTTTTCTAGCATTAGGAAAATCATGATAAGAGATTATTTTCTTATTAATTCTAGGTTATGTTCATTAACAAAATTTATTACAAAAAAATTAGAATTACTACTATATTTTCCCTCAAAATTCGAAACACTAGGGGATTTGGATTGGAATATTTAATTAGGCTATTAATATTTTTATTAAACAAAAATTTAATAAAATTCATTTATTCTTAATTTTATTTATTATTAATTAATTATTATCTATTAAAAAATTATTTAAATTAAAAATTATTTAATTTATTATTTATAATAAAGCTATTTTTAAATTATCATCTATTAAAATTATTTAGGACTTAATATTATTTAAAATTCAAACCCTAGTTCATTTATTAGTAATAACACTCAAGAATTATTATTTGGGTCTATAATTTATTAGCAATTATTTTAGAACCCCTAGTTATTTTAACTTATCAAACTAGACTTATTTTATAAAATTCTTTATCATCTAGCCTTAAAGCTTAGGACATTGAGGTCATGGTTAATCATGGTTGTAACTAGTTGAGCTAAGAATTATTTATGTAAGGCAGGTATAGCTTGAATGTGACTTTATGTTTTGTGTTTACCCCAGGCGGGGTTAGGTCAGCCTTGGAAGACTTTTGAGTGTGAGCAAACAAAGAAGCAGGTAAGCTCCTGCATGGAGTTTTGTGAAGACCAAAAGTTATTGTGGCAAGCAAATGCAATGTATATGGACATTTATTTGTAAAGGCAATTAATGACTGTTTTTCCTTTTTATTTCGGTCAAGCAAATCATTTGAAAATTGAATAAGTAGTTTTATACAAATCTAAACTTTTTCTAAAACCCAACTTGACTAGACTTTTGGAAACCCTGAATTGCTATTTCCAAATAAAGTAAAGTTTTGATCAATTTTCTCCCAAGGGGAACAATCAACGTTGAGTACTCAATAAGGGTAGACCACCAGGACTAGTCTTTGAAGGGTTAGGGTAAGTCTCTCAGTAGGTGGCCACCTCTGAGGGGTGAGTCCTTCCCGGATAGGATGCCAGTCCGGTAGGTCATACCGGTCCGAGTTAGCAAGTTTCAGTCATGTGGACTGTGTGTTCCGGAGTGGACAACCGGTAAGTTTGGGTGTAGAGATGGAGGAGTATCTCACCCGGTAGGCTGTACACCTACCTTTTGTCAGCTTGCACAAAGTGTGGCATTCTGACTGTTATTTAGTTTTGGGGCCCAACGTGTGGTAACCCATGGCTACCCATTTGAGTGGTTGTATTTATTGTGCACATGTATAGTTTGAAAAGTGAAACGCCACTCTTTATTTTCAACACTTATTTATTGCTTGCCATCACCTTTTCTTATGAAACTTTTACAACTTGCATACATGAATTATTTTACCTGAGACACTCAAAGCACACACGGGCTTACTGAGATTTTTATCTCACCACCCTTTTATGCCATATTTCAGGAAGATCCTGCTGTGGAGATCATTAGCTAGAATGTTGCCTGTGCTTGAAGACTCATGCTATTTAATTTAAGTGTTGTTTAAGAGATTGTTGCAAATAATTTATTTTGGATTTGTTCCAGTACTTATCTTTTGGGTTGTAATAAGCTTAAATTTTAAAGTCTTTATTTAATTTTATTTTTATATAACCTAGTTATAAAGACCCCTTGTCCTCTGGACGGGGCGACATCCCCGGCCCTGATGGGCCTAGGTAGTGGGGTGTTACAGATGCTGTGTTTAATTTTGATGATAAATGTCTCAACGCTTTTACTATACTTAAAGAGAAATTGATTAATTCACCAATTCTAATTGCCCCGGATTGGTCCCTTCCCTTTGAACTAATGTGTGATGCAAGTGACTTTGCAGCTGGTGCAGTATTGGGACAAAGACGGAACAAGCACTTCCAACCGATATACTATGCCAGCAAGACTCTAATGGATGCATAGGAAAATTACACAACAACAGAGAAAGAGTTGCTTGCCATAGTGTTTGCCTTTGATAAATTCTGCTCTTATCTTATTTTGTCCAAAGTCATTGTAATACGGACCATCCGGCCCTGAAGTACCTACTAACCAAACATGATTCCAAACCAAGATTGCTAAGATGGGTTCTATTATTACAGGAATTTGATTTGGAGATTAGGGACAAAAAGAGGGCAGAAAACTTGGCTGCCGATCATCTGTCAAGATTGGATAATCCAAACCTGGAATCCTTACTAGACGAAGACATTAATGACGCTTTTCCGGATGAGCAACTCTTGCTCATAGAAGGTGAGATCGAAACCCCACCATGGTTTGCCGACTTTGCTAATTACTTGACTGTAGGAATTATCCCAAAAGACCTCACGACACATCAAAAGAAGAAATTCTTCTCCAACGTACGCCATTACTTCTGGGATGATCCATATTTATTCAAGTGTTGTGCGGATCAAATCATTCGGAGATGTGTGGATTCTAGGGAAGGGGAAGATATTCTTTAACATTGTCATGAAGGACTTGCTAGAGGCCATTACCAAGCCAACAACATTACATGAAAGGTGTTAGACTCCGGATTCTATTGGCCCTCGTTGTTTAAATATGCCCACAAGTTTGTCCAAAATTGTGATAGGTGTCAACGCACAGGTAACCTTTCAAAATCTAATGAGATGCCATTGCAAAATTTTCAAGCATGTGAAGTATTTGACTATTGGGGCATAGACTTTATGGGACCTTTTTCTAGTTCTTTAGGGAATAAATATATCTTAGTGGCAGTGGATTATGTCTCTAAATGGGTAGAAGCCCAAGCCTTACCCACTAATAATGCAAGGGTGGTGGTTAAATTTCTGAAAAAACTTTTCACTCGTTTTGGTGTGCCTAAGGTCCTCATTAGTGATAGGGGGACTCATTTTGCAATGCACAAATGAAAAAAGTTCTCACACACCTAGGTGTGCACCATAGATTGGCTACCCCATATCACCCGCAAACAAGTGGACAGGTTGAGGTGGTTAATAGAGAACTTAAACGAATTTTGGAAAAAAACTGTCAATCATACTCGGAAAGATTGGAGCTTAAAATTAGATGATACCCTTTGGGCATACCGAACTGCCTTTAAGATAGTGATTGGTACAACTCCATTTCAGTTAGTTTATGATAAATCTTATCACTTACCCGTTGAAATTGAACACAAGGCTTATTGGGCGATAAAACTAGTTAACCTCGATCTTGAGTTAGCTGGGAAGTCCAGGTTACTACAACTCACAGTCTTGGAGGAATTGCAAAACGATGCTTATGATTATTCCATACGGTACAAGGAGAAAGTCAAACGGTGGCACGACAAGAATATCACTTACCAACCTGAATTTGAACCAGGCGAGCAAGTACTGTTATTCAATTCTCATTTAAAACCCTTCCCGGCAAGTTGAAATCTCGGTGGTTGGGACCATTCACGGTAAGTAAGATCAGCCCTTTTGGCTCCCTCGAACTCACTCACCTCACTCAGGGCACTTTCAAAGTCAATAGCCATAGGGTGAAACGTTATGCGGGTGGTAGTCTTCCACATCCTTAACAGGTGGACATGCTCTTTGACGAATCCACATAGAAAATTTGTGGTTTCCCAAGCAGCGGTTGTTTTTGTTGTCTCTCTATTTCGTTTGTCTTTACTTTATTTTCTTTTCTAGTTGTTAGGCTTTGGTATTTTCTTTTGTTTTTAGGTACGTTGATGCTGTTTCCTTTTTCATGCATTCAGCTCTTGTATGCCACAATGAATGGAAGTTTGTTTTTCCTATCTCTTCTTCTTTATTTTGCATAGTCCCATGGTATTGGTTGTTTTGATTATATTTATTTGGCCATTGAGGACAATGTTCAGTTTAAGTGTGGGGGAGTGGTTTGATTGACAATTCTTCTATACATATTTGTGGGATTTTTCAAATTTTTCAAAAATTTTCAAAATTTTTCAATTCCAATCTGTATTTTTTTTAGTGCATGTTTTTATGATGGATTATAGAGCTTATGTTCTAGATCATTGATGGCTTATGCATGACTTTTTACACTCACTTGGACGAAGTAGTGCTTGATCAAATACTGTGCATTATTCTTAAACTTGTTTTTCTCTAAAATTCATGGAACATTCTAGAACTTACTTAAATACCTCTCGAGGCGAAATAAAAATGACATTCATGATTTAACTTAGGGATGACGGTAATAGGCCTTTTTTGGATAGTTTGAGCTTTTCAAGCCTACCTATTGTTATATTATCCCTAGTGCCTATTTTGTGTCTAAATTGGTAATTTTTTTCTTTAAAACCCGTCACATTATTTTGTCCATTCCTTGTGCTGAGAGTTTGTATAATTTCCAAATCTTTATGCTCTTGAAGGATGAAAATATATGTATGTTGGAAAAAATGCAGGGATGGAGATCATGACTTGTTACTCTCAGTCATGGATCAATTACAAGTGGAGCTAGAAAAAGAAAGGAAGTGGAATGGAAGGAAGAAGTTGAAAAAAATTGAGAAAGAAAAGAATGGTGAGCTGAAAAAGATGAGAAGAAGAAAAGAAAAGAGAGGAAGTAAAAAGAGAAAACAATAAGTTGCTAGAAAGAAAAGTGAGTGAAAAAGAAAGGAACAGCATCAGTGAAAACAAAAGAGAAAAGAATTGAAAAAGCAGTGGAAAAAAGAATGGAAAAGATCACAAAAAGGATGGTAAGTGAACTGTAAAAGTAAGTTCATATAAAGCACTTGACACCATTGCTGGAAAAATTGAGTTATCTTGTGAGGAAAAGAGTTGATGATGAGAAGAGTGAAAGAAAAAAAAAATGCAAGATTTGCTTGAAATACATAAGGGTTGTCATACAAGGTTATAGTTTGATTGATTCGTGGATTAGGAGAGTAAGAAGAGTTGGGAATTATAAGTTCATTTTGGTTATCCTTTTCTTGCTCACTCTTAGTTCTTCTTTGACTTTTGATGTTCCTATATCCTTCATTTGCTAAGCCGCATTACAAACCTTTAACCTTACATTACAAGCTTAAAAGTCTTACTTGATCTAAGTAGAATCATGAAATGTCTCGAATTAGTGGAGAGAATGTATGAAAAGTAAGCATATGGAATGTATACTCTTTTTGGACTAACTTCTTTCCAATGGTTTGAGAATATTGTGAAGTATTGGGATGGTTCTACTAAGTCGTTTATCACTACACAAGTCTTGCATTGGCTGTGAAAGATTTAGTATCATATGTTCTATGTTCATGAATAAAGAAAGCATTGAAGATATGGTTTTGGAATTGATTGAGTGATTTGATTAAAACCTTGTGTTTTTCCTACTTGTTCTTGATACCTTTCTTGTCCTGACAAGTAAAGAGTTAAATGTGGGGGAATATGATAGGGGCTAAATTGGTTATACTTTGCTTAGTTATTTGAGGTTCTTTTGTAATACATTTTGTGAAATAACTGGTCATATTCTTTCATATTTGAGATTTTACCCTTGGAAAGGTATTTTGGTCATTACTTCAGGATTTTGGGTAAAACAAAGCAAAACCGTCGCGAAGCAGAGCAGAGGCGGCGCCGGCTGCAAGGCTGGAACCGGCGCAGCTGTACTCTGGAACGTATGTGCACAATTCGGAGAAAAATCGGCGAAAGAGTGGAGAAACAGAACCAAGACGGCGCTGGCTCTGAAGGACCAAGGCGACACCGGCTGTGATCTGTCCCTGAGGCGGTGTTGTGATCTTTTTATGATTTTTTGAAAATCTGAAGAGTTTTTACAGCTTCCAACTTCTACTCGGCCAAGAACTTTGTACCTACTAGTTTAGGCACCTCTTAAACCTATAAATAGATGGAAAACACAAGGGAAAAGGGGAGAATTCATTGATCATCATAGAAAATCACTCAGTCCAAGGAGAATTCTTCAAAGTTCAAGGAGGGTTGTGCAAGAAGGTTTCAAAAGAAGAAGAATGAGGCTTTTCTATGAGTTCTTTCTTTTACTTTGTTTTATTTTTCTTGAACAATGATATGTTAATTGTTTTATTGTAATTCGACATTGTTTTAGATATTCATGATTTCTAGAGTTATTTGATCTTTTGATTAATTGGTTATTATTCTTGGTATTCAATTACTTATGCTTATTACGAGAATAGTTAGTTGAGTCTATCCATTGACTTGCTGGACCAAAGGGGGTTGATGGGTGTTTCGATTTCTTAATTTCATATTCTGTTGGCAATTGACTTGCTGGACCAAAGGGGGTTGATTGTTTAAGAACTGGTAATTGAAGATTAATTGATGTCTTCGGAGACCAAGGGTTCATTGATTAATTTCATGTTCTAAATTCACCGAGACCAAGGGAATTTAATTAAGGATTGTGTTTAATGCGTCTTTTGGATGAATTAGTTGAGATGGACCAAGTGATTCTAATTTGTCTAGAAGATAGTGATTTCATGGATTGACCATCAAAGTGAGTCTACCTTCATCCTTCATGGTGCTAAGAGAATGATTGGTTAAGATAATGGTTAAGTTCTTTAAGATCATGTTTGTCTAAACAATAGCTTGAGTTGCATAAATCTACATCCTTGACATATACATATTTTTATTTTTATTTTCTTTTTAATTTTCTTCTTATTTATTTTTCACTTTATCGAGTCAGTTAAACAATGAAAGAAAGGTAATTAATATCTACTTGTTCCTTGAGGATCGACATTTGTTGTAACCCTATGCTCAGTTAATGATGAGTACGCTTGCTCATATATGTGATTTGAGTTTAAAATTTTAATTTGAACTTGATTGGGAATGTGCTTAATTTTGTATGATTTTTATACCCAAGTCTGAACGCATCAAAGCCCAAAGACATACCGAAAACATGATGTCTGGTCGGCTAGCAATAAGATAGAGTAGACTCCCAATCATACCTCTATACTTATGCTAATCTACTTTCTTACCTTTTTTATCTTGATCAAGTTTTATAGATGTACTCATAAGTGTGCTGATTTCTTTTGCTTCATTTATTCCAAATTTCTTGAGCAACTCTTTGGTATACTTAGCTTGATTTATGAAGATTCCTTCCTTAGTTTGCTTAATTTGCAGTCAAATAAAGAAGTTTAGTTCTCCCATCATACTCATTTCAAATTCTTGCTGCATAATCTTAGCAAACACCTTGCACAAAGAGTCGTTAGTAGCCCCAAAAATAATATCATCAACATAGATTTGAACAATTAGTAAATCACCAGAATTATCAGATTTGATGAACAATGTATTATCAATTAAGCCTCTAGAAAATCCTTTTGAGATCAAGAATCCACTAAGTCTTTCATACCAAGCTCTTGGAGCTTGCTGTAATCCATAAAGAGCCTTAGAAAGTTTGAAAACGTGATTTGGAAAGTGCTCATGAGTAAAACCAGGAGGTTATTCAACATATACTTCTCCCTCAATAAGCCATTTAAAAATGCACTTTTGACATCCATTTGATAGCGCATGAAATTTTTGAAGGATGCAAAAGCAAGTAACATTTGTATAGATTCCAGTCTAGCAATAAGTGCAAATGTCTTATCATAATCAATACTTTCTTCTTGATTAAATCCTTGGGCAACTAATCTAGCATTATTTCTAATCACAGCCCCATTTTCATCAAGTTTATTTCTAAAGACCTATTTAGTACCACTAACAAGACAATCATGCAGTCTAGGAATAAGTTTCCAAATTTGATTTTTTTTTAAAATTAATTTAACTCTTCTTGCATGGCAATAATCTAAAATTCATCATGTAAAGCAATATCAATATAGCTAGGTTTAATATTTGAAAGAAAAGCGAAGTTGTCAATGAAATACCATCTAGTTTTAACTCTTTGGTTTGGATCTCTAATAATTTATTTTTTCGGATGACCTGTTTTGTACTTCTAGTCTTTTGGCAATTGATGATTTGTAGAATCTTCAGTTTGTTCTTTTTCTTGTTCAATCTGCAATTCTTGAATCTCTTCTTCTTTTGCATGTGTGTCTAGTGGTGGAGTTTTGACTTGATCTAACTTGACTTCTTTTGAACACCTTGCATCATCGTCATATCTTTTTGAAGTGTAAATATTAGATTCATCAAACACAACATGCACTAATTCTTCCACACAAAGTGTTCTTTTGTTATATACTTTATATGCCTTTTTGTTAGAAGACTAACCAAGAAATATGGTCTCATCGGACTTGCTATCAAATTTTTCAAGATTATCTCTTGTATTTAGGATAAAATATCTACATCCAAATACTTTAAAATAAGAGATAGAAGGAGTTTTATCAAACATAAGTTCAAACGGAGTTTTTCTCAAAAATGGTCTTAGTATAACTCGGTTTATTATATAGCACGCTATGTTAACAGCTTCCGCCCAAAAATATTTTGAAAGGATATTTTCACAAAGCATTGATCTACTCATTTATTGCAAAGTGCGATTTTTCCTTTCAACAACACCATTTTGTTGAGGAGTTTTTGCTACTAAAAAATTGCGAAACACCCCATTTTCATCATAGAAATGAGTAAATTCACTATTGCAAAATTCTTTACTGTTATCGCTTCTAGAAATTAGTTTGCATCCAATCGAGTTTTGGATGTGCTTTATCAATTTCTAAAATTCAGAAATGGCTTCATTCTTTTATCCAAGAAATAAAGTCTATGTAAATCTAGAAAAATCATCAACAAGTACATATGCATATTTCTTACCTCCAAGACTAGTAGTCCTCGTAGGTCCAAACAAATCCATATGAACTAATTCGAGTGGTTTTGAGGTAGAAATCATTTTCTTTCGTTTAAAAGAGGTTTTGATTTATTTCCCAAACTGACATGCATCACAGATTTTATGTTTATCAAATTTCATTTTTGGCAGTCCCCTAACAAGTTCTTTTGAGGACAATTTATTTAACAAATCAAAAGAAACATGACCTAATCTTCTATGCCAAAGATAACCATCATTGTCATGAATGAATAGGCATATAATTTCATTAGCTACAAGGTCATTAAGATAAAACACATATACATTTCCCAGACATTTGGCAGTAAACATGATTTTGAGATTTCCACTGCCAAGTATAGAGTAAGAATCTTTTTCAAAAATGACTTTGCAACCATTGTCACAAAGTTGGCTAATGCTGAGCAAGTTATATTTCAAATCATCAAAAAGTAAAAGTTGCTTTATAATTGTCAAGGAACCTTTACCAATATTACCAATGCCAAGAATATTTCATTTCTTCTTGTCTCCAAATGTAACAAATCCTTCATTTGTGGTCTAGATATCTTCTAACAAAGTTGCGTTTCCAGTCATGTGTCTTGAACAACCGCTATCCAAGAACCATTTAGTGAAGCTTAAAGACCGTGCCTATACATGAGAAGGAGAAATGATTTTTGGTACCCACACTTTCTTGGATCCATGAAGGTTAGTAACATTTTCTTTGATTTTCCAGAATATAACTCCACCGGTTTCCACTTTTCTCTTGATAAAGCATCTTGGAACTATATGTCCCTATTTTTCACAATATGTGCATGCTTTGTGTGTGCTGTAAGAAGAAGCAGGTTTAACATATTGAGGCTTGTTCTTTTTGTTTTTATTCTCATGTTCATATCCTAAGCCACTTCGATTTCCAGCATAAACAAATTTGGGCTTGCAAATTTTGTCTTTATCCTCATGTCTATATCATAAGCCACTTCGGTTACCAATTTGATGATGAGTTTCAAGTAACTTTTTCAGATTGCTTTTACCATTTGTGAATTTTTCAATGCAATTGGTAAGATCATTTACTCTAATTTTCATATCATCAAAGGTGCTAACCATACTTTCAAGAGTTTGAATTTTATCACACAAATTTTTATTTTCTAGAGATGTATGATGCAAGGCAGTCATGATCACATCTTTCTCAATTATAGCACATGTATGTGTTTCAAGAGACATTTTATAGTCATTCAACAAAAGTTCATTGTCTTCCATCAGACTTTTAACCTTCAATTTTAATTCTTTATTTTTTCTGGATAGTTTTTTTAAATCATAAAACATATCACATAACAACTCATTAGGATCAACATGCTTTTCAGTCATAGATATAAGCGAATTAGGCATGTAGTCATATGTGGAAGAGTTTACCTCATTTTCCAATGCCATGAAGCAAATGTTGACAATTTCTTCTTCAGAATCTCCATCTTTGGACTTAGTTTCATTCAAGTCCCAAGCTCCCATCAATCCTTTGCCTTTCTTTGCCTTTAGATATTTCTTCTTTTTAAACGTTTTTCCTTTCTTACCTTTTGTAATAGGGCAGTCCACAATGAAGTCATCAGTGCTTTTACATTCAAAACATTGAGGTTTGAAACCAGAGATTTGTCATTTCTTTCTTATAAACTTCCTTCCTCTTTTGTAGTTTCCTTTGTTGAACATCCTTTTGAATTTTTTTGCTATCATTGCTAAATCATCATTGTCCATTTCCATGCCTTCACTGCTTTCCGACAGGATTGTTTCTCCATCTTCATTTTCAGCTTTCAGTGCAATCCCTTTTTTACCTCTATCATGATCATCAGATTCATGAAATATTTTAAGCTTCATCTTATGAGTAGGAAGAGATCCAATCAACTCCTCAGTAGGCAAAGCTTTTAAATCCTTAGATTCTTCTACAGCAAGAGTTTTAGGCTCTTAGCTTTTTGGTAAAGCATCTAAAATTTTTCGATTTTGTTCCCTAAGGGAATAAACCTTCATGTAAGCTTTATGACCATTTGAGATATTAGCAAATCTTGTGAACATATCAGTGATGCTTTTATTTGGCCCCATAGTAATCAATTCATAGTCATGAATTAGAAGCCCCAGTTTTGATTCTTTGACTTGGTTAGTCCCCTCATGGGTGACTTCAAGTAATTTCAACATACCATGGGCTGAATCACAACTACTAACACAGTTATATTCAGTCGCATCTAGTGCACAATATAAAATGTTCATAGCCTGAAATTTTAAAGTCATCTTAGCATTGTTTTCTATACTATATTCATTATACTGTTTAGGAATTTTTATGCCATCAATCATCTTTGATGGAATAAAAGGACTATTTTCTATTAAACTCCATAACTCAAAGTTAATAGAACACACATAAATTTTTATTCTATTTTTTCAAAAAGTATAGTTACTTCTATTGAATAAAGGAGGACGATTTGTTGAAGACCCTTCAACATATGGAAGAGAGGATGAGCTTGCCATTAAGATATTTTCACAAGGTTGTTAAACCAAAAGTATGTAGACCAAGTTCTGATACCAAATGAAAAACCTTAGAGAGAGGAGGGTGAATAAGGTTTTTGGCAAGCAAAAATAAAATTTCTGATTTGTCTAAAAAGCAGAATAATGATGATTACTAAGATACTTGGACGGACTTTATGGAAACATCGAAAGTTATCCAAGCACTTTATGGACTTTAAGTATTTTCAACCTGATTTCATTAACTTCACTTAATAAAACAGTACCACATAAAAGAGAGGATCACAACACTAGGTTTTTCAAAACCTCTCAGTCACGCAAATACATCAAGGATCACCCTAACTAGATTTTACAACACAACCTTGATACAAACACTAAACAAGGTTTACCCCAATGGGTTTTACTCCACAACCTTGAACATTAACCAACACAAGGCTCACCCCAATGGGTTTTACACCATAACCTTGGTACAATAGAGATTTGAATATCAATAGAACAGTAAACAACTCACTTACTTGAGCAAATATTCACTCGGATACAAGGCATAAGCACTTTTACCTTTGATACAAAATGAATTCACTTTGAAGCTTTGATAAAAGTAGATTTTTGAAAATATTGAGCAATAGTGTTTCTAAGATGAATGTTTCAAAAATCATATCACTAATCTTGCTCTAAGGGCTATTTATAGAGCTAAAAAGTGGAGTGCCAACGGTTATAAAGAAACGGCTATAAATTTTTTGTTTAAATTCATTCGTATTTTGGACTTGGGTTTTGGTCAACGATGCATCCAAAAGGTAAGTCCAAAATGGCACCTAATCAATTAGAATATTTAAACATAGATATCAGGATTTTGGATGAACCTTTTGGATTCAAATTATTCAATCCAAAATTCTGAGATTTTTCAAAAATTTTGAAATCTTTCTCCTTTGGGGCTTCAAGGTAAAGTCAAATGAATCAAGAGATAAAGAGACATAAGAATTAATAGATATACCTTAATAACACTTCACAATCTAAAGTTCTTTATAAAGGACTTCTTGATATGCAACTCCATATACTTCATTCTTTCTCTTTTGATCCTCCATTCTTGAATTCAATCATGAAAGAGTTGCAAAATAATCTTATCTGAATGCTTTTGAAGAATAGTGGTCAAGCATGTCCTATCACAATAGATTAACAAGTTAGTCAATATCAATGTTTGTCATAAGTCAAAATATAAAAGAAAGCCCTTAGGGCTAACACTTGCCAAAATCCACTTTTACAATCAAATTTAAAAAATATCTTTTTATTTCTTGTCCAATTTATCCTACTTTCTTTATGTGGTAGAAAATATCCATCAAAGACCGTATTATCATTTATTTTTTTATAATTTATTACCATTCTAGCTCTTCCTCTAACAATTTCTGCATGATTTCTTACTATAAATATAGGGGAACTATGAGGAGAATGACTATCTTGTATTAGTTGTGCATCTAATAATTCTTTTAATTGTATTCTAAATTCTTTTTGATCTTCCTCATTATATCTCATAGGCTTTACTCTAATAATTTTGTCTTTATCTATCATTTCTAATTTAGTTGTTATCTTTTTCTTATCCTAAAATTGAATAGGATTATCCATGTAATACTGTCGTAGTTTTGATTTGATGTTCTCTATATCAATATTCAATAGTCTCAACTCAATTTGATATTGTAAAAGAGGAGAAAAAATCTCAATTTGGTATTGTAATAAAGGGGTTCCTTTAGGGAAAATGGGTTTTTTACTCTATCCAATATCACCATGCTGGGCTGTGCGAGGAATAAAATTTATAGGAAAAGGTTTAGCATAAGCTTTTTTAAGTCGTTTAACTACAATTAAATGGTGACAAGGTGTCTTAAAGTGTTTTTGGTAAGTAAGGGTATAAAAAATAACTTTGTGGAATAATTGTAAAAAATTATTGCCAAGTAGAATATCAAGACCTGTGTTATAAAAATAGAATGATGGACATTTAATAAGAAATGATCCTAATAATATTATAGTTTTTTCTATTCCTAAAGAGATCTCAATAAGATTGTTTGAAATATCTTTTCCTTTAATAGGTTTTAATGACTGATGATATTCTTTAGGAAAACAATCAGTTTTACATAAGCATGATCCTGATCCACTATCTATATATGCAGCAAAATATTCATCTTTGTAATCTTTGTAAGTAATTCCTATTGGAATATAAATACAATAAGGACTTGTCATTTTGGTATGTATATTAATTTTCCATTATAGGTAATCTTTAAGCCATAGGAAGTTATTTGATAGGGTTTAACTATTTCTAAGAAAGTAGTTCCTAGCATAATTTCCAGAGTATCATTCATTCCTTTATTTTCAATTAATAATCTAATATTAATAATATGTACGTATATATACATGTGTGTGTGCGTGTGTGTGCGCGCTCGCGCACACAAACACGTACACACAAAAACAAAGGCATTATCAAATTCAGGATCTAATTGTTAGATGTGCTAAAATTACTAAAAATGGTAATTTGACCAAATTTGATGGTATTCGGATATGTTTTGCCACACAATCAAATACAATCTCTATAAAAATACTTGAAACCTAAAACATTTTCAAAAATAGGCATATCAAATTAACAATTCAACAGTCAAATTTGATAAAATCACTATTTTAGGATAATCAGATATGTTTTGCCACAAAATCTAGATAATCTCTATAAAAATGCCAAAAACCTAACACATTTACAAAGATAGGCATATCAATCTAATGATCTAATCGTTGATTTGATAAAATTACTACAAAGAGTATTATGATGAAATTTAAAGGTGATCAGATATATTTTACTGCAGAATCTAGCATAATCCCTTAAAAAATGCCAAAAACCTAACATATTTAGAAAATTTCAATTTGACAATCTAGTCGTTAGATTTAATAAAATCACTAAAAAGGAGTATTGTCACCAAATTTAAATGTAATCAGATATGTTTTTCCATAGAATCTAGCATAATTTCCTAAAAAATGCCGAAAACCTAACACATTTACAAAGATAGACATATCAAATTAATGATTTAACCATTAGATTTGATAAAATTACTAGAAAAAGTATTATGACTAAATTTAAAGGTAATCGGATATGTTTTGTGATAGAATCTAGCATAATCTCTATAAAAATCCAAAAACTTAACACATTTTTAAAGATAGGCAAATCAAATTAATGATCTAACTGTTAGATTTGATAAAATCACTTAAAAAAAGGATTATAACAAAATTTAAAGGTAATCTGATATGTGTTACTACAAAATCTAGCATAATTTCTTTAAAAATGCCAAAAACCTAACACATTTAGAAAGATAGGCATATCAAATTAACGATCCAACTGCTAGATTTGATAAAATCACTAAAAAAGATATTATGACCAAATTGAAAGGTAATCAAATATGTTTTGCCATAGAATCTAGTATAAAAATACCAAAAACCTAATACATTTAGAAGGATGAACATATCAAATTAACAATCCAATCATTGAATTTAATAAAATCACTAAAAAAAGTATTACAACCAAATTTAAAGGTAATCGGATGTGTTTTGCAATAGAATCTAGCATAATCTCTATAAAAATGGAAAAAACCTTACACATTTAGAAAGATAAGCATATCAAATTAATGATCCAATCTTTAGATTTGATAAAATCACTAAAACAAGTATTATGGCCAAATTTAAGGGTGATTGGATATGTTTTGACATAGAATCTAGCACAATTTATTTAAAAATGCTAAAAACCTAACACATTTAGATGTGTGTGTGTGTGTGTGTGTGTGTGTGTGTGTGTATCAAATTAATGATCCAACCGTTAAATTTAATAAAATCACTAAAAAGAGTTTTATGACCAAATTTAAAGGTAATTGGATATGTTTTTCCATAGAATCTAGCATAATCTTTATGAAAATGTCAAAAACCTAACACATTTATAAAGATTGACATATCAATTTAACGATCCAACCGCTAGATTTGGTAAAATCACTAAAACAAGTATTATGACCAAATTTAAAGATAATTAGAAATATTTTTCCACAAATCTAACTAAATCTGTATAAAAATACCGAATACCTAACACATTTACAAAGATATACATATCAAATTAACAATCCAACTATTAGATTTGATAAATCACTAAAAAAAGGTTTTATGACCAAATTTAAAGATAATTGGATATGTTTTTCAACATAATTTAGAATAATATCTATAAGTACTAAAAAAGTACTATAACCAAATTTAAAGATAATCGGATATATTTTGACATATAATCTAGCATAATCTCTATAACAATGCTTGAAACCTAATGCATTTACAAAGATAGGCATGTCAAATTAATGATCCAAAAGCTAGATTTGTTATAATTTTATGATAATCAGAACGTTGCCACATAATCTAGCTTAATCTTTATAAAAATACCTAAAACCTAACATATTTACAAGGATAGGAATATTAAATTACTGATCCAATAGTTAGATTTGATAAAATCTCTAAAAAAAGTATTATAAGCAAATTTAATGGTAATTAGATATATTGTCACGTAATCTTGCATAATCGCTATAAAAATTCTCAAAACCTAATACATTTGCAAAGGTAGACATATTAAATTAACGATCCAACTATTAGATTTGATAAAATAGGTAAAAACGTATTATGACCAAATTTAAAGGTAATAGGATATATTTTGCCACAAAATCTTACATAATCATTATAAAAATACCAAAAATCTAACACATTTACAAAGATAGGAATATCAAATTAATGATCCAATTGTTAAATTTATTGAAATCGCTATAAAAAGTATTATGACCAAATTTAAATATAATCAGATATGTTTCGTCACAGAATCCAATATAATTTCTATAAAAATACCAAAAGCCTAACACTTTTACAATGATAGACATATCAAATTAACGATCTAACCATTATATTTGATAAAATCACTATAAAAAAATATTATGATCAAATTTAAATGTAATCGGATATGTTTTGCTACATAATCTAGAATAATCTCTATAACAATGCCCAAAATCCAATACATTAATGAAGATAGGCTTATCAGATTAATAATCCAACTGTTAAATTTATTAAAATTACTTAAAACATGTTATGACAAAATTTAAAGGTAATTGGATATATTTTGCCGCATAATCTTGCATAATCATTATAAAAATGCATAAAACCTAATGAATTTACACAGATAGGCATATCAAATTAATAATCAAACCATTAGATTTATTGAAAATGTTAAAATAAGTATTATGACCAAATTTGAAGGTAATTTGGACATGTTTTCCACATAATCTAGCTTGATATTTATAAAACAACCAAAATATAATGCATATATATACAAATATTTAAAAATTTATGGACTAATTTATAAAATTTTGAGATTATATTTTAAAAATTCTAAAATTTAATGACCAATTTACAAATTTTTTTGTGATCATTTTATAATTTTACATAATTGAAGGACCAATTTGTAAAAGGGTCATGTTTTATACATTAAAAAATTTAGGGACCAATTTGTAAAAATTTTTAGGGTTATATTGTGAAAAAAATTTGAAGACTAATTTAAAAATTTTTTGGGATCATGTTGTAAAAATTTTTTGTTGCTAAAAGTAATAGTGATAAAAATTATTGTTTTTAGCTAGAGAATGAATTTTCATTGCTGATGATGCATTACTAACGAGGAAAATTTAGATAGGAAATAAATTTTCTCGCTAATAAATAAATTTTCATCACTAATGATGCATTATTAGCGAGAAAATTTAAATTTTCCTTACTAATACACTTATTTGCCATCACTTTTAGTTAGGAAAAAAAAATTTTGCTATGGAAGGTCTTAATCAATAATGAAAAAAATTTTTGTTGCTAAAGAAACACTTTGACAAAAAAATTTTCATAGCTGAAATTTTGCCACCAACGTATCATTTTCTTGTAGTGATTATAATCGTAGCTCTGATACTATTTGAAGGATCGCGGGAAAATAAAAACGCAATGGAAATTACAATTAAAAAATTTTTTCTGAGCCAAAGTCTAATAATACTTACTTCTAGGGTGTTTAACTTGAATAACCAGAGCTTGATTTGAATTCGACAAAGCTTCCTCAGTTGGAACGACAATTTGTTTCACGTGAATACCAGCTAGACGTCACTCATTTACATCAAACACTTACCATGTTTGCTAACTCTTGACCTTCTAGAGTATTCTCGGAACCTATTATGGACTTCTGCCTGTGAAAGTAGATTAGGGTGAAGAAAAACGGAAGAAAACAGAAGAGCTAAACGGTGAGGAAAAGCGACGGAAGGAAAACGACAACTAGTTTTTGTATAGGAAAAGGAATTGAAAGCTTCAGAATATGTTTCTGTCCATTTAGTCAACGCACATAAACACACACACATGAACCCATTTAAGAAAGCCACCCAGCTTTCCTTTTCCTTTTCCAACAAAAGCACATCCACTTATTTTTTCTCCTATTTCTTTTTCCTTTTACCAATGGTGGCTTCCAAGGATTGTAAAATTCCCTAAGCTGTCACGACAATCCTGGTGGGCTAGGGTTTTGTTCAATTAGCCCAAGATTAATTAAATATCTTTTTTTATTAATTAATTAATCCACTTGGATCCAATATAAAAATTATCCAAGATAATTAATTAATAAATCAATTTAATTAAATTGGCCCAATAAATTATTCTAACCCAAATAAATAAATAATTAGACTCTTAGAATAATTCTTTCAATATTAAATTCACCCAATAAGTCCATAAAGTAAATAAATTTACTAAGGTTACTTGAGCTACTTTGGGGACCAAAAAATATATTATTTTTTACTACTAAAATGACAAAAAATACCCCTACTACCAAATAGCTGTATTTTATCATTTTAAATAGTCCATTTATCGCCATATGAAATATGGACCCTAGGAATACTATTGTAAGTGCGGTGTCTCCGACCTACAGGTATAATGACGAGAATACCCCTCTACGTAACACTCGCCATTGAGATAGGAAAAATACACTAATACCTTTCTCAAGAACGTCTACCATATTTTGATAACTAGTTCGATAATCCATAACTTCAAGTATGTATCCACTTATCTCAGGGAGTTACCTAAAAACATACATACTTAGTCACGTTTTTCATGGTCCTGGATTATTTAGATTATCCTGGACAATCACAAGCGGGTGATATCTTAACGTAATGAAGCTTAGAAACTCTATTGTATAAGTATGTCTTAATTAACTAGATCATATACCCAACATACAAGTTTATTGGCCTTGCGTTAAGACCTCATCCATCATACATCAGAGTGCACAAGTCCAGATTCACTAAACCACCAACTTATACTAATTTTTAGGGTACTCGTCCATGCAGTAGCAATGATAAACTAATCTTTGTTTATTTTAGTACTTTTATAAAGATTATTATCGCGTAGTTCAATTCTTCATATTCCAAATACGCTTACACTATTGGTGTGAGTAGAATACTCACTGGTTAAAAACAAACCATTTCCCATTTAGAAACTAAATTGTAATTATTTAAACCTTGATGAAGTGCCCAATTTCATCAATTGATCAAGAACATTTTTCGCTTATGTGTTGGTAGCTCATAATCTACAACTTATTGTGAAAGTATGATCCAATCATGTAGATTACTTTCTAACACAGTTAGACCTTAATGTGCACATATATGTAAGAAAACATTAATGAATGAAATATTTTATTAATTTTCAAAATACAAAAATACATTACCTATTTTGGGGAATCTCTTTTATATTGATTTCCAAAAGACATTTGCCATACAGGTTGGGAGTAGTAAGTTTGAAAAAGTGGGATTTGTCTTCTTTATTTACTTGGAATGCTAGATTTATCAACTTTAAACTTTTATTTTGTTGTATTTGCCTATGGATAATATATAAGTTTTATTAATACTGTAATGGTTTATAGGTTTTACTTCTTCCATTTGGGTGTTCAATTTCATTTTTCTTTATAAAAATCCCTTGTTCAGAGGACAGAGCGACATCCTTAACCCTTTTGGGTTATGAAAGTAGTTGGGGTATTATAAGTAGTATCAGAGCCAATGTTTTGGTACTCCTTTAATTTATTTGGATTTTTATTTTAAGAATTTTGGATTTATTACTAACTTAAGTGTGTTTAGTACCTGTAGGATGGTTAGAATGTATATGACTATCTATAAGAGCACGACTTGGCACCCAACTATTCCTATTTAGCCTTTGATGATTCAGAGTCATCAGAGGAGGAGGAGTATGGGTAGGATAATAGTGATAATGAAGTCTAGGTTAATAGCGATTATGAAATTCAGGCTACTAATGACAATGGGGTCTAGGTTGATAGAGATGATGAGTTTCAAGTTCAAAGTGATTATGAGAATCAGGCTAGCAATGATGATTGGGTCAAGATTGTAGCTCCAGATAGATATAACCTTAGAGATATAGATTATGAGGAACCCAAGAGTGAACTAGAAGAAGATATGGGAATGCTTCGTTAAAAAGCTTAGGATTAGGTCTTACTTTTGATTTCAATAATTTAGTATATAAGTATGATTATATTTATCCAAGTTTGAGCTCTTCTAATGATGATTTGAAGCTGGGACCTTATTAGGTATTTAAAAGTTGATATGTAAGGCAATTTTAACCCAGTGTATTGTAATGATGATAACCTTGATGAGGTTGTGAGAATAAGTTTATGTTGATAAGGATAGGTATTTTGGAGAATTTGATGAGTATTCTTAAGTGAGATTCCTTAGATATATAAGAAGACTAGATGTGATGGAGAGATATAAGATCTTAGTATCCATTTTAGTCTTTCAATTTTGACTATCCTAGTTCCAATTTGAAGGATAGGGTGGTTTTATAATGGTGGAAGCCACAGTTTAGGAATAATAATTGTTGCTACGCTTTAGAATCTTGATATCCCGTACTTTAGAGATTTGTGATTTTTTTGTAATAGTTGTCATTAATGTGTGTATAGTAGAGATATTGTCTGGAATTCCCTGATGATTGCGTGTTGTGTATGATTCAAGAAATAACATTATATGTATTTTATTTGATTGAGCATGCCATATGAATTCATTTGTTCTTAGTACATGGCATATTTGCACTTTAATTTTTGGGTTAGAATAATTGGGTTAAAGAATGCTTCACCAAGAGGTATTTGGATATCGTTTGGGAGTAGAATTAAGAGAAGAAATGGTTATAGGAGGTAGACACCATCCACATTTTGTGCTACTATAGTAGATGCAACTACACAAACAAAAAAGGAAGATGAACATAGGATGGCTTTGAGAATGATTCTGAAGATGCGAAACTTCCATGCTAAAAAACAGATAGAGAAATAATAGATGAACAAGGGAAAGTAAGCAAAGGCTATTCCGGCAGAAACTACTCCAAATTAGTTAGTTTGCAATCGTAGTAGGAGGACATGACATACGGAAAAGAATTATTCGTTCAAGAGGTTGAATTAGAGATGCCTTAAGTGTGGAAGATTCTATGTATTTGAGGGAAATTTATCCAAAGTTACCACGATACAACAGGAAATACTTCTTGGCCACTATTCTCGGGTAACCCAGAAAATGCAGTTAAACTAAGAAATAGTGCGAAGCCACCAATAAAGGTTAAAGAGTTTGCTGTGAATAGAGAAAATGTGGGGACAATTTATACCTGTGATTGAAGGTGAACTCTATAGCTTATCTATTGACTGAAATATGCTCTTTGGTTCTAACTTTGTGCGATTCTATATATATTGTAGTGTTTTACTAATTTGAATCATAATAGTGGTGAATAGACTTATAAATTGTCTTTGTGCATCCCTTGGTGTAAGAAAGTGGAAATTTATAGGTTTGTGGATTGACGTGTGAGATTTTGGTAGGAGAAGTAAACTTACTATGAAATCTTATGATGTGTATGGATTTGGGTATAAAAATCATATAAAATTAAGCACATTCCCAATCAAGTTTAAATTAAAATGTTAAACCCCAAATTACACATATGAGCAAGTGCACTCATCATTAACATAGCATAGGGTTCAAACGAGTGTCGATCCTCCAGGAACAAGTATGCATTAATCACTTTTCTTTTAATGTTTAACCGACTCAATAAAGTGAAAAAGAAATAAAATAAAACAAAAAATAAATAAAAATATATACATGTCAAGGATGGAGAATTATGTAACTAAAGCCATTGTTTAGACAAACATGATCTTAAAGAACCCAACCGCTATCAAAACTAATCATTCCCTTGGCATCATGAAGGATTAAGATAGACTCACTTCTTTTTCAATCCATGGAATCACTATCTTCTAGACAAATTAGCATAACATATTCTGTCTCAACTAATTCACCCAAAAGATGCATTAAACACATCCTTGATTAAATTTCCATATTCTAGCAAACTTAAAACATGAAATTAACCAATGAATCCATATTCTGACAGACATCAATTAACCTTTAATTACTTTGTTCTTGACAATTAACCTCTTTTTCAAGCAAGTTAAGAGATAACAAATATGAAACTAATGAATCGAAATCACCATCAACCTCTTTTTCAAGCAAGTTAATGGAAAGAAACAACAAATCAATCCCGTAATAGGCACAAGTAATTAAATACCAAGAAGAACAATCAATTATTCAAAAGATCAAATAACTCTAAATACCATGAATATCTAAAATAATGTTGAATTACAATAAAACAATTAACATATCATTATTCAAGAAAAATAAAACAAAGTAAAAGAAAGTACTCATAGAAAAGCCTTCTTCTTCTTCCTTTGAAGACCTTCTTGGACAACCCTCCTTGAATTGAAGAATTCCTCCTTTGATTTGAGTGATTTTCTATGATGATCAATGAATTCTCCCCTTTTCCCTTGTGTTTTTTTATCTATTTATAGGCTTGGAAAGTGCCTAAACTCGTTGGTGTAATGTTCTGGGCCAAGTAGAAGTAGGAAAGTATTAAAACTCCATAGATTACCAAAAACCATGTAGAAAAATCAAAGCTCCGCCTTTTCCTCAAAGCACAACCGGCGCCGCCTTGGCTCTCGGAGTCGGCACCGGTTGTGTTCTAGTTTTCCATTCATTCGTCGATTTTTTTCCGAATTCCACACAAGGTAGTCCTGCATGCAGCCGGCGCCGCCTTGGCTACTAGAGTCAGTGCCGGTTCCACTCTGTTTCGCCAATTTTTTGTCGCTTCGAAGTTTGTATCAACAGTGCATGGTCGGCGCCATTTCCTCTGTCCTGGCCGGCGCCGGCTCTATTCTGTTTTGCGACGTTTTTACTTCGTTTTACCCAACAATCTGTAATAAGGAACAAACTACCTTTCCAAGGATAAAATCTCAAATATGAAGGAATATGACTAGTTATTGAACAAAATGTATCACAGAAGAGCCTCAAATAACTAGAAAAAATATGACTAATTTAGCCCCTATCATCTTATCTGGTTATTCTTTAAAAATTATGATATCATATTAGGTAGGGATTGATTGCCAAAGCTTAGAGTTGAGTTGATTGTAGGCATAGAGTGGTGTATTGCTATAAACTAGATGATTGTGATTAAATTTAGAGGAGGTAAGGTAGAGGGAAAATGCAGTACTTAATAGCAGGAACGAAGGCTCAAAACTAATGTTGAAGAGAAAACTAGATATATGGCATAATTAATTGATATACCCCATAGGCTGTAGGTATAAGAAGATACCTAATGGGTTAAGGTTTTCTATAATAATTTCTCTAACAAAGTTAATCGCATTACCTCTTATTTGGGAAGAAGAACTTGAATTGACTTTGGTGATTAGGTAAAACACTATAAAAAACTCTTTAAAATATGCCGACAGCAAGCCTCAAGAAACTAAAAGGACAACTAAAGGAACTTCTCAAGAAAGGATATTTCCAAATCCTAGACCTCCAAGAAGAACCTCAGTATTATTATGATATGTGAATGGAATTTTATTCTTGGGTAATAATAAAGAAAACAATACTAAGAATAAGATAGTATGAAATATTTTATATGGTAATTATTTGGGAGAGCTATATATTTATTTGTTTATTTATTTAAGAATTATGCTATTGATATATTCTCTTTATTAAATTATTTCATGTATTTACTTAGAAAAAAGAAAGAGAAATGTATTTATTTATATAAGGAAGTCTATTGGAAATTAATTCTTTTAAGGGTTCTTATTTAATTTCTTTGGAGAAAAAATAAAATTTCCTAATTTAAATATTTATTTTATCAAAGAAAATATTTTGGTAAAAATCTAAGGCCTCTAGAAGCCTTGTGCTACCACACTTGGTGAAAATAAGGAGGGAAAATTTTTTATTTTATTTGGGAAAAGACTTTAGAGGATTTTCCAAATCCTATTCTGGAAAGGATTTCTTTCCCAATTGCCCTCCATTCTTGCGGCCACAAAGCCCCTCTTAGGCTGCCTATTTGATTTCCTAAACCTACTGGGATTTGATTTAATTATATTCCAAAGCCTAGCATAGGTAGAAACCCAGAGACCTTATGAAAATTCCTTGTTTATACCCTCTTAGCCTGCTCTTCATTTTCCTTTTCCTATCTAACATTTTTCCTCTCCCTAAGACCTAAACAAATCAGATTTTATAGAGCCAAAACCCTCTTGGCCGTTCCATCTTCTTTTTCCTCTCAAAATACCAAAATTCCTCTTTTCTTCTTAAGCAAATTACCACCATTATCGATGAATAAAATTCTGCACAACATGTTTTGTTCTAGATGCCCTTTTGTGATTGAAAGTTTGAAGTTTTAGATGAAACAAAAGGCTAGAAAAAACCCTCTCCTCTCCCTAAGTTTGACTGAAGTTAGTGTAGCAAGAGGAAATGTCAAAAATCTTTTCTTTTTCCTTAAAACTTTTGTGTCGCCATTCTTGTGAAATTAGGGTTCTTGTTGTACAAATTGCTAATGTGATTTTCTAGATAAAAGATTATTAAAGCACTATATTTATGAATCATACTTGCTTAGTTCTTGTAAAAGAAACCTTTTTTCAAAGGATTTCTACAACAAAAAAAACCTTTTCTCTTGAATTGTTGTATTTATGAAAAGTTGGAATTTTTCTAAGGAAAAGATGAATTCTTGATATGTTCATGAAAGGTCTTGATGTGTTTTATGCTAGGGTTGTTGTTGCCTATCTCAATAAACCCTAGGGATGTATTTTCTTGAGTTAAGAAGTCCAAGGAATTGATTTCTTGAAGCAAAACTAAGCTGTGTGCTTGCTAGAATTTTTGTAAATCTGTTATAGTTGCATGTTTTAATTCAAAATAAAAGAGCGAAACAATTTATCTTTGCAATGCCTTTTAATATTATTTATTAGACATGTTTAGAATCTAATTTATGATAGAGATCATGTAAGAAAATCCCGAGATTGATCCCAATAACTTTTTGAAAAATAGGGGAAGGAAAAATAGAGTTTATCACTTTTGTTGTATGTTATATTTTAATCTGTTATTTCTATGTGATAAAGCATGAATTTGGGAAAGATTAAAATTCAAAAATTTAGCTTTATGTGTTTCATTTTAGACTGTAGAGTTTTAGATTTTTCTAATGTAAGAATAAAAAGTTTCAAATTTTCCTTTACTCCTTGTTTGTACTGGCAAAATGCTACCATAATAATTCCCAATTTTATGGGCATGATTTGTAAGTTTGAAAAAAACAGAGAGCATGCTTACGGGAAACAAAAAATGGAGGAAAAACATGAACGAAGAACAACAGCAGCAGGGAAGCGTTTAGACCATACCTCTGCGTGCCTTAAAACTCTTAGGCTGTGGAAGAATGGATTGAATCACAGGGACAGCTCCTTCTACCCCGTTTGATGAAGCCTCCGGTTGTTCTCTTGCCAATCTCCTACTTCTCCCCAGGTACATTAACGCGTGGCTTGTTAGCTCTCAAAATATGCCACTGCCCAACTTCTTGTTGGTGAACACAACGGGTGAGGAGAGCATCAGACTCAATGTTCTTGGTTAGCTTTTTTTTTTTTATTATTAGCAAAACACCAAGAACAGAGAATGAAAAGTCACGAGCGAGAGAGTCACTAGAAAGAGAGAAAACCCTTAGGAAAATCAAGGGTTATTTTTCACACAGAGAGCCGAGAGTAATGAAGCCAAAAATAAGTTCTTAATTAATCTAATAACAATATCCCCCGGGATTTAATATTTCAAACATCCGAATATTATTAACTTCACCCTAAACTCTTCTGAACCGTATTTGGAAAAACCCTATGGTCTAAGCTATTAGGCCAAAATAATATTTATTATTTTTCTTGGACCCGAAAAGTCCAAAATAATAAACATTAATTATTTATTTCCTGGGCTTAAATAAATAACCCAATAAATAATTAATGAGCCTAAATGAACAAAAAATAATTAAACTTTAATTATTTATTTCTTGGGCTTAAATAAATAACCCAATAAATAATTAAGCATTAATTATTTCCATCTAGTTTAAGCCTAGGTTAATTTTCTAATTATTCAAACTGGACATAGGCCCTAAATAATTAATTAACCAATTAAACCAGATAAAGAATTTCTCTCAATTTATTTTATTCCAGTTTAATAATAAATTAGACTTCCTGAATAAAATAAAACCCTCTTTAACTGAGACCAATTCCTCAATCCAAAATTAATTAAGACTTACGGGCTATTCCGAGGACCAAAAAGACATATCGCCTTGGCTACTAAAATAACCAAAATACCCTTACTATATAAATAGCTGTATTTAGCATTTTAAATATTTCCTAATATCACCATAAGGAAATATTGACCCTAAGGACAATACTGCGTTAGCAAAGTCTCCGACCTATAGGTGAAATGACTAAAATATCCATCTACACATCATCGTGCATTTAGAGAGGAAGAAATGTACTAACACCCCTCTATATGACATCTACCATCCTTAGGCTTCTAGTCCAATGATCCACAACTTCCTGGAGTGTTTCCGTTTTCCAAGGGAGCTACCCTAAAGCAAACATCCAAGTCATGTTTCCTAGGGCCCTGGACATTTAGATCATTCAGACAACCACAAGAGGCGATATTGTGTAGAAACTATCTTGTGCAAGTCTGCTTTAACTAACTAGTTACATAAACCCAATATGCAAGTATATTGGTTCTACGATAGAACCTCAACTATAGCATATCAAAGTATATGCTTCCAACTTTGTCAGACCACCAACTCATACTCAAGTCGTAGAGTACTAGTTCACGTTGTAACAGTAGTAGTCTAGGTTTCTACCGTATAGTACTTTTAGAAACCGCTACTATAGGTCATGTTCTACGTATTCGTAATACGCTTATGTCATGAAGTGAGTGGACTACTCACTGGCCAAAGGTAAGCCATTTCCCATTTAGAATTCATAATATAATAACCTAAACATGATGAGATTCTCATTCTCATCAATTAGTTAAGAACAAATGTTTATGCATTCAAATAACCCGTGATCCATACCTTACTGTGAAAGACCATCATTCACATGAATCACTTATTTAAACACAATGGGTCTTTTCCAAATGAAATTATGCAAAAATAAAAGGTAAATTTACAAACGATTTCTGAAAATAAATTCTTTTATTAAAATATTCGATATTTATATCAGAAAACTAGTCTAAGAGACCATATTCCCAACATGATTGTGGTCTGAATTTCATGTTTGATCCACCTAGAATATGTACCCTACATGTTATGGTATCTTTTTGTAAAATTTGAGCCTTAAACCAATGCATTTTCATTGGTGTTTTGCTTCTACAAATTTAAATTAAGTTTGCTGCAATTTGGAAATAGCTTGAGTATGTTTAGGAAACTTCCTTAAAATTAATTCAAATATTTCTTCTATGATCTAGAATAGTTTGTATCATGGTAAGAAGTGTATTAAGGGTCTAAATATTGATTTGATATGGATAAATGCTTGCTGCACATGAGTATAATTTGGTAAAACCTAAGGTGCTATAAACTAGGTGCACTATATGAAATATGTTTTTCTAAACTAATTAAGATTAGGTTGTGACTTTTTATTTTGAGAATTTTCTTAGACTTGGAAGGTTTCAAGAGCAAGAACCTATCTATTATGATTGAGGAACTTATTTATAGCTTGATTAAAGTAAGTTCCCTTGCATTTATGAAAACTTGCACATGGCTATTTTTGGTAACTTTTTTTTTAAACTCAATGCTTTCTAAATTTAGAAACTTTCTATATACGGAAACCATTGATTTTTAGAAACCTTCCATTTTTTGGAGGCTTTTCTTTTTTAGAAACCTCTTATAAATGTAACTTTCCTTTTTTAGAAAACTTCTATAAATGAAACTTTCCCATTTCAGAAACTATCTGAAAATGAAGACTTTTCAAATTTGTCCATTTGATATGGGAGCCGAAGTAATTGATTCTAAGTCTTGTTTTATGCAAGCAAATTACACATGTTTTTCAAGTTCATGCAAATGAATTTGCAAATCATGGCGTGACTGTTTTTGGAAAATGGATCCTACTAATGATGCATGATATAAATGTCGTACATGGAACTGTGCCAGTTTGGAAATTTATGCAACAAAGAAAACTTGGTTTGGCTAATGAATTGAGCTATCTTGATATGATCTGCTATAGAATCTTTGTGAAATATGAAAATGGTTAGCGTTGAATACTCAATGAAGGCGAAGCCTCTATACTAGTCTTGGTTAGATGGAGGATGTTTTTCTATTGGTGGCCACCTCTGAGAGATAGACTTCTTTGGTTAAGGCAATAGTGTAGGAGTATGGAGCTAGTCTTCAACTAGTGATGGAGTTCAGAAGGAACTGATGGCTAGACGTGGGATAATCGAATTGGGATTGAGTGAGAGATGGATGAGTATTTCATTCAGTAGGCCATAAACCTACCGGGTAGTTCAGGATTACAGGTCGTTACACCTATGGGTGGGAGCTATCTCTGTACCCTTACATCATCGGTAGTTTGGGATTGCACATAATTACATCGGTGGGTGAGAATTACCTCCGAGCCCCTTCACTACTAATTTTGATATTATAGATTATAAATGCTCGGCAAACAAAGTAAGGAAGCCATGGAAGCTTTGGAATTGATGCTCGTGAAAATGCTTACTGTTGCTCAATACTCTTATCTATTTTTGTGCATGCCAAAAGATTTTAACTCAAGCATGCATCATGAAATGTTTTATTGAGCCTATCGCACACACAGGACTTATTGAGATTTCTTATCTCACACATTTTTGAATTCATGGTTTTCAGGATATCCTAAATTCTACTTATGTTAGGAGTACTAATTTTGGAAAAGTAAGGTTTATCTACTTTATTTGCTTAGAATGCTAGATTCGTCAACTTTGAACTTTTATTTTATTACATTTGCCTATAGATAATGTATTAATTTTATTAAGGCTGTAATGGTTTATAGGTTTTACTTCTTCCATTTTGGAGTTGCATTTCATTTTTTTTTATTATAAAGACCCCTTGCCCAAAGGATAGGGTGACATCCCCAGCCCTTTTGTGTTACAGAGGAAGTTAAGGGATTACAAGTGGTATTAAAACCTAGGTTTAGGCACTCCTTTAACTTATATGAATTTGTATTTTAAGAGTTTTGGATATTATTGACTTAAGTGTATTTTGTGTGTATAGGATGGTTAGAATATATTGGATTATCTATAAGAGCACGATTTAGCACCCAGCTATTCCAATCTAGCCCCTGATGATTCTTCAATATTAGAGTCATCAGAAGAAGTGGAGTATAAGCAAGATAATAATGATAATGAAGTCCAGGCTAATGGCAATAATGAAATTCAGGATAATAGTGATAATAAAGTCTAGGTTGATAGTGATGATGAGTTTCAGGTTCATAGTGACCATACGGATCAAGCTAACAATGATGAGAGGTTCAAGATCGTAGCTCTAGAAAGATATTACCCCAGAGAGATAGATTATGAGGAACCTAAAGTGAGCTAGAGGAAGATATGGGAATGCTTCGTTAAAAAGCCTAGGATTGGGCCTTACCTTTGATTTCAATAATTTAGAATATAAGTATGATTACAGTTATTCGAGTTTGAGCTCTTCTAATAATGATTTGAACTTGAGACTTTAATAGGTATTGAAAAGTTGATATGTGGGGCAATTTTATCCCTGTGTATTGTAATGATGATAGCCTTGATGAAGTTGTGAGAGAAAGTCTGTGTTGACAAGGATAGGTATTTTTGAGAATTTGATGAGCATACTTAAGTGAGATTCCTTAGATATAAGAAGACTAGATGTAATTGAGAGATATAAGATCTTCGTATCCATTCTAGTCTTTCGATTTTAACTATCCTAGTTCTGATTTGAAGGATATGGTGGTGTTATAATGGTGGGAGCTATAGTTTAGGAATAATTATTTTTGCTAGGCTTTAGGATTTTGATATCCATACTTTAGAAATTTGTGATTTTTCTTGTCATTTATGCGTGTATAATGGTGACATTGTCTGGAATGCCCTTATGATTGCGTGTGGTTTATGCTATGTGAAATAATTTTATATGTATTTTATTTGATTAAGCATGCCATATGAATTTAATTTTTCTTAATACATGGCATATTTGCACTTTAATTTTGGGTTAGAACAATTAGGTTGAACAATACTTCACTGAGGGATATTTAGATATTGCTTGGGAGTAGAATTAAGAGAAGAAATGATTATGTGAGGTAGATACCATCCACATTTTGTACTACTATATTGTATACAACTACAAAAAAAAAAAAAAAGAAAAAGACTTAAATAGGACGACTTCTAGATTGATTCTGAAGATGCGAAACTTCAAGCTGAAAAAAACCAATACAGCAACAATAGATGAATAAGGGAAAGTAAGCAAAGTCTATTATGATAGAAGCTACTCCAAATTTGATAGTTTGTCACCGCAGTATGAGGAAAGGACATATGGAAAAGGATTATTAGTTCAAGAGGTTGAACTAGAGATTCCTTAAGTACGGAAGATTCTATATATTTTAGGGAAATTTATTTGAAGCTACCCCGATATAACCTAAGAAATACTACTCGGCCTCCATACTTAAGTAACTGGCAATATGCAGCTAAAAGAGGAAATAGCATGAAGTTACTAGTGAAGGTTAAAGAGTTCTCTGTGAACAGAGAGAATGTGGGGGCTAGATGTACCTATGATTCAAGATGAACTCTATATCCAATCTCTTGATTGGAATATGCTATTTGGTCCTAGCTCTGCGTGATTCTATCTATATATGTACTGTATTGCTGAATTGAATCATGATAGTGGTGAATAGACTTATAAATCGTCTTTGCACACTCCTTGGTGTAAGAAAGTGGAAATTTATAGGTTGGTGAACTGAGATGTGAGATTTTTGTTGGAGAAGTAAATTTACCTCGAAATCTTATCTAGTTATTCTTTAAAAATTATGATATCACATTAAGTGTGGATTGATTGCCAAAGCAAGAAGTGTAGGATTTCTAAAATAATTAATCAGATTAAACGCAGCGGAAAATAGAAAGAAATCCAAGCCATGGATCACGGGTTTGCAGTAGAAACGGAAAAAAGAGAAGATCACGCTTATTACCTCTTGAAGCCGGAATTTTTGAATTTTTCTTGTTCCAAGAACACAGGCGCGATCCAGATCACAAAACCGGTTCACAGCAGCTCAACTAAAGTCCAAGAAAGAACTCCCTCTAATGATAATCCACACAAGGTCGAACGCTCACAATCTCAAAATTCTATGCTAGTAGAATTTAGGAGGCTAGGGTTTGATTAATAAGAGAGAGACGGTTAGGGTTTGATCAAGAGAGAGGCAGAGAAACGGTTTCTCTGTTATTGCGTGAATAGTCTGTATCTCTTACCATAAGGAAACCGTTTCCTTATATTTATAGATTTATAATTATCGTAAATTACAACTTAGTCCTTCAACGTCCAACTGTCAACAAATTGGTCCTTGAAGTTTACTTAATTACAATTAGGTCCCATGAATTATAACAAACTTATAATTCACTTATAAATATATTCCCTTCTCTTAATTAACCCCACAATATTATCAAATAATATATTTGAGCATTCAAACCTTTATTGTGTGTGACCCATTAGGTTTCCTGGTCTTATTGGTAGCATAATATGAATTAATTCTAACAATATTAGAATTAATAATCCTTAATAAAATAAAGGATTAAATTTATTAATTCTCTAATTAATAAATCCATATTTAGCATATCAAGAGTGACATCTAGCAATGACTCTTGACCACCCAAAAGTCCAGAAAGTCAAGTGGCTTGACATGAACCTTTCAATAGCAAATTATCAGTGCAATAAACTCCTTTCACCATACAATATCTCATTCGGTCTAGAGCATGGAATTAGTGCCAACTCCCTCCAGAATATTATTAATTCTGGCCCAAATATTTTAGTACTTGTTCAAGAAATCCATTACTCGATATGTGTATCAATTGGAACCATTTCCATCATATAGTCGCCTTGGCCAAGGACTTCATGAGTAATGATTTCTACAAGTGGCCTTAAGATATACTCTCCTACTATTAGGAGTGGTGAATCCTTTATTGACTTTCTCAACTACTTTCGTTTACTTTACGTTGTACCCAATATCCATCCCATAGGCAGAGTCCTAGATAAGACTCCAAAGATTAGAATCAAAGTACAACGCTCGTTAAACAAAGTACCTTGGAGATCTCAAATCTAAGGATACTCGCACACTTGCTATAATGAGATTCTATCACTGACACTAAATAGTTATCCAAGTGATTATCTCATAGTTAGGTCATCCAATGAACTTGTTCCAAAACAAGCATCTACACGTTAATCCTGAGTATCCCAATACTCACGGATATGAGAACCACCGCTTGATCCAATCAAGAGATATAACATGTGCCAGTCTTGGTGTATTAATAATGTCCCATCTTATTAATACTATGACTGGAAATTATTTAAGTACAAACACTGCATAGTGTAGTAGGAATCTCACATCATGATCTCTATGATGATTTTCTTAACACTGTGTTGTACTAGGGACTTTATCTAACGGTTTGTACACATATTTAGATATAACAATCAAACTGAAAGATAAAGACTACCTCTTATTAATTTAATATGCAATATACATGGTACAAGTGATTACCTCTAGAGCACAACACTAACAAACTCCCACTTACACTTGAGCTAATCATTCATGTATCGAATACCAAATGACTCAACATGTTTATCATGTTTCTTCTGGGAAAGCGCTTTAGTGAGTGGATCAGCTATGTTCTGATCCGTGGGAATCCTCTCTATCTATGATTTCTCTAATCAGATGATAGTGTCTAAGTACATGCTTGGATCATTGATGAGACCGTGGTTCCTTTGCCTGTGCAATGGCTCCATTGTTGTCACAATACAAAGGTATCGAATCAACAATGCTGGGCACCACTCCAAGTTCAGTGATGAACTTCTTGATCCATACTGCTTCTTTAGCTACTTCAGAAGCTGCTATGTACTCGGCTTCAGTAGTTGAATCGGCAGTAGTCTCTTGTTTGGAGCTCTTCCAACTAACTGCCCCACCACCTAATGTAAATACGTAGCCAGATTGTGATTTGAAGTCGTCCTTATCGGACTAAAAGCTGGCATCAGTATACTCTCTTACTTGTAAATCACCATCTCCATATATCAAGAATGCATCCTTAGTCCTTCGTAAGTACTTAAGGATACTCTTTACAGGCACCCAGTGACCCTCTCCAGGCCTAGTACATATCATAGCATACATGATAGACCCAATTGTCGAAGCATATGGAATTCTACTCATGTGATCCCTTTCAACTTGTGTCTTTGGAGATATCGACGCTGAAAGGCTTACACTATGTGTCATAGGTAAGAATTCTCTTTTGGATTGATCCATGCTAAACCTTTTCAACACTTTGTCTATGTATGTAGACTATGAAAGACCTAGCAACCTTCTAGATCTATCTCTATAGATCTTTATTCCCAGAATATAGGTTGCTTCTCCAAGGTCTTTCATGGAGAACATCTTAGACAACTAAATCTTCACTGATTGAAGAGTGGAAACATCATTTCCTATAAGTAATATGTCATCTACATAAAGCAATTGGAAAACAACTTTACTCTCACTAACCTTCTTGTACACACAAGATTCATCCATGTTTTGAATGAAACCAAAATCTTTAATTGTCTCATCAAAACGGATATTCCAACTCCTAGATGCTTGCTTAAGTCCATAAATAGACCTTTGCAACTTGCACACCTTTGTGCTTTCTTTGGATATGAAACCTTCAGGCTGTGTCATATACACTTCCTCAATTAGGTTTCCATTAAGAAAAGCTGTTTTCACATCCATTTGCCAGACCTCATAATCGTAATGAGCGGCAATGTCTAGGAGTATTCTTATGGATTTCAACATCGCGACTGGTGAAAAAGTTTCGTCATAGTCAATACCTTGTCGTTGACGATAACCTTTTGCTACCAAGCAAGCCTTATAGGTAACCACATTACCATCCATGTCAGTTTTTTTTTTAAAAACCCATTTACACCTTATAGGCTTGATTCCTTCAGGTGGATCAACCAAAGTCTATACTTGGTTGTCATTTATGGAATCCATCTCTGACTTCATAGCTTCAAGCCATTTGTCAAATTCTGAACTATTCAGAACATCCTCGTAAGTAGTAGGCTCATCATCATCTATGAGCAATACGTCATTATGGTCACTTATGAGAAATCCATATCTCTCAGGTGCCACTCGTATCCTACTTGACCTACGAAGCTCTTGTGTGTTAGAAGGTTCATCTATTTGAATAGATACAGGTTCAGATGGTTGATCAATATTTGTTTGCTTTTCTTAAACTTCACTAAGTTCATGCTTGCTCCTACTATCTTCTTTGAACATGTGCTCATTCTCTAAGAAGACAGCATGTTTTGAAATAAAAACTTTATTTTCAGAAGGAAGATAGAAGTAATATCCAAATGATTCTTTTGGATATCCAACAAACAAACATTTGTTAGACTTACTTTCAAGTTTGTTTGACATTACCTTTTTAACAAAAGCAGGGCAACCCCAAATCCTTAAATGAGATAACTTTGGTCTCTTACCAAACAATAACTCATAAGGAGTGGTATCAACCGTTTTTTATGGAACTATGTTTAAAATGTAAACAGCAGTCTCCAGTGCGTACCCCCAAAACGATTTTGGTAAGTCTGCAAAAGCCATCATGGTCCTTACCATGTCTAGAAGGGTTCGATTCCTTCTCTCAGATACACCGTTATGTTGAGGTGTATATGGTGGAGTCCAATGAGATAATATTCCGTTATCTCTTAGATAACTTAGAAACTCTTAACTCAAGTATTCACCTCCTAGATCGGATCTAAGAGCTTTAATACTTTTGCCAAGTTGTTTCTCTACTTCATTCTTGAAGTCTTTGAAACGGTCAAAGGCTTCAGATTTGTATTTCATCAAATACAAATACCCATATCGAGAATAATCATCAATAAAGGTAATGAAGTATTGATAACCTCCTCTTGCTTGTATTGACATTGCGCCACATACATCTAAATGTACGAGTTCTAATAACTCTTTTGCCCTTTCTTCTTTTCTTGAAAAAGAAGTTTTAGCCATTTTTCCAAGTAAACAAGATTCACATGTGTCATATGATTCGTAATCAAATGACCCTAAGTTACCCAATTTGTATAACTTAGACACACGTTTTTCATTTACATGGCCTAAACGACAATGCCATAAGTAAGATGAGATTAAGTTATCTATTTTATGTTTCTTTTTAGTTATATTGAGAATTGGATTATACATGTCTAGAACATATAAACCATTGATCAAAGTTGTAGAACCATAATGAATATCATTTAATGAGAAAGAACAACATTTATTCTTAAAACTTAAATGAAATTCGAATAAGTCTAAACAAGCAACTGAGATAATGTTTTTCAACAAAACTGGTACAAAATAACAGCTTTATAGTTCTAAAACTAATCCAAAAGGTAGATTGAGATGATAAGTCCCTACAGCTAGTGCAACAACCTTTGCTCCATTTGCAGCTCGTAGGTCCACGTCACCTTTCTCTAACCTTCTACTGTTCTTTAGTCCCTGCAAATTATTGCATAAATGAGATCTACAACCGGTATCCAATACCCATATCTCATTATTAAAGGTAGTATTAATCTCAATCATAAACATACCAGGATTAGAAGTAGAAGCGTTTGCAAGCTTCTCCTTCTTTTCCTTCACAGTCTCCAAGTAGGCCTTGCAATTACGCCTCCAATGGCCCATTTTACCACAATGATGACATGGGCCTTTAGGGGCAGCCTCCTTCTTCTTGACACCTCCTTTGGGCTTAGTAGGTGTAACACCCCGAAGCCTAGGCCCGTCGGGGCCAGGGATGTCGCCCTGTCCAAAGGACAATGGGTCTTTATAACTAGGTCACACAAATAAAATGGCCGAAATAAAATAACACTTTAACTTAAAAATTTATTACAACCCAAAATACTCCAAGAGTAAATCCATGAAACTCCAAAACAAAAACCATAAATAAAATTATCCACTCTCGTCTCCCCAAAGCAATACATAAAATCAAAAGACACATTCTCTTCCAAGGAAGATATTACTAGCTACTCGACCCCACAGCAGGATCAACCTGAAATCATGATAAAAAGGTGATGAGATAGAAATCTCAGTAAGTCCGTGTGTGCTTTGGGTGTTTAGTGAAAACAGTTCGTGGATGCAAAGTGCGAAACTTTTATAAGAGAAACATTGGCAAGCATCAAACATTAGTCAAAAGCAAGAGTGGAGTTTTAGCTTATCTAGCCGTACATAAGTAATGGAATCAACCGCTCGAAAGAAAGGGATATGGGTTACCACACGTTGGGCCCCATAACCGGTCAGAATGCCGACACTTTGTGTAGACTGACAAAAGTAGGTGATCGGCCTACTGGGCAAGATACTCCTCCTTCTCTATACCCAAACAACAACCGGCTGTCCATTCCGGCAAAACACAGTCACTTGACTAAAAACAAACTACTAGCTCGGACCAGCACGACTCCACTGGACTGACATTTTATCCGGGAAGGACTCACCCCTCAGAGGTGGCCACCTGCTGAGAGACTTACCCTAACCCTTCAAAGACTAGTCCTAGTAGTCCACCCCTATTGATTACTCAACGATGTTTCCCACTTGGAATAAAATGAGCGAAGCATTGCTCTTCATGAAAATAGCAATTTGAGGGTTTCCAAAGGTTTGGGAGAAATCAGTTTTGGAAAGAGTTTTAAGTTTGGAAAATCTGCTCATTAGCTTTTAAATAATTTAAGTGTTGGAAATAAGAACGAATTCAGCCCTCAATTGCCTTCAGATAAACGAGTGTCCATACATTCCACATTTAGCTTGCCATAAGGAAAACATTTTTCACATCGATAGGTTTTATGCAGGAGCTTACCTGATTCTTGCTCACAACAACAAGGTCTCGAACAGCTGACCTAACCCCACATGGGTAAATACAAATCTTAATCAATTTCAAGTCACAAACCACTTCCTCAATTTTAAATCAATTCAATTCACTACTACCATGATCCTAGTGTCCCAAGCTTTAAGATAAAATAATAACTAAATAGGTTTATAAGCTAAGTTTAATTTATTATTTAAAATAATTAATGGTTTGGGAAATAAATTCTAATAAGTTGAAAGTTTAAACCTTGTTAGGAAAAATTTAGAGTTTATTTGATCAAGAGTCATAGATGGTACTAGGTAAAATAGTGATTTAATGATAGTTTAGTTAGAAAATAATTGATAGCTAAAACTAGTTGAGATTAAATTTAATAAGCCTTTCTTGGAAAATAATAAGTAAATCCTTAAGGGTTTTTATTTAGTAAATATTTTACTAATTATGAATCATTCTCATAAAGCTTTAATTGATCTCTTTATTTTAAATAATATTTATTTATTTTATTTTCTAGCAAAATCATTATTTATTTGACTAAAATATCCTTTATATATATAATAATTCCAAATCTACCCTTCCTAGGGTTTTTTCGAAAATACTAGCAATATTATTTTATTGAGTATTTTATGCATAAAGTGAAAATTAGTTTTAGGGACAACTAGATCTTGATCAAATTTCTATGGCTATCCTCAATCAAGAACATAAATAATCATTCAATTCATTAAATCATCCAAATCTTGCATATAGGCATAGATCTAAATTTATTAAGACATGATTTAACCTTTACTAGCATAAACATGATCATGGCTTCAATATTCTAGTCATGCATATAACTCCTATTCACCAAAGGTGACATAATCTCTAGCATATTTCATCACACATACTACCTATGACATGCATTAAACTCAATTCCACATACAACCAACCAATATAATCCTTCCATGCATAAATCCCATCTCCTTCACAATCATACATGTACTCATGCTTCAATCATCAACAACACATACTCAATCCCATCGCCATTCATCTTTTAACAACATCATCCTAGAGACATGATTCTAGAATTTAAAAGAAAGATTGAAGGTACTTACTTGGTTGATGAATGCTTTGAAGGAGTTTAGAGTAGATACCAACTCCTAGATGGCTAACCTTGTCCAAGAGAGATGGCGAGAACAAGATTATGGAAGGAGAAGTCATCCGACCAAAGAAGAGTGATTTCAGCCATGAGAGAGAGAGAGAGAGAGAAGAAGAAATCATTAGTATGTTTTTTCGCATAGGTTCTCATCAGAGATCAAGGTTAGAGAAGATGAAGTTGCTAGAATAAGTTTACCTTGATTGTGTTCTTGTCCTTCACAAAAATTTCTGGTTTTGATCCGAAATAGAAAGATGATTCGTGGAGATTGATGTTAAGAATGGTGTTGATGGATTCACAGCAGTGAGTAGACTAAATCTAGAGATTTTTGTGAGGGTTTGAAGTGGTTTGAAGGTGTATTAGGTGAAAGCAAGTAGTAGGTGTTCTTGGTGTAGTGTGTGTGTTCTTGGTGGCTGAAGAAAAATCGATAGAATGGATGTTGTAGCTGCTGAAATTCTGTGGAATTAGGGCTGCCGAAATTCTGTAGGGTTTAGGAGGATGTTTTCTCTGATTTGAGAAGGAAAAGGAAAGGTTTGTTGTTACAATCTTGGTAGAATATTTTTAGGAAGTGATTTTGGAAACTAAATATTCTAAGAATATCTTGATTATTTGGACAGCTTTGAAGGTCTACTATGGCCGACTGGTTGAGCAGCTGTTCTGAGGAATTAAAGCTAGTTCAAGGTAGCTTATGATAGCCGAAATTAAGGTGCACAATGGTGAAGAAGATGTTTGGTCAATGGGGTAAGATTTTATGGAAAGTTGCTAAACAAGATGGCTGAAATTTTGGAAACCAATCAAGCTAAATTGCAGGGATTTGTTGGAGAGATTTTCGGACAGCCATTGCTGCCTTTCGTCTAGAAGCTTGAGGAAAACAATGGAGCTCTGTTAATGGAGGTTTAAGGAAGGTTTTTGCAGAAGTAGATTGGTGTTTCAACTGGAAGGGAAATAGGAAACAAAGCTGGGAATTCTCCTGCACCGTTTTTTTTTTCGCTGCACAGTAATTTTCTGGGCAGAATTTCGACTGCCACTTCCAGCCGAGTTGCAGAGAGTTTGAAGGGGGGTTTCAGGGGTATTCAAGGCTAGTTTCCAGCCTTCTTCATGGAGGAAAAACATGGCTAAGGTACTGTACAAAATCTGGAAGAAAACAGCTTGGTTTTGAACCTCTAAAGCTGCGATTTTGCCTAGAATTTTCACTGGTTTTGTACAGCCCTTGAGCAGTCCGAAAATGGCAGAAATAATTCATTTTTTAAGCTGAACTTAAGGCCATTTTTCTGGCAGTATTTGGGAGGGAATTTTAGCTAAGAAGCTCGACATTTTGAAGGTACAACAAACTGGAAAAGTTCAGCTCATTCCATGAAGGAAGATGAACTAGTCTAGAATGAAATTTCAGCAAGCTCACTAGAGGGATTTTTCCTCTTGGAATTTCCCACAACTCTTCCATATTTTCAGACTATAAGAAGTCTTTTACCAAGACACTTTGGTCCTAAAAGACCTCAGCACTTTACTGAATTTTCTGGAAAGAAAAAGGCTAGAACATCTTGATCAAACTAAGGAGTTGAGAATTGAGGAAAATCAAAGATCAAGGAAAAATGAATTTTCCTTTAAGAATTTCCAGTAGAGTAAAGGAGTGGAATGAGATTACTACTATCATGTCTCTCCTAGGACATCATCACTCCTTTCTCTAGGCCCTTAGGGCCGAAACCAATTCTCCCCAAGTAAAAATAAAATTTAATCTAGCTAAAGCTTCTATGATGGAATTTGAACCCAAGACCTCAAGAATTAATTCCAATGTTCTAACCACTAAACCACAACAACTCTTGTTACTATTTCCACTAGAAAAATTATTTTCTATTCAATCCACAATCTATCTCCCTATTTTCACCTCGGGCAAAAATTACCATTTTGCCCATCTCACACAATACTCACCAACAAGACTTTAAGACAATAAAAATCAAATCCAAAGCACATAGAAATCATATGAAAATATATTTAATTATGAAATAAAGTATGATATGCATCCCAACCCCCTTACTCTAAGGTTGGTTTTGACCGGGGTTTCACAGTAGGAGTGTTCTTCTTCTTCTTCTTAGAAACCTTTTTCTTAGAAGATGAAGAACCTACTAACAAGATTGCCTTATCATCCTTTTTCATAGAGGACTCAGCAGTCTTAAGCAGATTGATTAGCTCAGGTATGGTGGTCTCAATATTATTCATGTGGTAGTTGATCACAAACTGCGAAAAACTACTTGGTAATAATTGTAGAATTAAGTCAATACTTAACTCATGATCCATTACGAACCCAAAAGACCCAAGCTTTTCCATGTAGCCCAACATCTGCAACCCATGAGTGGCCACTGAAGCACCCTCAACCATCTTAGCACAGAATAGTTGTTTAGAGATCTCATATCTCTCTATTCTAGCTTGTTTATCAAACAGTTCTTTAAGATGGAGGATCATCGATTGAGCATTCATATGCTCATGCTGTTTTTGCAGCTCAGGAGACATTGACGCCAGCATGATACAAGATGCTGTGTCGCTATCTTCTTTGTGCTTCTTGTGGACAACATGCTCTTCAGCAGGAGCATCTTGAGCTGGAGGTGACAGAATAGGAGCTTCTAGCACGTAGAGCAACTTTTCCGACTTGAGAATGATTTTCAAGTTTCTATACTAGTCCAAATAGTTTGATTCAGTGAGCTTGTTTGTTTTCAAGATGCTACGCAAGTTTAGGTTTGTCGACATGATACAAATGACCTTGATATAAAGATAGAATTATTAGAACGTGTATATGCAAATGCAATGCAATTAATTAGGTCTTTAATTAAGTGCATAATTATTCCACTATTTTTACTCAAACCAATAGCCCCCACTATTGATTCGGGAAAACCCGTTGGAAGCTTTCCTAGCGGACCGGTATCCAAATTCCTTAAGAATAACCTTGGGTTTGCCCAACAAGCCATCCTTAAGTTCATTGGTAGGTATCCAATACCACTTACATCGTATGTAACTACCGGATCATTGGGTGATTAACAGCTTTTAATCTTAAAGCCTTTTGGACTACCCCAACTTTTCCTCTAAATTTATTTATGCTTGAGCTTGCCCAACCGAGATAAAGAATTTAGTTAAACCCGACCCATTAATCAGGAATTTAATTCCAAAGCTTGAACATGCCCGATGTCAAGTAGGCTTGGGTTTGCCCAACAACCTGGTCTTGAAAAAGGATTCTCGTTCTTACTATATTAATGGAAGGAATTATGTTTAATATTATTTGAGGGATTTGTTCCTTTTAGTGGTCTCATCGTTAGGCATGCATACAATTTATCAATAAGCAGCATAAATTGATAAACATGGTAATAAACAATTACGTGGTATGGTTATGGACTTTCTAAATTAATTTCCTCGAGCCACCAAGGAAATTAATATGGTCAACCCTATGTGTTCATGCATGATATAAGTAGAGGGTCTTACCATCTCGCCTTATTTTGAACGCCATCTTCAAAATCTTGAAAGTAAAATTCTACCTCAATCTAACCTATATAATCTAATTACATAATTTCCTAAAAGGAGAAATCTCGAGTTACATTCGAGGAGAGTTAGATGAGAAGAGAATTACATCAGAATTTGAGAGAAGGCAAGACACGCAGGCCCTATTTCATTAAAACAAAGCGGTAAAAAAATGCATGAATAGATATAATTGGTTTTAGTCCATAACCATCCACCATGCCATTAACTATACTTAAACAAAATAAACATATACTTTTATTATTCTAAAATCATTATTTTGAGAAAATAAAACAAATTCTAAAATCAACATTTTAGAAAAATACATTAATTTTAAATTTTCAAAATCACTATTTTGAAAAATAAAATTGATTGTCTCAAAACTAATTTTGAGAAAATGCTTCTAGGTCCCGTCACGCAACGAATAGTAACCACTGCGTGCGGCTTGGATTTTCTGCAAATTTTTGTTTAGTTCGGGGCCGTTCCTAGATCAATCAAAACTAGTTTTTAACGTTGATCTTTGTTAATCTTTATTAACAAACCATTGTGATCATTCTCACAATCAATTTAACAATCCAAATTGTTAAACGGAAGGCTTAATTACAGGATGAACATCAACTGAAGTCAAAACCTGAACACAGACGCAGAACCATTCTGCAATATTTTCGAAAGCTAAAACCCACAACGCAGAAACGATTTCTGCAACCCAGATTATTCAAAACAAAACCCAGACGATTACATACAAACCAGCAGACATGATCATACAATTAACATGCTATAATCATGCAATTTACATGTTTGAACAATTCAAAGCAATAAAACATCCCATTAAAACGCAAACTCGTAGGCTCTGATACCACTGTAGGATTTCTAAAATAATTAATCAGATTAAATGCAGCGGAAAATAGCAAGCAATCCAAGCCATGGATCACGGGTTTGCAGTAGAAACGAGAAAAAGAGAAGATCACGCTTATTACCTCTTGAAGCCGGAATTTTTGAATTTTTCTTGTTCCAAGAACGCAGGCGTGATCCAGATCACAAAATCGGTTCACAGTAGCTCAACTAAAGTCCAAGAAAGAACTCCCTCTAATGATAATCCACATAAGGTCGAACGCTCACAATCTCACAATTCTATGCTAGTAGAATTTAGGAGGTTAGGGTTTGATTAATAAGAGAGAGACGGCCAGGGTTTGATCAAGAGAGAGGCAGAGAAACGGTTTCTCTGTTATTGTGTGAATAGTCTGTATCTCTTACCCTAAGGAAACCGTTTCCTTATATTTATAGATTTATAATTATCATAAATTACAACTTAGTCCTTCAACGTCCAACTGTCAACAAATTGGCCCTTGAAGTTTACTTAATTACAATTAGGTCCCATGAATTATAACAAACTTATAATTTACCTATAAATATATTCCCTTCTCTTAATTAACCCTAAATATTATCAAATAACATATTTGAGCATTCAAACCTTTATTGTGTGTGACCCATTAGGTTTCCTAATCTTATTGGTAGCATAATATGAATTAATTCTAACAATATTAGAATTAATAATCCTTAATAAAATAAAGGATTAAATTTATTAATTCTCTAATTAATAAATCCATATTTAGCATATCAAGAGCGACATCTAGCAATGACTCTTGACCACCCAAAAGTCCAGAAAGTCAAGTGGCTTGACATGAACCTTTCAATAGCAAATTATCAGTGCAATAAACTCCTTTCACCATACAATATCTCATTCGGTCTAGAGCATGGAATTAGTGCTAACTCCCTCCAGAATATTATTAATTCTGGCCCGAATATTTTAGTACTTGTTCAAGAAATCCATTACTTGATATGTGTATCAATTGGAACCATTTCCATCACATAGTCGCCTTGGCCAAGGACTTCATGAGTAATGATTTCTACAAGTGGCCTTGAGATATACTCTCTTACTATTAGGAGTGGTGAATCCTTTATTGACTTTCTCAACTACTTTCGTTTACTTTACGTTGTACCCAATATACATCCTATAGGCAGTCCTAGATAAGACTCCAAAGATTAGAATCAAAGTACAACGCTCGTTAAATAAAGTACCTTGGAGATCTCAAGTCTAAGGATACTCGCACACTTGCTATAATGAGATTCTATCACTGGCACTAAATAGTTATCCAAGTGATTATCTCGTAGCTAGGTCATCTAATGAACTTGTTCCAAAACAAGCATCCACACGTTAATCCTGAGTATCCTAATACTCACGGATATGAGAACCATCGCTTGATCCAATCAAGAGATATAACATGTGCCAGTCTTGGCGTATTAATAATGGCCCATCTTATTAATACTATGGCTGGGGATTATTTAAGTACAAACACTGCATAGTGTAGTAGGAATCTCACATCATGATCTCTATCATAATTTTCTTAACACTGTGTTGTACTAGGGACTTTATCTAACGGTTTGTACACATATTTAGATATAACAATCAAACTGAAAGATAAAGAATGCCTTTTATTAATTTAATATGCAATATACATGGTACAAGTGATTGCCTCTAGAGCACAACACTAACAAGAAGTTGAGGTGAATACTGGGATGGAGTGGTGTTTTGCTAGAGTCCAAATGAATGTGATTAAATTTAGAGGAGGTAAGATAGAGGGAAAATGCAGTGCTTAATAGCAGGGATGAAGACAGAAACTAATGTTGAAGAGATACCTAGACATATAGCCTAGTTAGTTGATATATCCTATAGGCTGCATGTATAAGAAGATACACAATAGGTTAAGGTTTTCAATAATTATTTTTCTAATGAAATTGATCGTATTGCCTCTAATTAGGGAAGAAAAACTTGAATTGGCTTTGGTAATTAGGCAAAACCCCTCCCAAAAACTCTTTAATATATGTCAACAGCATGTCTCAAGAAACTGAAAAGATAACTGATGGAGCTCGTTATATCTAGCCTAGTGTTTTAGCTTATGGAACCTCAATATTGCTAGTGTAGGAAAAGAATGGAACTTTAATGTTGCGTATAGATTATAGAGGATTGAATGGTTTGACCATAAAAATGAATGTTGCTATTCCGCTAAGGTTGGGTTGAAGATATTATTAAGAGTAAACCTAAGAGGAGGATATACCTAAGATTTCACTTAGCACTAGGAGTAGGCATTATGAATCTATATTGAATACATTTGGGATGACAGAGGAAACTACTTTTACAGAATAAATGCATAGGATTTTTCGTGATCTCCCTTGGATAAGTTGTTGGAGATTTTTATGCATGATATTTTAATATATTCTAAAAGCCCTGAAGGGCAAGTAAAGTATTTCAAGATGGATTTAGAAAAGTAGAGGGACTATAAACTTTTGCCAAGTTTAGTAAACGCAAAATTTTAGTTGGTTACTGTTTTATTTTGAGACATGTAGTAACTAAGGATAGGATTATGGTTAACTCGCTTAAAGTGAAGGATATCACAAATTAGAGGTAATTCTAGTCAGTTGCAAAGATTAGTAGTTTCTTAGGATTGGCAATATAGTACTATTGCCTCATTAAGAGATTTTCGACCTTTACGACACCCTAACTCAACTAATGGCTAAAGGATACATTGTTCCTATAGTTGAAAAGTGTGCAAGAGTTTCTAAGAAACACAAGAAAGAAAAACTCATGACTGCAACTGTGCTGACCCTACTTGAAGATAGGACCCTTATGTCTTACACACGGATGCAACAAAGGAGGAATGGTAGTTTTATTGGTAATTTTCATGAACAAAAACTCATTCTTCTTGATCTCAACTCGGTGTTTTTTTCTTTTGAGTTTCTTCTTGCTAACTTCTTCCTTTTACCTTATATTGTTATCGTGAACTCTCTCTTAGGACTAAGTGGGTTAAGGCAACCATTATCACTTAATTCATTGTTCAGAGTAGCATTCTCATCAAATCCATCAACATTATGCTCAATGTTTCCCAATGACATCTTTTTGTTGGCTTCTTATTTCTTGTCACATCAAACTTATTCCATCTATTCTATTTGCACATTTTGGCATGTGCCTTCTCATTTGATCTCTTGCATGCCAACTCTTTTTTCCACCATTTGTTAAGAATTTTCTTCTAAGATTTGATTGATTAAAGCAACATTTGCAACTAATTTTATTTTCGCTGCTATTAGTCATTTTTTTTCAACATTTTCCTAAATGTTTTCTATGTTATTTCTATTATGGCTCTCTATTTATCGCCTTATTGAACTTACTGTATCTATTACTTGTTCTATTTCATTCATTTGACTTAGCACACTTAGAGTTGTAGTTTTCCTCACTATCTCCTCATATCTTCGAAATGCTAATGTCACAATTTCCACAATTCTTTCACTCTTTTATTCTTATAGTGCTCTTTGGTACACAAAACTCTCTTTCTTTTTCAAATGATATTGATTTATATACTATCAAATATTGCAATCATTCCATTTTCTTGCCCTTAATGTTTTCTTGATCATTAATCTTCTCTTAGTGTTGAATTTTCCTCACTCTTCGTTCTTTTTCTTTCACCAAATATTAACGACACCCTTTATTCAACCTTGTCATCCACTTGAAATTGTAGTACCTTATATAGTTGGATCTTCTTTTTTTCCCCCCAAATGTTATTGACTTTTTGTACTCATCTTTTTGTTCATTAACTCTTGTTACTTCTTGCAAATGCATTTCTTTTTCTTCTAAGGCTTGTATATTCAAGGATTTCTCCTTGCCATTCAATGGAGTTGTATGGTACTCCTCAATAAAAAATGATTTGTTTTACGACTAATAGTTTCAATTTTACACCATTGTTCTTTGATGTCTCCTAATTATCCTTTTGCTCTTGTCATTGAGGTTCTTATTTAATTTACATTCTTTTCAATCTCTCCTAGCATTGGAACATAGCTTTCAATATTTGGAGTACCATCTTTTTTCCTTGTCCTTTGGTTGCTCATTTCACTGATTTTCCATTTTGATCTTCTTTTTAATCCTTTGGCCCTCACTTTTTCTTTATTCCTGAACATATAATTAATGACTAACCCTGAAACTAAACGTCATATGACTTACATCAAAACCGATCAAAATTTTAGAAAGAAGTGTTGAAGGGGTATGAAAAAAAAAAGGATTCTAATGGTTAAGGTTCTTTGGAAATATCACGAAATCTAAGATGCTACTTGGAAGACGAAGGAATGGATATGGAAGAAATACTTGAAATTGCTATAAGGTATGGCACCGTAGGAATTTCGAAGGCAAACTTATTTTAAGGTGGGAGAGTGTAATTCCCAACCCTAAAACATATCTAAAAATAGGGAGCATGTCATTCATGGAACATGAGAATATGTGCACATGAATATATAATAAGATTCTTGCATATAAATTTGATTTACACGAATGACTCCCAAATAATTTGATTATTGAATTTATTTAGTTATGATATATGAATAGAATTTTATTCTTGGGCAATAATAATGAAAACATTACTAAGAATAAGAGAATATGAAATATTTTGCATGGTAATTATTTGGGAGAGCTAAATGTTTATTTTTTTATTTAAGAATTAATCTATTAATATATTCTCTTTATTAAATTATTTAATTTATTTACTTAGAAAAAAGAAAGAGAGAGGAATTTATTTATATAAAGAAGTCCCATCATTTTTTTCCTCTCAAAATACCAAAATTCCTCTTTTCTTCTTAAGTAAATTATCTCCATTATTGAAGAACAAAATTCTACACAACACCTTTTGTTCTAGACATCCTTCTTAGATTGGAAACTTGAACTTTTAGGTGGAATCAAAGGTTAGAAAACACCCTCTTTTCTCCCTAAAATTGATCGAAGCTAGTGTAGCAAGAGGTAATGTCAAAAAGCTTTTCTTTTTCCTTAAAACTTTTGAGCTGCCATTCTAGAGAAATTAGTGTTCTTATTGTATAAATTGTTAATGTGATTTTCTAGAGAAAAGATTGTTAAAGCATTATGTTTATGAATCATAACTTGCTTAGTTTTTTAACAAGAAACTTTCTTTCAAATGATTTATACAAAAGAAAACACATTTTCTCTTGGATTGTTTTATTTATGAAAAGCTGGAATTTTTCTAAGGAAAAGATGAATTATTGATATGTTCACGAAAAATCTTGATGTGGTTTATACTAGGGTTGTTTTTGCCTATCTTAATACACCCTAGGGACGTGTTTTCTTAAGTTAATAAATCTAAGAAGTTGATTTCTTGAAGCAAGGAATAAACTATGTGCTTGCTAGAATTTTTGCAAATCTGTGATAGTTGTTTATTTTAATTCCAAATAAAATAGAAAAATATTTTATCTTTAAAATGCCTTTTGATATTATTTACTAGACATGTTTAGAATCTAATTTCTGCTAGAGATCATGTAAGAAAACATTGGGATTGATCCCAACAGCTTTTCGAAAAACATAGGAAGGAAAAATAGAGCTTATTGGTTTTCCTGTATGTTTTGTTTGAGGCTATTATTTCTATATAATAAATCATGAATTCGGGAAAGGTCAAAACAAAGAAAGGTAGCTTTATGTGTGTAGTTTTAAACTGTGAACTTTCAGATTTTTTTTATGTAAGAATAAAAAGTTCTGATTTTTTTTTACTGCTTGTCTATGCAGGGCAAAATGTTGCAATAATAATTTCAAATTTTTTGGGCATGATTGAGGTCTGAATTTCATGTTTGGCATCCTAGAATATGTTTCCTACATGTTATGGTATCTTTCTATAAAATTTGAGCCTAAATTGACGTGTTTTCATTAGTGTTTTACTTCTACAAAGTTATATTAAGTTTGTTGGAATATGGAAACAGCCTGAGTATGTTTAGGAAACTTCCTAAAAATTAATTCAAATATTTCTTCTATGAACTAGAATAGTTTATATACATGTTTAGGAGTGTATTAAAGGTCTAAATATTGATTTGACGTGAATAAATGCTTACCATTCATGAGTATTATTTGATAAAACCTAAGATGCTATAAACTAGGTACACCATGAGAAATATCCAGCAATTGTGACCCAGGAATATTTCAATGCCAAATCTTCTGATTGTATTACACTGGATTAAAAACTTACAAGAGATGTTGTTGAATTACAAGGGTTTGAAATCTATGACAAAGATTACAAATATCAAAATACAGAGGGGTTTCACTCTCAGGATTTTCAGCTTGCAAGTGAATCTACATTTTTTGGAGCAATTGTTGTCTTATATAGGCATCGGTGGCATAGATTTCTTTAATTGATTGCTGCATTATAGTTGTAAGGTCCATCTGAGTGGAGAAAGGAATCAGGTTGTCGACCATCAAGAAGAACTGTTCCAAAAGACGTTTTGAGTGGAGGGGTCCATCATTTTCTGCTGTCTTTATAATTATTTTGCAAAAAAGTTGAGTGATATGATAAAGCTAAATTGACTGCTGGTATAGCTGGAGTTGTCTCTTTTCTCTTTTCCACTTGGAGTGGAGTCTTATCATTACAGACTTTGACAGAGGTATGCTTGAGTAATACCGGAAGGGTTATCCATATCTCCATTGTCAAAAATGCTAAAATCTGGTTGAGATTCTGTTTCACTTTCTTCATCATCTACTTGATGCAGTTGTTGTTGTAAAAGTTGCAGTTGAAGCTACAAATCTGCTTTGCTAATTTTCTTTCCTTTGTTGGAAAAGAATTGAACATCAACTTCTTTCTGTGTTGTTTTCTGGACCGGTGTTCATCCTTTGATTCTGATCTCCTTACAGAGATATTTTACATTGTCGATGGAATCTATTTTATAATTCCATCCTAGAACATAACAAATCTTTTTTTCAAAATAGAATTTACATAATTGATTATTCAATGATAATGCTTACATCTGATTTTCAATTACAAACTGATTAAACTTCTGCAGATTTGAACTAGAAAGAGTGGATTTATCTCCATTGAACTGTTTCCACCAGGCATAGAACCATCTAGGCATGAGACTGATTGTTTCTTTGCCATATTTGGCAAACCATGTGAGTGAGATCTTGAAGATACATGAAATTATGCCAAGTTTCGATATAATCCATGAAGTTGTAAGTAGGAGGTTTAAATGGGGATTTAAACTGAATTGGAGTATAAATACCAGTAACTGGCTAAGAATTGAGATTGAGGATCTTAATGATTCTGCATTTGGAATAAGCAATACCTTTATAAGCTCTGTTGATGTTGCATTCATGTTCGAATTCTATCGAACCAGTGGCATAAAGGATGTGTTCATAGTAAAGACAATTTTTCAAGGGTTCGGCTTTAAACACATGACTAGATTGATGAAAAGCTTCTGGATAGAGCTTGTTGACAATTTCTCTTTTTGGTTTCATAGTTAGTTCTCTGGGCAAGGCTAAAACTGGCATAACTATTTTTGACAGAAATTCAAATCTCTTTTTTGTAGGGAGAATCTGTTTATCTGGTTTGGTTGGTGTTTTGGGGATAACGGCTTCTTTGAACGAAGTTGGCGAAGAAATAGCATAAAACGATTGATTTGTTTTCTGAGTTTCTGTGGCTTTTTGAGATGAAGTTGGATCGAACAAATTCATAGTAAGCGGTGGCTTGCTTACTAGATTTGTGGGAAGAGGAGGAAAAAAGTTAAGCGCTACAAATCTATTACCTGCTGGTGGTCGAAAGCGTTGTCTTTGATCCATGTTCGATTGCACAAGTTTAGCACTCAATTTATAGAGGTGCACATGGAAATGAATGAGCTCCAGAATTGAATCGGTGCTCATCACAGTGTGGAATACTATGTTATAGGGGATAAGGATTTATATGTCCTTGCAAGAATTCTCGGGTTAAAAAATCGGGTAAAGAATTATTTTCTCCTTTGATGAATTCAATATCAAAATCAAAGCTGGATAAAAGGGCTTGCCATCTGTCAAAAATCTATTTTGCCACAAGATTTTTAACATCTTTTTTGTAAAACATCTTTGGCTGCTTTACAATCAATCCAAAGTAAAAATTTTTTATTTATCAAACCATCTTGAAATTTTGAAATGCATAAAACTATAGAAAAGATTTCTTTCTTAATTTTACTGTAGTTCTTTTGACTGGAAAGCCAAATACCTGAATAATATCTGACTAGCTGTTCTGAAGAGGAATTAACTTTCTTTTGTTTGAGAATACCTGCACAGCCAAGTTTAGAGGCATCAGTTTCAACAATCATAAAAGCTGTTGGATCAGGAATTACTAAACATGGGAGCTTTTTGACAATTTGTTTAATTTTCTTAACTGTTTGGGTCTATTCTAAATCCCAAGGGATTGGATCCTTGCGAAGGCATTTATATAACGATTGGTAGATTTGTCTAAGATTAGGAATAAAATCTGAGATGTAATTTAAACAACCTATAAGCCTTTGTAACTGGGTTTTATCCTTAATTTTATCTGGAAATTTATCTGTAAATTATATTGCTCTACAAATTGGTTTATATATTCCTTGGGTTAAATCATGACCTAGGAAACAAATCTGGGTTTGACAAAGTTTGAGCTTGGATGCACTTACTACTAGCCCATTTTTCATGATAATTTCACGAAAAAGATGTAAATGTTTTAAATGTTGTTCAAATGATTCACTAAAGATTAATACATCATCAATATAAACAATGCTAAATGATGTATAGGGATTAAAAGTGTCGTTCATGACCTTTTGAAATTCACTAGGGGCATTTTTTAATCCAAAGGGCATGACATTCCATTTATATTATCCAAAGGGTACATTAAAGGTGGTTTTATATCTATCTTCTTCTTTAATCTGAATTTCCAAAATCCTGATTTCATATCAAATTTACTATAGAGTATTGCTTTATATGTTCTTATCAACAAATCAAGTTTGTTGGGAATTGGATATCTTATCCATTTTAAGGCTTTATTTAAAGGCTTATAATTAATAACTAATCGTGGAACACCACGTTCTTTTTCAACATTATTGTTAACATAAAAGGCTATACAAGACCAAGACGATCTTGATTCTCTAATTAAGGCTTTTTGTAATAAGGTCTGAATTTCCTGTTTGCAATATTCTACTAATTCTTGATTCATCTGTATGGGCCTAGCTTTGGTAGGTATCATAGATTCATCAAAATTATCTATATATATACATATACATATACATATACACATATACATACATATACATATATACATATACATACGTACGTATACGTACGTATACGTACATATGTATACACGTATGTATATATATATATATATATATATATATATATATATATATATACACACACATGTATATGTATACATATATATATACACGTATATATATATATATATATATATATATAAAGCTTTAATTATACATATATATATGTATATTTGTATATGTATATGTATAATTAAGGCTTTTTTGTAATAAGGCCTTAATTATACATACATATATATATATATATATATATATATATATATATATAGTTACTAATTATAAGCCATTAAATAAAGCTTTAAAATGGATAAGATATCAAATTCCCAATAAACGTGATTTGTTGAAAAGAACATATTGAGCAGTTCTTTATAGTAAATTTGATATGAAATCCGAATTTTGGCAAATTCAGATTAAAGAAGAAGATAGATATAAAATAGCCTTTAATGTTCTCTTTGGTCAATACGAATGGAATGTCATGCCTTTTGGCTTAAAGAATGCTCCTAGTGAATTCCAGAAAGTAATGAACGACATCTGAATTTTGAAAATATCATTAATCCTAAAAAACATTATGAATCTAAAACAATAGGAAAAATCATAGAAACACCAGCAGGCCATATTGAATTAGAATTCTGAAGAAAATCTGAATAACTACCTTAGTGAGCAACAGCGTCAAGAAATTTTAAATGCCACCAAAATCCAGACTAAAATCATCCAAAATGTTAATGGTCAACCCAGTCAAACAACAGAAATAGTTTCTGATTGTTTAAATACATTTATGTTTACTCTAACTCAGCATTTGGTAGGAAATCCCCAGCAATTAGCTGATAGAAGTTCAGAAATTCTCACTAATTTAACTTGCCCAAAATTACATGATTTCAGATGGTATAAAGACATGTTTCTACAAAAGGTAATGTTAAGAACAGACTGTCATCATGTGTTCTGAAAAGAACGATTTATTTCAGGCTTACCACCTTTATTTGTAGAAAAAGTCAGGCAAAAACTCAAGTTAGATTTTGGAAATACAATTCCTTATGATTATTTAGCATACGGTCAGCTAATTAGTTATGTAAACCAAGCAGGCGCAAACCTCTGCACAGATCTACACACATACACACACACACACACGTGTGTGTGTGTGTGTACATATACATATACATATATATATGTTGAATTCGAAAAAAGGTTTTTTTTTTTTTTTGAGAAAATGAAGCTATTTCCATTTGTTCCTCAGAAAGAATTGCCGCTATAGAAAAAAAACATAGAAAGTTTTTCTTATTCTTTTCTTCTCAGAATTAAAAATTCTAACCGCCAATAAAATTTTCTAACAGAAAATTTTGATGGTTCTTGAATACATTCCTCGTGTGGACTTTTATTAGAGAAATTCCCCTGCTTGAAATTTAGTGGTTTGTGACTCGAACAATTATCAGAAGGGTTTCGCATGCGAAGCAAAATTTTTGAAATTTCTTGATTAAGGTAATCAAATTTTCTGTACTCTGGTGACCCATTTAATTTCATACGAGTAATCCTGTTGTGTGGATTTCATTTTATATTTCCGCTACGTATAAACTAGTTTGTATGATCAAAATCTAATAATAATATCAGAGTCATCTCGTATATGATTTTATGGGTTTTGTTTGCAACCTTGAAATTGTTTCAAGGATGTCTTCATTTGTGGGTTTGTGAAATTGTTCCACTTTTTGATTTTTAAAAAATCCTTTAGTGGGTTATTATTTTTCCCACATATTAATGCTGAAATTGGTTTCAGTAAAAGAATTTATGAAATCTTAGAGTTTTATTTACAAGAAAATAAAAAATATTTGTTTTGATTGTGATCAAAATTGATTAGGTATTGTGGATTTCTAAATTCTGCAATTAAAATTGTTTCAAAAATAGCTTCTTAGATTTTCTTTGCTGAAACGTTCAGCTAAAGAAAGAAATTAATTAAAAAAAATGAGTTACAAAATCTTGAGGAAATTGTTTCTAGAGAAAAAAAAAATTGTTGCACGAAATTATTTTTGTGAGCAAAAGGGAAACAACTAGAAGAGGAGAAATCCCATAGAAATTGTTTTTGGTATGTTGTAAGGAACAATGAAAAAAAACAAAAAATTCGATTTTTTTTTTTTTTTTTGGGTGCAAGCTTGGACAGGCTTGCGAAGCATATTTTCAGATTTTTGTTAGCTGAATAGTTCAACAAAGGGAAAGAAAAATAATAAAATAAAATAAAGTGTATATATTTTCTTTCTTTCCAACCCCGCGCGGGATTTGCGCTCAAGCCCACGCCGGGCTAGAGCAAGCCCGCGTGGGCTTGCATGTTATTTTAGATTTTTTTCTTTTTCTTTTCTTATTTCCTTAAGGATCCAAAAGTTTTTCAAAATTTATTTTGGAGCCAAATGTTTTCCTAAAATTTGATTTTGGAACTAATAATTTTTTTTCTAAAATAATGATTTTGGGAATTTGTATTTCATGTATATTTATTTTGCTTAATATAGTTTAAGTATGATTTTGGCATGTTGGCTTGGTTATGAACTTAGACTAATTAATTATGCCATGCATTTTTATTGCTTTTTTTTTTGAATAAATAGGGCATGTGTGTCTTGCCTTTCTCTATAATTCTCTTATAATTTCTCTTCTCATTTAATTTCCCTTGAATATAACTTGAGATTTCTTTATTAAGAACTTATGTAATTAGTTTACATATGTTACATAGGAATAGAAATTATTTTACAAAATTATGGAGATGGCGATCAAGGACAAAGCAAAAGGATGGTAAAACTTTCTTCTAAAATATGCATGAACACACAAGTTTGATAAAAAAAAAAAAATTAATTTCTTACTTAGCTCAAGGAATTAATGTAGAAAAGTCCATAAAAAAGCCATGTAGTTGAGTCTATTACAATATTGTCAATGAGTTGATATTTATGCATGCCAAATAATGAAACTACTAATAAATAATTAAATCCCTCAAACTATATTAAAAATCTAAAGCTTCCACTAATATAGTAAGAACGAAAGCTCTTTTTTGAGATTAGGTTGTTGGGCTCACCCAAACCTATTCAATATCGAGCATGTTTAAACTATGGAATACGATTCTGGACTAATGGATTGGATTTAACTAATATCTTTATCCTTGTTAGGTACACCCAAACATAAAAAATATTAGAAGCTAAGTTGGGGTTGCACTAAATATTTTAAGATTAAAAGATGTTAATCACTCAATGATCTAGTAGTTACATTTGATGTAATTAGTATTGGATATCTAGTATTGAACTTAAGAGTTGTTTGTTGGGCACACCCAAGTCATTCTTAAAGAATTTGGATATTGATCCACTAGGAAAGCTTCCAACGGGCTTTCTCGAATTAATAGTGGGGCTATTTATTTGTGTAAAATAGTGGAATAAATATGCGTTTAATTGAAGATCTAATTAAATACATTTCGTGTGCAAACACATTGTCTAATATCTTATCTTACATCTAGGTCATTTGCAACATGACAATAAATTTGAACTTATGTAGGATTTTGGAAACAAACAAGCTTAATGAATCCAACTTCTTGAACTGGCATAGAAATTTAAGAATCGTTCTCAAATCGGAAAAGCTGCTTCAGTTGTTAGATATTCCTATTTTACCACCTTCGGCTAGTGATGTTTTTGCTAAAGAATATGAAGTCCACAAGAAATACCAAGAGGACTGTAACATAACATCTTGTATCATGATAACGTTAATGACCACTTAGTTTCAAAAATAGCATGAGCATATGGATGCTCATACTATTACCTTCTATCTAAGAGAGTTTTTTTATATGCAAGTTAGGACGGAGAGATATGAAATCTCTAAGCAATTATTTGGTTCTAAGATGGTAGAGGGCACTTATATGGCTACTTATGGACTAAAAATATTGGGATTGACTGAGAAGTTTAGATCACTTGGGTTCACAATAGATCATGAATTAAATATAGACTTAATTCTTTAATCTTTGCTAGCTAGTTTTTCACAATTTGTGATAAACTACTAGATGGATAAGATTGTGCCACTATACTTGAGTTGATCAATCTTTTCAAGACGATAGAGTTTTCTATGAAGAAAGAAAATGATGTAGTCTTATTGGTTTATTCTTCTTCTAAGAAGAAAAATATTTTTGAAAAGAAAAAGAAGAATCCAACCAAACCTAACGGTGGTAGGGAAAAGAAGGGGACAATTACCAAATGTAACATCCTACCATTTTACATTCAATTGGCTACTATTGGTAATAGGATGAGAATTTGTACCGATGTTCAGAACAAAAGTTGATCGGTGTAATAAGGTGAATATTTTGGTGGAATAAAATTTTGTCGGGACTTGATGTAATTATTTGATTTGTTTTACCCGTACCCTAAATTTTCAAAAGGCTATTGTTATTAACAAAATAAGAATTGTAGGGTACTCTAAAAAGAGAAATTGATTAGCGTGATGAAACGCACATTTTGGTGTGAATTATGCTATCTAGGGTATCAGGGGCATTTTCGTCATTTTAACTGCGCCTGCGACTTTGACAGCAAATTTTACCAAGTAGAGAAGGAATTGAAGAATTTAAGTATTACCAATGGATTCAGTGGAATTTTTGGAGTTAAATGGTGAAGTAAAATGTTTTTCTATTCCGGACCCGATTTTGGCCATTTCTGAGAAAAATTAGAAATGCGGGCAAAACTTGGACATGTAGCGCTATGTGATTGGTGGATAGGGACATGTGTCACATTATGAGAGGTTGTATGAGATTTCATACAAGATAAAGCTTTTCAAATAATTTTTATAAAATAAATAAAAAAATTAGAGATAAATTAAATTGCGACATGTGGTGGATAGCCCACAATTTGTGACCAAATGATCACCAATTTGGACCAAGAATGGTGGTTAAGGAGCTAAAAAACAGCCAGATTTCATGCATAAGGAGTAGGGAAAGAAGAGAGAAAGAAAAGCAAGAGAAAAATAAGGAGAAAAAAAGAAAAAGGAGAGAGAAAGAAATATGTGTGTGTGTTCTTGGTGTTCTTTAGCAAAAATCAAGCCAAGAGATCCCACATACAAGGTAAAAGTCTATGCTTCAAGAATTAAAGTCATACATCTCATTACGGTGATGAACTTAAAGATGATTAACTATGTGATTTTGGATGAAATAAATGGGAAATATGAAGTGAATCTCTTGTATATGAAGGGATAAAGGATGTGGGAAAAGAAAAATGAAAGAATTGATCAAACGACGCGAGCGAAAGTTGAACGTTTTTTTTAACTGTCGGCCTTGTTGGCTAAACGTCGGTTGAACCTCGGTTAACCGTAGGGCACGTCGGCTTCTTTTTGGCCGAACACGATTTGACGGGAAACTAATGTTTGGCGTAGGTTTATTGGTAAACGACCAATGGAATGTTGAAAATGGTGGAAAAAATGGTTGAACGACCGTAAATAGAAAGAGTTTGGTTAGAACACGAGGTGGGTCCCTTTGATTTCTAAAACCTTTTTAAAGCTCGTGTGCTTCACTTTTTCATGAAATGCTATGTTTCATACCATATTAGGAATTCCTAAACATGTTTAAGGTTTATTTGAGCAAGAAGTATTTTATGCCATTTTAGGCTCAATTGAGCATCATAATTGGCTTGAAAACCTTACTAGATTATTAAAGTATGAATTTTGTGAATTTAGTCCTTTTTTGATTGAATATTTGGGATTTTCAGAAAATGGTGAATTTTGGAATGGGCATTCATAAATTGACTAGAATGTCCTTATTGGAACATTTTATGAAAATATATTTGGAAACTTTGAATTTAATCATCTTTTAGGTTTAGAATTCTGGATTTCTTGAAATGAGTTCCTTTTGGAATCAGGTATTTGGAAAATGGTCCAAATGTCCTTATTGGAATGTTTATGAAAACTTTTAGAATAAGGCATACGGTAAATGACCGAAATACTCTTATTGGAACTTTTGTAAATACTTTTCGAATCGAGTAAGGGTAAAATAACTCGAATACCCTTAGAAAGTCTTTTGGAATTGGGTATGGATAAAATGACTTGAATACCCTTGAAAATGACTTTTGTGATCGAGTACGGGGAAAATGACCTAGATACTTTTGAAAACACGTTTTATGTGTGAACAGAATTCTTTATCTTGATTCAATGATTTTGAAAATGATTTCTCGTGATGAAATTGACTTTTGAAAAATGACATTTTGATCCCTGAAATTATTTTATTGTCCTGGTGTGCCATGAAATGAATTGATTGGCTATGCGGAGCCTATGTGAATGACGATCTGACTTGCAAGTCAGTGGGATCAAATTCTGAAAAATGTTGTTTTACCCCAAAAATGTTTTGATTTGAAAATCCTACGGGATCAGATAACCTTCTGGCCTGATCAGTCAGACGGGGTTGGTATTGTTAACAGTGAGTGCTCAACAAGGACTTTGATCTTTGTACTAGCCTACGTTAGAGTTAGATGACCCCAGTAACCTGGCGTAATTCTAAGGATTATCTTACTCCGAACGGGGTAATAGGACATTGAGATAAGTCAGCTTAGCTAGCCATTTAGCACTTGGCAATTGCTGTGTCTGCCAGCGCTTCTTATTTTGAGTCATTCACTAGATGCCGGGCGGGGACACTCGGTGCATTTAACTCCTTGTCACCTCGATGGTGACTGACCTCAGGATTTGGATTCTTGGCTTATGGTGGCAAGTAAAAGATTGTGTGATGCGATACACTAGGTATGCTGTGCTATACCTGAGCAGAAGTACTATGCGGTGTACTTATTCCGGCAATACACGGTTGAATATTAGAGGCTGCGGTCTTAGTACAATGATATGTGATGTCGAAGGCAAGGATTGCGAGACTTACATGTGGATATAGGCCGACCTTCTGTTGGAGAAGTGCCTGTGATTTGAAAAAAATTAGGCAATGATTTGAAATTGAAATACAATTTTTCAAAAATGATTGAGTTCTGAATAAACTCTTTGTTAAAGAGTTTTGAAATCATTTCCAGTGAACAAATAATATGCTATTCCACAAAATTTTTTTTGTACCCTGTCTCTTTGATAAAGTAATAGTACACACGGGACTCACTGGGTGATTTTTCACTCACACGAGTCTCTTATCTTATCCTTTTTGTAGGATCCGAAGTTAAGCAGACATACAGATAAAGGACGATATCACAGTAACATTATAATAGGTCCAGACATATCCCATTTGGATAATGTTCCTTATTACTGATGTTGAATGGAAGTTTTCATGTATGAGATTCTTTATTATATATGTGCACGTAACCATCAGTATGAGTTGTTGTATGGATCTAGACCTTACATACTCTGTTGTTCTTTTTTTCATTATAAAGACCCATTGTCTTGGTGACTGGACGGGGCGACGCCCGGTTTGATATGCTTCCACTGTTACCTTTAGTAGGGGTGTTACAATTGGTATCAGAGCTTAGTTTTATAGAACTGTGGTATCGTTATAAGGATTGATAGAACTCTTTCATTGTGGAGGTATGACGGATAGGAGTGATAAGGGCAAGCGCCCAATGGATGAGTATAGCGATGATGGGAGAAAGAGATAGATGAGCACTTAGGTGGGAAAAGATCTGGGAGGATTAGGATTATCCACTGAGCAGATGTGCCAGAACATTTCACTTGGATAGGATCTGGCCTTGGCCGTCTTCATACCTCCCGTCTCACCGGGAGCACGTTTGACCCTATAGTGCCTGTCGTTACCTTATTTGTGAGACCTTAGTTTGGAAAAGATACCAAGTGCTGAGAGGACATTGTCACCATATGAGGAGATGGGTGGTGATTTTGATGAAATTGATGGCGAAATTGAACTATGCCATCAAGATAATGATGAGGAGGATAGTATCCCTGATGGTGTAGTATTGTTTGAGGATAATAAGAAGGAATTTAGTGGGGATACTCCGAGAGTATTAGAAGATGTGATGTTATATTTGGAGGATGTTAAGATAGGAAGAGATCAAGAGGTACGCGAGGTGAAGGTACCTGTGGTCGAGGAGTTCGAGGAAGAATTGGAGATAGACTCAGACATACTAGCTTAGTTGCACCCTGATGCAGATGAAGGTGAAAGATTCAATACAGCCAAATCCTAGACGATTTCTACTAACTCAGAACCTCCTGTTTCAGATAATGATGACGATGAGCAGGATGATGAGACGTGGATATGTGTAGTAGAATACGTATAATTCGTCTAGTGTATATGACTATGTGCTTGGCACACAAATTTTGTACTGGCCTTGTGTTTGATGAGAATGAATATATGTTATGATCCTACTATGTGCACTATAGCTGTTTGTGCCTGCTCTTGAGTTATGTTATATCGTTTTACTAGCAAAATCATATGAACTGTACAGATGTCTCCTAAATGAACTTTTGGATGATCATCGTGAACTACGCAACATAACCCTGAGCCAATGGTGAAGGAATCACACGTGGAAGGTTCCTGCCTTGTGAATTTGGATTATTTTATGTTCTAAACCTTCTAGAAAATGGCTAATACCATTTAACGGATGGTTGGGACTATTACTAGAGCCAATGAGAATATTGGAATAAATGAGATATGAATAGGAGAAATCAAAGTGAATTTCGGGGTATGAGTCAGAAAAGATCTAGAGGACCTCAATGGCAGAAGAAAGGAAAGATGCAGAGGAGGGGGAGGCCCAATTGGAGGACAACCTTTTTTTAGATGCTTTAACTGTAGGAAGGAAGGGCATAAGAGTTTCAATTGCCCTCACCTCCTTAGGATAAGAGGACGGAGTCGACCAGGAAGAAACAATCAAGGGAGAGGTTAGGACTAGAAAGAGAGAACCTAGATAAGCTTCTATCCCTAGAGTCGGATATGATAAACCAAGTAAATACTTGAGTGGTTGTATTGAAGAAGATGGATGATCATGTCACAGTAGTGAAAGATACACTTCTTAGCTTTAAATCATGATGCTAAAGTATTGGTAGATCTCGGTTCTATGCATTCCTTTGTAGCCAATGTATTTCTTGACGCTATGGGGATAAAAAGGTGGAAGTAATTTCATAAGAAATGCTTGTCAGTACCCTATTGAGAAAGTAAATGAATAGTGAGAAAGTACATAAGGAATGTAAGATCTTGGTAGGAAATGATATTTTAGAGGAGATTTGATTTGTCTGTGTTGGATTGTATGCCCTTTTAGACTAGGTTTCTGATATAAAATCGAATATTTTAATAAAAGAATTTATTTTCAGAAATTGTTTGTGAATTTACTTTTTGTTTGTGTACAATTTTCGTTTGGAACAGACCCATTGTGTTTAAATAAGTGGTCCATGTGAATGGTGGTCTTTCACACATAAACATTTGTTCTTAACCTATTGATGAGACTGGGAATCTTATCATGTTTAGGTTATTATGTTATGAATTCCAAATGGGAAATGGCTTACCTTTAGCCAGTGAGTAGTCCACTCACTTCATGACATAAGCGTATTTCGAATACGTAGGACAGGACCTGTAGTAGTGGTTTCTAAAAGTACTATATGATAGAAACCTAGACTACTACCGCTACAGCGTGGACTAGTGCTCTATGACTTGAGTATGAGTTGGTGGTCTGGCGAAGCTGGAAGCATATACTTTGATTTGCTATAGTTTAGGTTCTATCGTAGGGCCAATATACTTGCATGTTGGGTATGCGTGACTAGTTAGTTAAGACAGACTTGTACAAGATAGTTTCTGCACTATATTGCCCCTTGTGGTTGTCCGAATGGTCTAAAATGTCCAAGGCCCTGGGAAACATGACTCGGATGTTTGCTTTAAGGTAACTCCCTTGGAAAGCGGAAACACTACAGGAAGTCGTGGTTCATTGGACTAGAAGCCTAAGGATGGTATATGTCATTTAGAGGGGTGTTAGTACACTTCTTCCTCTCTAAATGTACGTCGATGTGTAGAGGGGTATTTTAGTCATTTCACCTGTAGGTCGGAGACTTTGCTAATGCAACATTGTCCTTGGGGTCAATATTTTCTTATGGTGATATTAGGAAATATTTAAAATGCAAAATACAACTGTTTATATGGTAGGGGTATTTTGGTCATTTTAGCAGCCAAGACGATGTGTCTTTTTTGTTCTCAGAATAGCCCGTAAGTCCTAACTAATTTTGGGTTGAGGAATTGGTCTCAGTTCAAGAGGATTTTATTTTATTTGATTTTATTCAGGATATCTAATTTATTATTAGACTGGAATAAAATAAATAAATAAATAAAATAGGAGTTGAGAGAAATTAATTATCTGGTTTAATTGGTTAATTAATTATTCAGGGCCTAGGTCCAATATGAATAATTAGAAAATTAACCTAGGCTTAAACTAGGAGAAATAATTAATGTTTAATTTTTTATTGAGTTATTTATATAGGCCTAAGAAATAAATAATTAAAGATTAATTGTTATGGTTCATTTGGGCTCATTAATTATTTATTGGGTTGTTTATATAAGCCCAGAAAATAAATAATTAATGTTTATTATTTTGGGCCTTTTGGGTCCAAGAAAATAATAAAATTTATTTTGGCCCAATAGCTTGGACCATAGGGTTTTTTCCAAATACGGTTAAGAAGAGTTTAGGGTTAAGCCAAACTTATTCTCAGGATAACATCCGGGTATTTTGAAATATGAAATCCCTGGATATGTTTATCAGATAATGAGAGACCTATTTTTGGCTAATCAATAAACAAGTCTCTGGTAGAGACTTACCCTAATCTCCCTAACCCACAAAGCTGACGCAGCTCTCTCTCTCTCTCTCTCTCTCTCTCTCTCTCAGACGTCTCCTTCCTCTGTGTTTTCTTCTTGTTTCTTTGCTAATCAATAGCAAGAGAACCAAGGAGAATTGAGTTCGTTTCTCTTCACCATTGTGTTCACCGACTAGAGGTTAGGCAGAGGAATATTCCGAGAGTTGGAAAGCTTGGCGTTAATGCAAATAAGGTGAAGTAGGAGGCTAACGGGTTTTCAACCAGAAGCTTCTTCAAGTGGGCAAGGCGAAGCAATTCCCGTCATTCAATCCACTTCTACTCAACCTAGAAGGCTTAAGAAGTGCAAAGGTATGATCTTCACGCTTCCGTGTGGCCTTTAAGGCTTGCGGTTTTTTTTCCTTCTCTGTTTTTTCCCGCAAGTGCATGCTATCTGTTTTTCATCCCCTCAACGTGGTATCAGAGCCTATGGTTCTATGATCAATATAGGGAGCATGGTAGTTAATAAAAATGGAGAAGATGATTATACCTGTGATCCTTCGCTGTTTTGGTATGGGATAGGATCTCTGTGAGCTTCATCGTTGAAGCATAGGCTTCACTGTAAAAATTTTTTTGGCTTTGAAGTTTGATCGTGTAAACCAAATTTTAAAGGGTATAGGCGGTTGTGGTTTTGTTTTGGATGAGTTTTTGTAACTAAAAATGTCTAAAGAAGCCAAAGAAGACTGAAAAAGTCGAACCAGAGAAGCCTATGCAATTCGCGCGCGGAATTTCAGCTTTTCAAGGATAAGGAGCTTAAACGGCAAAGCAGTAAATTCCGATAGGACGGAGCGGGAGTGTTGTACTTCCGAGATCGTTTGTGTGTACCTGAGGAGCACCAGTTGAGGGACAGAATTTTAGAAGAAGCGCATAAGAGCAAGTACGCCATTCATCCAGGAGAGGTCAAGATGTATCAAGATCTGAAAAAATCTTATTGGTGGCCCGGGATGAAGCGGAACGTGGTTAAATATGTCTCAACGTGTCTAACCTGTCAGAAAGTCAAAGCGGAGCACTGAAAGGTAGCAGGATTATTACAACCGTTGCCAGTACCGAAATGGAAATGGGAAGAGGTAACCATGGACTTCATTACCGGACTCCCTATGGCCAGGAGCCAAAAGGACGCCATTTGGGTAGTGGTGGATCGACTGACCAAGTCGGCGCATTTCATACCCGTGAATGTAAGGGATTCTATGGAAAAGTTGGCTCAGACCTACGTGCGGGAAATAGTCAGATTGCATGGAGTACCTTCAAGTATTGTGTCTGACCGGGATCCGAGGTTTACATCCCGATTTTGGGGCAAGTTTCAAGAATCGATGGGTTCTAGTCTGAAATTCAGTACAACGGTGCACCCACAGACCGATGGACAGTCAGAAAGAGTTATTCAGATATTGGAGGATATGCTGAGAGCCTGTGTGTTGGATTTCGGGGATAAGTGGATTGAAAGTGTGTCGCATGCCGAGTTATCATACAATAACAGTTATCAGGCTTCGATTGGAATGGCTCCGTATGAAGCTCTATATGGACGAAAGTGTCAAGTACCGCTATACTGGAGTTGGTCAGAGGATGGACACATAAGCAAATCGGGAGAAGTCTATGTTCAGGAAATGTCGGACAAGGTTAAGTTAATTAGGGAAAGGTTGAAAGCGGCCCAGAGTCGACAAAAGAGTTATGCAGACAATAGGCGGAGAATGTTAGAATTTCAGGTGGGAGACAGTGTGTTTCTGAAATTGACACCAAATAGGGGAATCCTGAAACATCCGAAAGGGGGAAAGCTGAATCCGAGATATTTGGGTCTGTTTCCAATAAAAGAGAGAATTGGGCCGGTGGCGTATCGATTGGATTTGCCAGATGGGCTGACGGGAATTCACGACGTATTCCATGTATCACAGTTGAAGAAGTACAATGCCGATCCCAGACATGTGTTGAATGATGAGCCGTTAGTGCTACAACCCGACCTGAGCTATGTGGAGAAACCCGTAAAGATATTAGACCGAAGTATCAAGACTCTCCTGAACAAGCAGATTCCGATGGTAAAAGTGCAGTGGGAGCATCATGGCACGCGAGATGCCATATGGGAAACAGAAGAATGGGTAAAGCGAAAGTATCTCGGTCTGAGGTAAAGGTGCGTCTGAATTTTGGGGCAAAATTCTCCTAAGGAGGGGAGGATGTGAAACCCACCTAAAACCAACCCTAGAGTAAGGGGGTCGGGAATGCATATCATATTATTTTGCATGAAATATATGTTTTTGAATGATTTTATGTGCTTTAGAATCGTAGATTATAGGTTTAAATGCTTAGTTATGCTTGTTGAGTAGGAGGGGTAAAATGGTAATTTTTCTTGAGGTCAGAATAGGGAGATAACTTGAGGAGTAGATAAGAAAAATATGTGGGTGAGAAAATAAGAACAAGAGTTAGTGTGGTTTAGTAGTTAGAGCTTGGTGAATTAATTTCTAAGGTCATGAGTTCAAATCCCATTATTTAAGTTTTATCATGATTATTTTCATTAAGTTTGAATTTTTGTTTTCTTGCATTCCATAAAAATAGGAATGTTGTCTTGAGACATGAAGAGAATGTCCTAATCTTATCCTCATGTCCTAAAAAGAATTCTAGAGGAATTCTTATCCTATTTATTACCTCTAGCTTGTCCTAACATCTTTATAATTCAAAACCATTAAATCCTTTCTTTTAAATTCCAAAAAAAATTATGGGATAACTCCTCCACCATGAAATTCGAAAATCAGCTATGGTGGTTGGGTAGTTGGCCGAAAATAGGAGGGTAAATAGGAAGGGTTCCAAGAGAAAATCAATCACCATGAAAGGACCTTCAAATCTACCTTCATGTTGTTCATACTTTAGTGGAAAGAAATCTGAAAATTTTCCAGAATTGTTGCAGACCCTTTCTTCGAAAATTCAGGCCATAATCCCATTCATTTGCTGCCAAGAAAATGGTCATTTTATGTGGCTTGGAAGCTGGAAAAACTGTGCAAATTTCGGACTGCACAAAACAGCACCAAACCAGAAAAAAAAACTGGGCATTTCGCAGCTTGCAATCAAGGAAATGGAGCTGTTTTTAGTTCACCTTCAAGCCAGCAAATCTCTTCTGTATTTGTCCAGAAATAAGGCTGAAAAACCAACCTTGGAAGACCCTCAAACACCCCAGAAGAACCTCTGAAAATCGAGCTAAGAGTGTGCAAAATTCTGCACCAAAAATTCTGCAATCTTCGAAAATTCTGAACAACTTGAAACCAGAATTTTCCAGCCTTGCTTCCTTCTAGCCTAAGGCCGAAAATCATCTTCAACCTCTGTAAAAATTTAGCTTGCTCAGCTGTAGACTGAACACCATAAACCCCACTCTTACCTTGAGCATAAGGACTCCATAGCTGCACCACAAAACACTCCTAAGATCACTCCATTCAAACTCTTTTGAACTTCAAATAATTTTCAGCATTTTACTCCATTAAAACCACTCTTGCATTAGGCTAATTAACCAGAATTTTCTCTGCCTTCATGGACTGAATTTCGGCCAGCCTTGAGCAACATTAACCTTCAATCATTTCAGGAAAAACTCCATGTTCAGCCGGCTCCATTGAAGACCATAGAAACCTCTCTTGATCAAAACACCATAGCTAACCTCTTACCTTAAACCTCTCCACTATTTCCTCCATTTAAATTTCAAAAAAATCTGATCATCCCCTCTCTTTCTAGCTGAAAACCGAAACCCTCACTCATTCCATACCATTCGGCCAGCCTTCTACCAAAATTCGTGCAGCATTCTTCCAAATTCTCTCCATTTTCACCTAGAACACCAAGAACACACACTAACCTTCTTCAAGCCTAACCCTACTCTAAACACCTCCAATCACTCTCAAACACTCCAAATCACTTCCATTTAATCCCTAAACCTCATTTCTGGTATTTATAACACAAAACCTCGCAAATAAAAATTTTCAAGCGGATCGAAATCAACCTTTTTCTTGAAGGTCACAAGAACATCAACAAGGTAAGTTAAGAACAACTTTCTTATTCATCTTCTTCCATTCGATTATATCATTCTAATGATCTCTCTCTCTCTCTCTCTCTCTCTCTCTCTCTCTCTCTCTCTCTCTCTCTCTCTCTCTCTCTTCTAACCGAAATGGTTGATCAATCATCAACCATGATCGTTTGTTTCGTTGGACCATTCAAGACACTCCATCGCGTGTGGACCTTCTTTTGTCTTCTTCGAAGTACTCGACAATCAAGTATTCATTCTTAAATCTCTCTTATTAAATTCTGAAATCATGTCTCTTAGGTGTTGATTGGGAGATTGAGTATATGCATAAAGGGATTGGGGTTAGGACATGATGATTGTTGTATATGACTAGGATATATGTATTTTCCTTTCGAATCATTGTATGTTCTTCATGCTTAATGAATTTTATGGATATTTGAAGCATGATTAGATATTATGAAACCAAAGGTGATTAGGCTTTTATGTTCTTATTTTTCCATGGAAACCATAATTGATGATTATGCTTAGTAGGATTTTGGCCATGTGATGGTATGCGATAGTTCAAGTGTATGTTCATGAATGGAATGGTTTATTGTTTGATGATGGAGAATGTGATCATGAATCTTTTCTAGCACTAGGAAAATCATGATAAGAGATTATTTTCTTATTAATTCTAGGTTATGTTCATTAACAAAATTTATTACAAAAAAATTAGAATTACTACTATATTTTCCCTTAAAATTCGAAACACTAGGGGATTTGGATTGGAAATATTTAATTAGACTATTAATATTTTTATTAAACAAAAATTTAATAAAATTAATTTATTCTTAATTTTATTTATTATTAATTAATTATTATCTATTAAAAATTATTTAATTTATTATTTATTTATAATAAAGCTATTTTTAAATTATCATTTATTAAAATTATTTAGGACTTAATATTATTTAAAATTCAAACCCTAGTTCATTTATTAGTAATAACACTCAAGAATTATTATTTGGGTCTATAATTTATTAGCAATTATTTTAGAACCCCTAGTTATTTTAACTTATCAAACTAGACTTATTTTATAAAATTCCTTAGCATCTAGCCTTAAAGCTTAGGACATTGAGGTCATGGTTAATCATGGTTGTAACTAGTTGAGCTAAGAATTATTTATGTAAGGCAGGTATAGCTTGAATGTGACCTTATGTTTTGTGTTTACCCCAGGCGGGGTTAGGTCAGCCTTGGAAGACTGTTGAGTGTGAGCAAGCAAAGAAGCAGGTAAGCTCCTGCATGGAGTTTTGTGAAGACCAAAAGTTATTGTGGCAAGCAAATGCAATGTATATGAACATTTATTTGTAAATGCAATTAAGGACTGTTTTTCCTTTTTATTTCAGTCAAGCAGATCATTTGAAAATTGAACAAGTAGTTTTACACAAATCTAAACTTTTTCTAAAACCCAACTTGACTAGACTTTTGGAAATTGCTATTTTCAAATAAAGCAAAGTTTGATCAATTTTCTCCCAAGGGGAACAATCAACGTTGAGTACTCAATAAGGGTAGACCACCAGGACTAGTCTTTGAAGGGTTAGGGTAAGTCTTTCAGTAGGTGGCCACCTCTGAGGGGTGAGTCCTTCCTGGATAGGATGCCAGTCCGGTAGGTCATACCGGTCCGAGCTAGCAAGTTTCAGTCATGTGGACTGTGTGTTCCGGAGTGGACAACCGATAAGTTTGGGTGTAGAGATGGAGGAGTATCTCAGTCGGTAGGCTGTACACCTACCTTTTGTCAGCTTGCACAAAGTGTGGCATTCTGACTATTATTTGGTCTTGGGGCCCAACGTGTGGTAACCCATGGCTACCCATTTGAGTGGTTGTATTTATTGTGCACATGTATGGTTTGAAAAGTGAAACACCACTCTTTATTTTCAACACTTATTTATTGCTTGCCAGCACCTTTTCTTATGAAACTTTTACAACTTGCATACATGAATTATTTTACCTGAGACACTCAAAGCACACACGGGCTTACTGAGATTTTTATCTCACCACCTTTTATGCCATATTTTCAGGAAGATCCTGCTGTAGAGGTCATTGCTAGATTGTTGCCTGTGCTTGAAGACTCATTTTATTTCCTTTAAGTGTTGTTTGAGAGATTGTTGCAAACAATTTATTTTGGATTTGTTCCAGTACTTATCTTTTGGGTTGTAATAAGCTTAAATTTTAAAGTCTTTATTTTATTTTATTTTTATGTAACCTAGTTATAAAGACCCATTGTCATCTGGACGGGGCGACATCCCCAGCCCTAATGGGCCTAGGTAGTGGGGTGTTACATGTTGCTAGATGTTAGCCTCCATGTCTAATGTGCTCCAGTCAAAACACGAGCACATGGCTTCTGCATATGACATCAGTCAATCATTGGTTACTATGTTCGCGGACTAGAGCCGGCCCGCGAGGCAGGAGGCTCTTCGAACTATTGTTAACACTAAGATGGCTGAGGGAGCATCAGTCCGAGAGCATATGCTCAAGATGATTGCTGCTTTCGAGGAGGCAAAAATCTTAGGGGCTGTCATTGACCCCGAGAGCCAAGTGGACATGGTTCTCGAATCTCTACCGGGCTCCTTCACTCAGTTCAAGTTAAACTATAATATGAACAAGTTGAACATGAGTTTAACTGAATTGATGATGGAGCTCCAGATGGCGGAGAAGGTCATGAAGCCGCAGTCAAAGTCCATGATTGCTAAGGCTTCTTCCTCAAGAACTGGGCCTAAACCCAGAAAGTTCAAGAGGAAGAAGGGGAATGCAGCAGCCCAGCCCAAGAACCAGCCCAAGGACAAACTAATGTGCAAGTGCTTCAAATGTAGGAAGAAGGGACACTGCAAAAATGAGTGTCCAGATCTTCAAACCAAGAAAACCCCCACAGGTAATGTTTTCTATCTAGATCCATATCAATGGTAGGATCAACTTCCACTTGGATTGTTGATTTAGGAGCCACTGATCATATTTGTAACTCCTTGCAGGGGTTTAGAAAGATAAGAAGACTCAAGAAGGGTGAACATGGGCTTTGAGTGGGTGATGGAGCACAAGTCTGGGCCCTTGCAGTGGGAGAGCTGGATCTTATTTTTTATTGTAATAAGATAGTGGTTTTAAAAGATATTTTATATGTACCTGGTTTTCGTCATAATTTGATTTCAGTTGCAAAACTTAATAATCAAGGATATTCTGTATCTTTCCATTCTGGTATTTCTATCAGTAGAGATGGAGAAATTTTATGTACTGGGCACATGTATGGTAATCTATTTTTTTTAAACCCTATTAACAACCAATCAAATAACGCTCAGTCTGAACCTTTAACTAAGAAGAGAAAGACCAATATCAATGATTCATACCTTTGGCATCTAAGGTTAGGTCATATTAACTCAACCAAGATTCAGAGGCTAATCCATGATGGGCCTTTGGGCTCATTGAGATTGGAAAGTTGGCGTCAGTGTGAATCTTGCCCGATAGGAAAGATGACCAAGAGGTCATTTACACCAAAGGCAGATAGAGCCAAGAAGGTGTTGAGTCTTGTTCACACTGATGTGTGTGGTCCGTTGTCTACACCAGCGAGAGGAGGTTTTGAGTACTTCATCTCTTTCACGGATGATTGTACAAGGTATGGTTACATTTACCTGATGAGATTCAAGTTTGACTCTTTTGACAAGTTCAAGGAGTTTAAGGCTGAAGTGGAGCGTCGGATAGGTAAATTAATCAAAACCCTACGATCGAATCGTGGTGAAGAGTACCTCCTAGGTGAATTCAAGGACTACATGGTACATCATGCGATAGTATCCCTGCTCTCTGTGTAGCTGAGAGAAGGAACAGGACATTGATGGAAATAGTCCGAAGCATGATGTCTCATGCTACTCTTCCAGTGTCCTTTTGGGGATATGCCCTGGAGACAGTGGCATATATTCTGAACTTGGTGCCTTCCAAGTCAGTACCTAGGACTCCCTACGAGATGTGGACTAGGTGTAAGATAAGTCTGAATCATCTCAGGATTTGGGGATGTCCAACTTATGTACTGGTCAAGGGAGACAAGTTGGAACCAAGATCAGAATTATGCTATTTTGTTGGCTATCTAAAAGGGACAAAAGTAGGTTACTTTTATCATCCTAAGGAGTAGAAAGTGCTAGTCAGTACTAATGCTAGATACTTGGAAGATGATCAAAGTACTTTCACTAAAGGTTCTACGAGGTTGGAACTTAAGGAGAAGTTATCTACGGAATCAACTTCTTCTGACCCGATTCTGGAACAAGAAGAGGCACAGCCTTAAGTGCCTGTGCAAATGGAGCCTCGTCGTAGTGAGAGAGTGTCTAGGGTTCCGGATAGATAGACAGGAGAAGCCTTTGAGCTGGTCTCTAACCATCAAGAACAAGACCCCATTAGATACGAGGAGGCTATTGCTGATGCCGATGCAAATCTGTGGCATGAAGCAATGAAAGCCGAGATTGAGTCTTTGTACCTCAATCAGGTTTGGGATCTTGTAGCTTCACTTGAAGGGATAAAACCCATTGGGTGTAAGTGGGTGTACAAGAGAAAGAGGGGAGCGGATGGGAATGTGGAAACCTTCAAAGCTAGGCTTGTGGTGAAAGAGTATACTCCGAAAGAGGGAATCGACTATGAGAAAACTATTTCCCCGGTAGCCATGCTTAAATCCATCCGCATCCTTCTTGCCATCGCATGTCAGTATGATTACGAGATATGGCAAATGAATGTCAAGACGGCATTCTTAAATGGCCATCTTAGCGAAGACATCTATGTGTCCTAACTGGAAGGCTTCATTGTTGAAGGTCAGGAACATATGGTTTGTAAGCTTAAGAAGTCCATTTATAGACTTAAGCAGACATCGAGAGTATGGAACATTTGTTTTGATGAGACTGCAAAGTCTTATGATTTTATTCAAAACGAAGATGAACTATGCGTGTACAGGAAACTTGAAGGCATTAATGTGGTTTTTCTTATCCTGTATGTGGATGACATTCTACTCATTGGGAATGATATAGGGACATTGTCATCTACAAAGGTTTGGCTGTTTAGTCAATTCAGTATGAAAGACTTGGGAGAAGCCAACTACATTCTCGGGATTAGGCCTCTTAGAAATAGGAAGTAGAAAATGTTAGGGTTATCCCAAGTAACATACATTGGCAAGATACTGGCCAAGTACGCATGGACTCATGCAAGTGAGCTCTAATCCCTTGCAGACATGGGTTGTCATTTTCTTCGAAGGACTGTCCAAAGTCTCAAGAAGAAAAGGATAGAATGAGTAGGATTCCCTACGCTTCGGCTGTGGGAAGTCACATGTATGCCATGCTGTGTACTAGGTCAAATATCTACTTTGCCGTGGGCTTAGTTAGCAGATATCAGTCAAACTCTGGGGAGGTTCATTAGCAAGCTGTAAAGCATATTCTCAAGTACCTCAAGGGAACGAGAGATTATATGCTGGTTTACAGGGCTGATGATTTGGTTCCTACAGGATACACAGACTCAGACTTCCAGGCGGATAAGGATGAGAGAAAATCTACTAATGGATATGTCTTCACCTTATCTGGAGGAGTATCATGCAGTCTTGTATTGCTGACTCAACTATGGAAGCTGAATATGTGGCAGCTTCAGACGCATCTAAGGAAGCAGTCTGGCTCTGGAAGTTCCTTTCAGAACTTGGAGTCGTACCATATATGGACAGGCCGATTGTAATGTATTGCGACAATACTGGAGCGGTATCGCAATCTAAGGAGCCTCAGAACCACAAGAAGGGGAAACACATCGAGAGGAAGTACAACCTGATCCGGGATTTCATCCAGAAACGAGAAGTCGTGGTGGTACATATTACCTCAGAAAATAATCTAGCAGATCCATTCACCAAACCTTTGGCTGAGAGAGTCTTCACGAGACACTTAGACGCCATAGGGGTGGGCACTTATGGACTTACCTAGTCTTTGAGTGCAAGTGGAAGATTGTTGGATTGTATGCCCTCTTAGACTTGGTTTCTGATATAAAATCGAATATTTTAATAAAAGAATTTATTTTCAGAAACTGTTTGTGAATTTACTTTTTGTTTGTGTACAATTTTCGTTTGGAATAGACCCATTATGTTTAAATAAGTGGTCCATGTGAATGGTGGTCTTTCATAGTAAGGTATGGATCACGGGTTATTTAAAAGCATAAACATTTGTTCTTAACCTATTGATGAGACTGGGAATCTTATCATGTTTAGGTTATTATGTTATGAATTCCAAATGGGGAATGGCTTACCTTTAGCCAGTGAGTAGTCCACTCACTTCATGACATAAGCGTATTTCGAATACGTAGGACATGACCTGTAGTAGTGGTTTCTAAAAGTACTATATGATAGAAACCAAGACTGCTACCGCTACAGCGTGGACTAGTACTCTACGACTTGAGTATGAGTTGGTGGTCTGGCAAAGCTAGAAGTATATACTTTGATTTGCTATAGTTGAGGTTCTATCGTAGGGCCAATATACTTGCATGTTGGGTATCTGTGACTAGTTAGTTAAGACAGACTTGTACAAGATAGTTTCTGTACTATATCGCCCCTTGTGGTTGTCTGAATGTTCTAAAATGTCTAGGGCCCTGGGAAACATGACTCGAATGTTTGCTTTAGGGTAGCTTCCTTGGAAAGCAGAAATGCACTAGGAAGTCGTGGATCATTGGACTAGAAGCCTAAGGTTGGTAGATGTCATTTAGATGGGTATTAGTACACTTCTTCCTCTCTAAATGTACGGCGATGTGTAGAGGGGTATTTTATTCATTTCACCTGTTGGTCGGAGACTTTGCTAACGCAGCATTGTCCTTGGGGTCAATATTTCCTTATGGTGATATTAGAAAATATTTAAAATGCAAAATACTGCTATTTTTATGGCAAGAGTATTTTGGTCATTTTAGTAGCCAAGGTAGTGTGTCTTTTGGTCCCCAGTATAGACCGTGAGTCCTAATTAAATACGGGCTAAAGAATTGATTTTAAATTAAATAGAATTTATTTTATTTAAGTAGCCTGATTTAATTATTGGGTTAGAATAAAATAAAGGTCCATGGAGAAAGAGAGAATTAATTAAATTAGTTTTGTGGGTTAATTAATTATTCAGGGCTTTGGCCCAGTTTGAATAATTAAAGATTAATCTGGGACTAAACTAATATAGGCTTAATTAATTGGATTGGTTTATTTGGGCTGAAAAATTAATTATTTATTAACTGGGCCATTTATTTGGTTTTAGTTAGAATAATTAATTAAGCCCAAAAAGGTTAAACTAAGAGTCCAATGGCTCAATCTAGTTTAACCTAGGATTTTATTGAGGTTAAACAGGAGAAAAGTAAACAACGTTGTTTTTCTAGTGCTTCCTTTCTGTGAAAAATACCAGACGTTTTTTCCTCTCCCTCTCCAGAAAATATTCTTTGGCCCCTAGGTTGTTTCACCAAAACGATATTAGGCAGGCCATATACTAGAAGATCGAAAGCTAGGCATTCATCTACATGTAAAGACGAAGTAGAAGGCTTGCAGAAATTGCACTAGAAGTTTCCACGAGCGTGCCTACCCCAGTTCCGCATATTCCAGTTCAGCCGATTTTGAGAACAAGAAGAAGAGGTAATGAGAAAATATTTTTTCCCCCCTTTTTCTTCTTCACGCAGGAGTGCTGCATTTTTTGTTGTTCCTTGGCTATCTTTTTGGCTATGTTTTGCTTGCAATTTTATCTTCAATTGGTATCAGAGCATGAAGATATTTGCACATATAGGAAGCCTGTATGCTAGTTAATAAAATCGGACAGTTATGTGTGATTAACTATGATCCTTCGCTATTTTGGTATGGGATAGCATCTCTGTGAGCTTCACCGTTGAAGCATAGGCCTCTGTAAAAATTTTTTTTGGCTTTGATGTTTTAATCGTGTAAACCTATTTTAAATGGGTATAGGCGGTTGTAGTTTTGTTTTGGATGAGATTTTGATATGAAAAATGTCTAAGGAACCAAAAGGAAGTGAAAAGATGGAAAATCCGAAGACAGAACAGAGAAACTCGTCGCGGGGAAGAAGAAGCACTGTTCCTAAGCCACCGAGCCGAGCCGAGCCGAGCCAAGCCAAGCCTCCAAGCTGAGCCGCCACTGTTATGTGTCACGAGCCGCTGCACTTGAGCTGCCTAAGCCGAGCCGATTTCTTTTAATTCCAAGCCGTTTTCAATTGCAGAATTGCAATTGAAATGCAATTCAATTGCCCAGGTCACGCGCGGGTTGTCGGACCGACTCGCGAGGTATGCAGTAAGAGAGGCACCGGGTCGTGGGCGTGGGTCAACGGGCGGGGTAACGGGTGAGCGGCTGCTGTGCGGGTTGGATGCTGAAGTTCTGGTGCGGCTGGTTCACCGGGCGCCCGGTGGATCGCAGGCGAAATGGGCTCGGATCCGGTGCATCGGGTGCACGTGGACCGGCAGCTATTTTTTAAAATTTTTTTCCTCTTTTTCGTTTTGAGTCCCATACCAGGCGAAGTTAATATTTTTGTAATATTTATATTCTTGAAATATATTTGCATGAAAAATATTAGTAAGGGATTTTAAGATTAAACAAGATAATTAATTAATTAATTAATGTGTTTAATTCTATTATTTGGGCACTTAAGTTTAAAAAATAGAAAAGCATGAAAACGTTTACTGTTTTCTGGCATGCTATTTTTTTTATGTTCCTATGTGCGCTTTTTCTCAAAGACCAAAGTCTTTGGGAAAACTTTTGACAAGAAAAATATTTTTCTTCAAAAATTAAATGGTTATTTTAATTTGTACAAAAATTAATCCTTGAATATTTTCTCAAAGGATTTAATCCTTGACATAGAAAATATATTGGATTTAGATATTTTTGTAAATTAAAATGGAGAGCCATTTTGTTTTGTTTTGGACTAGAAAAATGATTTTGTCAAATAAACTTGAGACCAAAGTCTCTAGAAAGTTTTAATTGGAAAAATTTTGAAATCAATAAGTTTTAACTTAAATAAAAATAGTCCATGGAGAAAATCTCTCAAAGGATATAAGCCTTGACATAAAGATTTTAATGGACTTAGATATTTTATTTTTGAGTTAAGAAAAACTTAATGGAAATTTCAAAAGGATATTTTTCCAGAGAACCCTTTATTTTAAAAGACTAAGTGGGAGAGGGGTTCCAACGGCCCCACGGCTTCCATCACGGTCCTCATTAGAGATCATGGGTCCCTTTGCATCACTTTGGGAGTGAACCCGTATAGGATGGGGATACCACAAGGATCTAGATCTAATGGAAGGATGTAATTAATAATCCGGGGCACGTACTATGATCGGCCAGCCCACGTTGGAGGTCATAGTGCAAGGTATGTCCATAGGAAATGAGAGGAAACGGCCATTCCACGATGGAGTTATCCTCTAGATCATTACTTAGAAGGAAAATTAATTTGTGGTGGTTAATACACTTAGCTTAGGAAATTGTTAATCTTCCCAAGAAGCTATGTCAGTTTTCCTAAGAGCCAAATAATTTTTAGTGCACAAATTTTATTTTATTTTCACAAACTCTTTCTTTTACTTTTCGATTTTCAGAAATGGTGGGAGGTTTTTTTAGTCTATTGGCCGTTATTCTCAGGGAGAATAAGTTAACGGGTCCAAACTATGTGGACTGGAAAACGAACCTGGACATAATACTCACAGCTGAGGAGTATAAGTATGTCCTTTACGAGACCTGCCCTGTTATCGGGGAAGGTTCCACCGCTGAAGAGCGAGAAGCTGAGAAGGTGTGGAAGAAGGCTGACGAAATGGCATGTTGCTATATATTAGCCTCCATGTCCAATGTGCTCCAGTCAAAACACGAGCACATGGCTTCTGCATATGACACCAGTCAATTATTGGCTACTATGTTCGCGGACAAGAGTCGGCCGCAAGGCAGGAGGCTCTTCGAACTATTGTTAACACTAAGATGGCTGAGAGAGCATCAGTCCGACAGCATATGCTAAAGATGATTGCTGCTTTTGAGGAGGCGTAAATCTTAGGGGCTGTTATTGACCCCGAGAGCTAAGTGGACATAGTTCTCGAATCTCTACTGGGCTCCTTCACTCAGTTCAAGTTAAACTATAATATGAACAAGTTGAACATGAGTTTAACTGAATTGATAAAGGAGCTCCAGATGGCGGAGAAGGTCATGAAGCCGCAGTCAAAGGCCATGATTGCTAAGGCTTCTTCCTCAAGAATTGGGCCTAAACCCAGAGAGTTCAAGAGGAAGAAGGGGAATGCAGCAGCCCAGCCCAAGAACCAGTCCAAGGACAAACCAAAGGGCAAGTGCTTCAAATGTGGGAAGAAGGGACACTGCAAAAATAAGTGTCCAGATCTTCAAACCAAGAAAAACCCCACAGGTAATGTTTTCTATCTAGAGTCCATATCAATGGTAGGATCAACTTCCACTTGGATTGTTGATTCAGGAGCCACTGATCATATCTGTAACTCCTTGCAGGGGTTTAGAAAGATAAGAAGACTCAAGAAGGGTGAACATGGGCTTTGAGTGGGTGATGGAGCACAAGTCTGGGCCCTTGCAGTGGGAGAGCTGGATCTTATTTTTTATTGTAATAAGATAGTGGTTTTAAAAGATATTTTATATGTACCTGATTTTCGTCATAATTTGATTTCAATTGCAAAACTTATTAATCAAGGATATTCTGTATCTTTCCATTCTGGTATTTCTATCGGTAGAGATGGAGAAATTTTATGTACTGGGCACATGTATGGTAATCTATTTTTTTTAAACCCTATTAACAACCAATCAAATAACACTCAGTCTGAACCTTTAACTAAGAAGAGAAAGACCAATATCAATGATTCATACCTTTGGCATCTAAGGTTAGGTCATATTAACTCAACCAAGATTCAGAGGCTAATCCATGATGGGCCTTTGGGCTCATTGAGATTGGAAAGTTGGCGTCAGTGTGAATCTTGCCCGATAGGAAAGATGACCAAGAGGTCATTTACACCAAAGGCGGATAGAGCCAAGGAGGTGTTGAGTCTTGTTCACACTGATGTGTGTGGTCCGTTGTCTACACCAGTGAGAGGAGGTTTTGAGTACTTCATCTCTTTCACGGATGATTGTACAAGGTATGGTTACATTTACTTGATGAGATTCAAGTTTAACTCTTTTGACAAGTTTAAGGAGTTTAAGGCTAAAGTGGAGCGTCGGATAGGTAAATTAATCAAAACCCTACGATCGGATAGTGGTGGAAAGTACCTCCTAGGTGAATTCAAGGACTACATGGTACATCATGGGATAGTATCCCACCTTTCTGTGCCAGGAACACCCTAGGAGAATGGAGTAGCTGAGAGAAGGAACAGGACATTGATGGCAATGATCCGAAGTATGATGTCTCATGCTACTCTTCCAGTGTCCTTTTGGGGATATTCCCTGGAGATAGCGGCATATATTCTGAACTTGTTGCCTTCCAAGTCAGTACCTAGGACTCCCTACGAGATGTGGACTGGGTGTAAGACAAGTCTGAATCATCTCAGGATTTGGGGATGTCCAGCTTATGTACTGGTCAAGGGACACAAGTTGGAACCAAGATCAGAATTATGCTATTTTGTTGGCTATCCAAAAGGGATAAAAGGAGGTTACTTTTATCATCTTAAGGAGCAGAAGGTGCTAGTCAGTACCAATGCTAAATACTTGGAAGATGATCAAAGTACTTCCACTAAAGGTTCTACGAAGTTGGAACTTGAGGAGAAGTTATCTACGGAATTAACTTCTTCTGACCCGATTCTGGAACAGGAAGAGGCACAGCCTCAAGTGCCTGTGCAAATGGAGCCTCATCGTAGTGGGAGAGTGTCTAGGGTTCCGGATAGATGGACAGGAGAAGCCTTTGAGCTGGTCTCTGACCATCAGGAACAAGACCCCACTAGATACGAGAAGGCTATTGCTGATGCCGATGCAAATCTGTGGCATGAAGCAATGAAAGCCGAGATTAAATCTATGTACCTCAATCAGGTTTGGAATCTTGTAGCTTCACCTGAAGGGATAAAACCCATTGGGTGCAAGTTGGTGTACAAGAGAAAGAGGGGAGCGGATGGGAAGGTGGAAACCTTCAAAGCTAGGCTTGTGGCGAAAGAGTATACTCAGAAAGAGGGAATCGACTATGAGGAAACCTTTCCTCCGGTAGCCACGCTTAAATCCATCCGCATCCTCCTTGCCATCGCATGTCACTATGACTACGAGATATGGCAAATGGATGTCAAGACGGCATTCTTAAATGGCCATCTTAGCGAAGACATCTATATGTCCCAACCGGAAGGCTTCATTGTTCAAGGCCAGGAACATATGGTTTGCAAGCTTAAGAAGTCTATTTATGGACTTAAGCAGGCATCGAGAGTATGGAACATTTGTTTTGATGAGACTGCAAAGTCTTATGGTTTTATTCAAAACGAAGATGAACCATGCGTGTACAGAAAACTTGAAGGCATTAATGTGGTTTTTCTTGTCCTGTATGTGGATGACATTCTACTCATTGGGAATGATATAGGGACATTGTCATCTACAAAGGTTTGCTTGTCTAGTCAATTCAGTATGAAGGCATTGGGAGAAGCCAGCTACATTCTCGAGATTAGGCTTCTTAGAAATATGAAATAGAGAATGTTAGGGTTATCCCAAGCAACATACATTGATAAGATACTGGCCAAGTACGCATGGACTCATGCAAGGGAGCTTTAATCCCTTGCAGACATGGGTTATCATTTTCTTCGAAGGACTGTCCTAAGTCTCAAGAAGAAAAGGACAGAATGAGTAGGATTTCCTACGCTTCGGCTGTGGGAAGTCTCATGTATGCCATGCTGTGTACTAGGCCAGATATCTACTTTGCCGTGGGCTTAGTTAGCAGATATCATTCAAACTCTGGGGAGGTTCATTGGCAAGCTGTAAAGCATATTCTCAAGTACCTCAAGGGAACGAGAGATTATATGCAGGTTTATAGGGCTGATGATTTGGTTCCAACAGGATACACAGACTCAGACTTCTAGGCGGATAAGGATGAGAGAAAATCTACTAGTGGATATGTCTTCACCTTGTCTGGAGGAGCAATTTCATGGAGGAGTATCAAGCAGTCTTGTATTGCTGACTCAACTATGGAAGCTGAGTATGTGACAGTTTCGGAGGCTTCCAAGGAAGCAGTCTGGCTCCGGAAGTTCCTTTCAGAACTTGGAGTCGTACCACATATGGACTGGCCGATTGTAATGTATTGCGACAACACTGGAGTAGTATCGCAATCTAAGGAGCCTCGGAACCACAAGAAGGGGAAACACATCGAGAGGAAGTACAACCTGATCCGGGATTTCATCCAGAGACGGGAAGTTATGGTGGAACATATTACCTCAGAAAACAATGTAGCAGATCCATTCACCAAGTCTTTGGCTGAGAAAGTCTTCAAGAGATACTTAGACGCCATAGGGGTGGGCACTTATGGACTTACCTAGTCTTAGAGTGCAAGTGGGAGATTGTTAGATTCTATGCCCTCTTAGACTAGGTTTCTGATGTAAAATCGAATATTTTAATAAAAGAATTTATTTTCAGAAATTGTTTGTGAATTTACTTTTTGTTTGTACACAATTTTCGTTTGGAACAGACCCATTGTGTTTAAATAAGTGGTCTATGTGAATGGTGGTCTTTCACAGTAAGGTATGGATCACGGGTTATTTAAAAGCATAAACTTTTGTTTTTAACCTATTGATGAGACTGGGAATCTCATCATGTTTAGGTTATTATGTTATGAATTCCAAATGGGGAATGGCTTACCTTTAGCCAGTGAGTAGTCCACTCACTTCATGACATAAGCGTATTTCGAATCCGTAGGACAGGACCTGTAGTAGTGGTTTCTAAAAGTACTATATGATAGAAACCAAGACTACTACCGCTACAGCGTGGACTAGTACTCTACGACTTAAGTATGAGTTGGTGGTCTAGCGAAACTGGAAGCATATACTTTGATTTGCTATAATTGAGATTCTATCGTAGGGCCAATATACTTGCATGTTGGGTATGTGTGACTAGTTAGTTAAGACAGACTTGTACAAGATAGTTTCTGCACTATATCTGTTGGGAATATGTCCTCTTAGACTAGTTTTCTAATGCAAATATCGAATATGTTAATAAAAGCTTTTATTTGTCGAAAATCGTTTGTGAAATTATTTTCTTCGTTTGTGTACAATATCGTTTGCAACAGACCCATTGTGTGTATATAAGTAATCCATGTGAATGGAGGTCTTTCACAGTAAGGTATGGATCATGGGTTATTTAAACACATAAAAAGTCGTTCTTAACCGATTGATGAGGATGGGAATCTCGTCATGTTTAGGTTATTATGTTATGAATTCCAAGTGGGGAATGGCTTACCTTTAGCCAGTGAGTAGTCCACTCACTTCATGACATAAGCGTATTTCGAATACGTAGAACAGGACCTGTAGTAGTGGTTTCTAAAAAAGTACTATATGGTAGAAACCTAGTCTACTACCGCTACAGGGTGGACTAGTACTCTATGACTTGAGTATGAGTTGGTGGTCTGGCGAAGCTGGAAGCATATGCTTTGATATACTATAGTTGAGGTTCTATCGGAGGGCAATTATACTTGTATGTTGGATATGTATGACTAGTTAGTCAAGACAGACTTGTACAAGATAGTTTCTACACCATATCGCCCCTTGTGGTTGTCCGAATGATCTAAATAGCCAAGGCCTTGGGAAATGTAACTTGGATGTTTGCTTTAGGGTCGCTCCCTTGGAAAGCGAAAACACTCCAGCAAGTCGTGGTTCATTGGACTAGAAGCCTAAGGATTGTAGATGTCATTTAGAGAGGTGTTAGTACACCTCTTCCTCTCTAAATGTACGGCGATGTGTAGAGGGGTATTTTAGTCATTTCACTTGTAGGTCGAAGACTCTGCTAAGGCAGCATTGTCCTTGGGGTCAATAATTCCTTATGGTGATATTAGGAAATATTTAAAATGCAAAATACATCTATTTATATAGTAGGGGTATTTTGGTCATTTTAGTAGCCAAGGCGATGTGTCTTTTTGGTCCTCGGAATAGCTCGTAAGTCCTAATTAATTTTTGGGTTGAGAATATGATCTCAGTTGAGAGAGTTTTATTTTATTCGGGAAGTCTAATTTATTATTGGACTGGAATAAAATAAATGGAGAGAAATTTATTATCTGGTTTAATGGGTTAATTAATTTTTTAGGGCCTAGGTCCAGTTTGAATAATTAGAAAATTAATCGGGACTTAAACTAGAGGTTACTTAATTATTTATTGGGTTATTTATTTAATTAAATCCCAAGAAATAAATAATTAAAGTTTAATTATTTTTTGTTCATTTGGGTTCATTAATTATTTATTGGGTTATTTATTTAATCCCAAGAAAAATAATTAATAATTATTATTTATTATTTTTCGGGTCCAAGAAAAATAATAAATATTATTTTGGCCCAATAGCCTGGACCATAGGATTTTTCTGGACACAGTTTAGAAGAGTTTAGGTTGAAGCCAAAATTTATTTTGTAAATAATATTCGGGTATAAAATCCTGTGAATATTATTTTTATCAAAATAATTATTTTTGGTTTCATGACTCTTGACTTTCTGTGTGAAAAAATAAAATATATAAAAATAAATAAATCTCAGAGGCTCTTGGCTTTCTCTCTCGCGTGGCCTTTTCTTTCATTAACTTTTGGTTCTCTGGCTGTTGGTTTTTGGCTGGTACATAAGATGCCAAGGAAGCCAACCGAGACAAGAGTTTTGTGTGGCTCTTGGGTTTTTGGCTTTTGGTTTCTCTCGTATGTTTGGCTTTTGGTTTTCTGGCTTATGGCCTTTGTTGGCTATAATAGATGAAAGCCAACAGATAGCTAGTAGAGGAATCTGTGAGAGAAGAAGCCAGACTGTGAAGATGAACCATGAGTTTGGTGGAAAAATTGAGAAGCCTTTCTCTTCCCTTTCTGTGCTCACCAACTGGAAAATTAGGCTGGGAATATTCTATGAACTGGAAAGCTGGCATGCCACCGGAGGAGAAGAAAGAACCGGAGAAGGAAGAAAGGAAGATTCAGTGCACTGGTGATCATGGACGTTGAAGGAAGAAGCTGTTCTTGAGCTTCAAGCCATTCAACCATGTTTTTCAAGTATTTAAGGCTCCAAGAGGTATGTATCAAGCCCACCATGATGCTCTCATACTCTGTTATGTTCATGTAATCTCCATTTTCATTCACTGATGCTTGCATGCTCTGTAAATGTCAATCCTTCCATTGGTATCAGAGCAAGAATTTGATTGACTTAGGGAGCATGTTAGTTAATAAAAATGGAGAAGAGCATTATTTGGAGCTTAAATATGTGATCCTTCGCTTGAAATGGTATGGGACAAGGTTTCTGCAATTTTCATGAACTCACTGTAAATTTTTGGTTTAGTGAGTTTTAATCGTGTAAACCCAATTTAAATTGGTATAGGCGGTTGTAGATTTGATTTGGATGGGTTTTTGTAATGTAAAATGTCCAAAGAAGCCGAATGAAGCGATTTGGAGAAAAAATCGCAGAAGAAAACGCAGAAGAAGCTCTCTGGAGAAGATGATTACTATTCCTGTGCCGCCGTGAAGCCGAGCCGAGCCTCCGAGCCGACACTGTTCATGTGACCGGAGCCATGTCGTCCGAGCCGCATAAGCCGAGCCGTTTCACTGTGCAATCGAGCCGAATCAATTTGAATTGTTGCAATTGAATTGCAATTGAAGGCGGTTCGAGCGAGCAGGTAAACGGATATTAGCGCGGGTCAAGCGCTGAGAGGAAGCAGGCGCGAGTCGCTCCATGGGCTATGGCTGGAGTGTGATCTAGTGCGGCGCGGTGGACCGCAGGCCAAATGGGCCCGGATCTAGTGTGGCGGGTGTAGTGGACCTCCAGTAAAAAAAATGTTTTTTTTCAAATTTTTAATTTGGGTCTCATACCAAGCGAAGTTAATATTTTTGCAATAGTTTATATTCTTGGAATATATTTGCATGAAAAATATTAGTAAAGGATTTTAGGGTTAAATAAGATCATTAATTAAATAATTAATGTATTTAATTCTATTATTTGGGTACATAGGTTTAAAAATAGAAAAGTATATAAACGTTTACTGTTTTCTAGCATGCTATTTATTTTTTGTACCTATGTGCGCGGTTTCTCAAAGACCAAAGTCTTTGGGAATATTTATGCAAGGAAAAATATTTTTCTTTAAAAATTAAATGGTTATTTTAACTTGAACAAAAATTAATCCTTTGATATTTTCTTAAAGGATTTAATCCTTGCAATAGAAATATATTGGATTTAGATATTTTTGTAAGTTAAAATAGAAAGCCATTTTATTTTATTTTGCTAAAGAAAATTGTTTTGTTAAGTAAAAATAGAGACCAAAGTCTCGATAAAGTTTTAATTGGAAAATTTTTTGAAATCATTAAGTTTTAACTTAAATAAAATTAGTTCATGGATAAATTCTCTCAAAGGATATAATCCTTGGCATTGAGATTTTAATAGACTTGGATATTTTATTTTTAAGTTAAAGGAGAACTTAATGGAAATTTCAAAAGGACATTTTTTCATTAAACTTTATTTTAAAAGACTAAGTGGGAGAAGGGTTCCAACGGCCCCACGGCTTCCATCACGGTCCTTATTATAGATCGTGGGTCCCCTCGCGTCACCCTAGGAGTGAACCCGTATAGGATGGGGATACCACAATGATCTAGATCTAATGGAAGGATGTAATTAATGACCCAGGACACGTACTATAATCGGCCAGCCCACGTTGGAGGTAATAGTGCGAGGACTGTCCATAGGAAATAAAGAGAAAACGGCCATCCCACGATGGAGTTATTCTCTAGATCATTACCTAGAAGGAAAATTAATTTGTGGTGGTTATTACACTTAGCTTAGGAAACTGTTAATCTTCCTAAGAAGCTATGTCAGTTTTCTTAAGAGCCAAATTTCTGTGCACAAATTTATTTTCACAAACTAAATCCTTTCTTTTATTATTCGATTTTTTGGAAATGGTGGGAGGTTCTTTTAGTCCTTTGGCCGTTATTCTCCATGAGAATAAGTTAACGGGACCAAACTATATAGACTGGAAAAGGAACTTGGACATAATACTCATCGATGTAGAGTATAAGTATATCCTTTACGAGACTTACCCTGTAATTGGGGATGGTTCCACCGACAATAGAGCGAGAGGCTGTGAAGGTATGGAAGAAGGCTAATGAAATAGCACGTTGCTATATACTAGTCTCCATGTTTAATGTGCTCCAGTCTAAATACGAGCACATGGCTTCTGCATTAGTCATACAATGGCCACTATGTTCGCGGATAAGAGCCGGCCTGCAAAGCAGGAGGTTCTTCGAACTATAATAAACTCTAAGATAGCTGAGGGAGCATCAGTCAGGGAGCATATGCTCAAGGTGATTGCTGCTTTCGAGGAGGCAGAAATCTTAGGGGCTATCAGTGACCCGGAGAGCCAAGTGGACATGGTTCTCGAATCTCTACCGGTTTCCTTTACTCAGTTCAAACTAAGTTAAATATGAGTTTGATTGAGTTGATGAAGGAACTCTAGATGGTAGAGAAGGTCATGAAGCCACATTCAATGGCTATGATTGCTAAGTCTTCTTCCTCAAGAACTGGGTCCAAGCCCAGAAAGTTCAATAGGAAGAAAGGAAATGCAGTAGCCCAGCCCAAGACCCAGTCCAAAGACAAACTGAAGAGCAAGTGCTTCAAATATGGGAAGAAGGGACACTGAAAAAATGAGTGTCCAGATCTTCAATCCAAGAAAAACCCCACAAGTAATATTCTCTATCTAGAGTTTATATCAATGGTTGGATCAACTTCCATTTGGATTGTTGATTCAGGAGCCATTGATCATATCTGTAACTCCTTCCAGGGGTTTAGAAAGATAAGTAGACTCAAGATGGGCAAACATGGATTACGCGTGGGAGTTGGAGCACAAGTCTAGGCCCTAGCAGTGGGAGATCTAGATCTTGTTTTTTATTGTAATAAGAAAGTGATTTTAATAGACATTTTATATGTACCTAGTTTTCGTCAGAATTTGATTTTAGTTGCGAGACTTATAAATCAAGGATATTCTAAATATTTCCATTCTGGTATTTCTATCAGTAGAAATGGAGAAATATTATGTACTGGGCACATGTATGAAAATCTATTCTATTTAAACCCTATCAACAATCAATCAAATAATGCTCAATCTGAACCTTTAACTATGAATAGAAAGACCAATATCAATGACTCAAATCTTTGGCATCTGGGGTTGGGTCACATCAACTCAATCAGGATTCAGAGGCTAATCTATGATGGGCCTTTGAGCACATTGAGATTGGAAAGTTAGCCTGAGTGTGAATCTTGCCTAATGGGAAAAATGACCAAATGGTCTATTATCCCAAAGGCGGATTGTGCCAAGGAGGTACTGAGTCTTGTTCACACTGATGTGTGTGGTCAATTGTCTACGCTAGCTAAAGGAGGTTTTGAATTCTTCATCACTTTCACGGATGATTGTACAAGGTTTGGTTAAGTTTACCTGATGAGATGCAAGGCTGACTCTTTTGACAAGTTCGAAGAGTTTAAGGCTAAAGTGGAGCGTCGGACAGGTAAATTAATCAAGACCTTACGATCGGATCGTGGTGGAGAGTACCTCCTAGGTGAATTCAAGGACTACATGGTACATCATGGGATAGTATCTCAACTCTCTGTGCTGAGGACACCCCAGCAGAACGAAGTAGCTGAGAGAATGCTCCTAGGTGAATTCAAGGACTACATGGTACATCATGGGATAGTATCTCAACTCTCTGTGCTGAGGACACCCCAGCAGAACGAAGTAGCTGAGAGAATGAACAGGACATTGATGGAAATGGTCAGAAGTATGATATCTCATGCTACTCTTCCAGTATCTTTTTGGAGATATGTCCTAGAAACAGCGGCATACATTCTGAACTTGGTGCTTTCCATATCAGTGCCTAAGACTTCCTATGAGATGTGGACTGGGCGTAAACCAAGTTTGAATCATCTCAGAATGTGGGGTTATCCAACTTATGTACTGATCAAGAAAGACAAGGTGGAACCAAGATCAGAATTATGTTATTTTGTTGGGTATCCAAAAGAAACAAAGGGAGGTTACTTCTATCATCCTAAGGAGCAGAAAGTACTGGGTAGTACCAATACTAGATACTTAGAGAATGATCAAAGTATTTCCATGAAAGGTTCAACTAGGTTGGAACTCAAGGAGAAGTTATTTTTGGAAGCAACTTCTTCTGACCCAATTATGGAATAAAAAGAGGCACAACCTCAAGAGCTTGTACAAATGGTGCCTTGTCGCAGTGGGAGAGTGTCTAGGGTTCCAGGAGGATGGAATGGAGAAGCTTTTGAGCTAGTCTCTGACCATCAGGAATAAGACCCCACTAGATACGAGGAGGCAATTATTGATGCAGGTGCAAATCTATGGCATGTAGCAATGAAAGCCGAGATTGAGTCTATGTACTTCAATCAGGTTTAGGATCTTGTAGCTTCACCTGTAGGGATAAAACCCATTGGGTGTAAATGGGTGTACAAGAGAAAAATGTGAGCGGATAGGAAGGTGAAAACCTTTATAGCTAGGCTTGTGGTAAAAGGGATCAATTATGAGGAAACCTTTTCCCCTATAGACATGCTTAAATCCAACTGTATCCTCCTTGCCATCGCATGTCATTATGACTACGAGATATGGCAAATGGATGTCAAGACGGCATTTTTAAATGGCCATCTTAGCGAAGACATCTATATGTCCCAACCGGAAGGTTTTATTGCTGAAGACCAGGAACATATAGTTTGCAAGCTTAAGAAGTCCATTTATGGAATTAAGCAAGTATCGAAAGCGTGGAACATTCATTTTGACGAGACTGTAAAGTTTTATGGTTTTATTCAAAACGAGGATGAATCATGTGTGTACAAGATTCTTGAGGGGTTTAATATCATTTTTCTTGTCTTGTATGTGGATGACATTCTACTCATTGGAAATGATGTAGGGTCATTGTTATCTACAAAGGTTTGGCTATCTAGTCAAGGTAGTATGAAGGACTTGGGAGAAGCCAGCTACATTCTCGAGATTAGACTTCTTAGAAATAGGAAGCAGAGAATGTTAGGATTATCCCAAGTAACATACATTGACAAGATGCTGGCTAAGTATAGCATGGACTCATGCAAGAGAGCTCTGATCTCTTACAGATATGAGTTATCTCTTTCTTCAAGGGACTATCCTAAGTCTCAAGAAGAAAAGGACAGGATGAGTAGGATTCCCTACGCTTCGGCTATGGAAAGTCTCATGTACGCCATGCTATGTACTAGGCTAGATATTTGCTTTGCCATAGGCTTTGTTAGCAGATATTAGTCAAACTTGGGGAGGTTCATTAGCAAGCTGTATTGCATACCTCAAAGGAACCTTAGAGCCACAAGGAGGGGAAGCATATAGAAAGGTAGCACCACCTGATCCGAGATATCTAGAGACGAGATATGGTGGTGGTACAGATTGCCTCATAGAATAATCCATTCACCAAGCCTTTGGCATGAGGGTCTTCAAGAGACAGGTAGACGCCATTGGGGTGGGCACTTAAGGACTTACCTAGTCTTAGAGTGCAAGTGGGAGATTGTTGGGAATATGCCCTTTTAGACTAGTTTTCTGATGCAAATATCGAATATGTTAATAAAAGATTTTATTTGTCGAAAATTGTTTGTGAAATTATTTTCTTCGTTTGTGTACAATATCGTTTGGAACAGACCCATTGTGTATAAATAAGTCATCCATGTGAATGGAGGTCTTTCACAGTAAGGTATAGATCATGGGTTATTTAAACACATAAACAGTCGTTCTTAACAGATTGATGAGGATGGGAATCTCGTCATGTTTAGGTTATTATGTTATGAATTCCAAGTGCGGAATGGCTTACCTTTAGCCAGTGAGTAGTCCACTCACTTCATGACATAAGCGTATTTCGAATACGTAGAACAGGACCTGTAGTAGTGGTTTCTAAAAAAGTACTATATGGTAGAAACCTAGTCTACTACCGCTACAGCGTGGACTAGTACTCTATGACTTGAGTATGAGTTGGTGGTCTGGCGAAGCTGGAAGCATATGCTTTGATATACTATAGTTGAGGTTCTATCGGAGGGCAAATATACTTGTATGTTGGGTATGTGTGACTAGTTAGTCAAGACAGACTTGTACAAGATAGTTTCTACACCATATCACCCCTTGTGGTTGTCCGAATGATTTAAATAGCCAAGGCCTTGGGAAATGTGACTTGGATGTTTGCTTTAAGGTCGCTCCCTTGGAAAGCAGAAACACTCCTGCAAGTCATGGATCATTGGACTAGAAGCCTAAGGATGGTAGATGTCATTTAGAGAGATGTTAGTACACCTCTTCCTCTCTAAATGTATGGCGATGTGTAGAGGGGTATTTTAGTCATTTCACTTGTAGGTCGAAGACTCTGCTAATGCAGCATTGTCCTTGGGGTCAATAATTCCTTATGGTGATATTAGGAAATATTTAAAATGCAAAATACATCTATTTATATAGTAGGGGTATTTTGGTCATTTTAGTAGCCAATGCGATGTGTCTTTTTGGTCCTCGGAATAGCTCGTAAGTCCTAATTAATTTTTGGGTTGAGAATATGATCTCAGTTGAGAGAGTTTTATTTTATTCGGGAAGTCTAATTTATTATTGGATTGGAATAAAATAAATAGAGAGAAATTTATTATCTGGTTTAATGGGTTAATTAATTATTTAGGGCCTAGGTCCAGTTTGAATAATTAGAAAATTAATCGGGACTTAAACTAGAGGTTACTTAATTATTTATTGGGTTATTTATTTAATTAAATCCCAAGAAATAAATAATTAAAGTTTAATTATTTTTTGTTCATTTGGGTTCATTAATTATTTATTGGGTTATTTATTTAATCCCAAGAAAAATAATTAATATTTACTATTTTAGATTTTTCGGGTCCAAGAAAAATAATAAATATTTTTCTGGCCCAATAGCCTGGACCATAGGATTTTTCCGGACACAATTTAGAAGAGTTTAGGTTGAAGCCAAAATTTATTTTGTAAATAATATTCGGGTATAAAATCTCGTGAATATTATTTTTATCAAAATAATTATTTTTGGTTTCATGACTCTTGGCTTTCTGTGTGGAAAAATAAAATATATAAAAAATAAATAAATCCCAGAGGCTCTTGGCTTTCTCTCTCGCGTGGCCTTTTCTTTCACTGACTTTTGGTTCTCTGGCTGTTGGTTTTTGGCTGGTACATAAGATGCCAAGGAAGCCAACCGAGACAAGAGTTTTGTGTGGCTCTTAGGTTTTTGGCTTTTGGTTTCTCTCGTATGTTTGGCTTTTGGTTTTCTAGCTTATGGCCTTTGTTGGCTATAATAGATGAAAGCCAACAGATAGCTAGTAGAGGAATCTGTGAGAGAAGAAGCCAGACTGTGAAGATGAACCGTGAGTTTGGTGGAAAAATTGAGAAGCCTTTCTCTTCCCTTTCTGTGCTCACCAACTGGAAAATTAGGCTGGGAATATTCTGTGAATTGGAAAGCTGGCATGCCACCGGAGGAGAAGAAAGAACCGGAGAAGGAAGAAAGGAAGCTTCAGTGCACTGGTGATCATGGACGTTGAAGGAAGAAGCTGTTCTTGAGCTTCAAGCCATTCAACCATGTTTTTCAAGTATTTAAGGCTCCAAGAGGTATGTATCAAGCCCACCATGATGCTCTCATACTCTGTTATGTTCATGTAATCTCCATTTTCATTCACTGAAGCTTGCATGCTCTGTAAATGTCAATCCTTCAATATCGCCCCTTTGTGGTTGTCCGAATGGTCTAAAATGTCCAGGGCCCTGGGAAACATGACTCGGATGTTTGCTTTAGGGTAGCTCCCTTGGAAAGCGGAAACACTCCAGCAAGTCGTGGATCATTGGACTAGAAGCCTAAGGATGGTAGATGTCAGTTAGAGAGATGTCAGTACACCTCTTCCTCTCTAAATGTACGGCGATGTGTAGAGGGGTATTTTAGTCATTTCACTTGTAGGTCGAAGACTCTGCTAATGCAGCATTGTCCTTGGGGTCAATAATTCCTTATGGTGATATTAGGAAATATTTAAAATGCAAAATACATCTATTTATATAGTAGGGGTATTTTGGTCATTTTAGTAGCCAATGCGATGTGTCTTTTTGGTCCTCGGAATAGCTCGTAAGTCCTAATTAATTTTTGGGTTGAGAATATGATCTCAGTTGAGAGAGTTTTAGTTTATTCGGGAAGTCTAATTTATTATTGGACTGGAATAAAATAAATAGAGAGAAATTTATTATCTGGTTTAATGGGTTAATTAATTATTTAGGGCCTAGATCTAGTTTGAATAATTAGAAAATTAATCGGGACTTAAACTAGAGGTTACTTAATTATTTATTAGGTTATTTATTTAATTAAATCCCAAGAAATAAATAATTAAAGTTTAATTATTTTTTGTTCATTTGGGTTCATTAATTATTTATTGGGTTATTTATTTAATCCCAAGAAAAATAATTAATATTTACTATTTTAGATTTTTCGGGTCCAAGAAAAATAATAAATATTTTTCTGGCCCAATAGCCTGGACCATAGGATTTTTCCGGACACAATTTAGAAGAGTTTAGGTTGAAGCCAAAATTTATTTTGTAAATAATATTCGGGTATAAAATCTCGTGAATATTATTTTTATCAAAATAATTATTTTTGGTTTCATGACTCTTGGCTTTCTGTGTGGAAAAATAAAATATATAAAAAATAAATAAATCCCAGAGGCTCTTGGCTTTCTCTCTCGCGTGGCCTTTTCTTTCACTGACTTTTGGTTCTCTGGCTGTTGGTTTTTGGCTGGTACATAAGATGCCAAGGAAGCCAACCGAGGCAAGAGTTTTGTGTGGCTCTTGGGTTTTTGGCTTTTGGTTTCTCTCGTATGTTTGGCTTTTGGTTTTCTGGCTTATGGCCTTTGTTGGCTATAATAGATGAAAGCCAACAGATAGCTAGTAGAGGAATCTGTGAGAGAAGAAGCCAGACTGTGAAGATGAACCGTGAGTTTGGTGGAAAAATTGAGAAGCCTTTCTCTTCCCTTTCTGTGCTCACCAACTGGAAAATTAGGCTGGGAATATTCTGTGAATTGGAAAGCTGGCATGCCACCGGAGGAGAAGAAAGAACCAGAGAAGGAAGAAAGGAAGCTTCAATGCACTGGTGATCATGGACGTTGAAGGAAGAAGCTGTTCTTGAGCTTCAAGCCATTCAACCATGTTTTTCAAGTATTTAAGGCTCCAAGAGGTATGTATCAAGCCCACCATGATGCTCTCATACTCTGTTATGTTCATGTAATCTCCATTTTCATTCACTGAAGCTTGCATGCTCTGTAAATGTCAATCCTTCAATATCGCCCCTTGTGGTTGTCCGAATGGTCTAAAATGTCCAGGGCCCTGGGAAACATGACTCGGATGTTTGCTTTAGGGTAGCTCCCTTGGAAAGCGGAAACACTCCAGCAAGTCGTGGATCATTGGACTAGAAGCCTAAGGTTGGTAGATGTCATTTAGAGGGGTGTTAGTACACTTCTTCCTCTCTAAATGTACGGCGATATGTAGAGGGGTATTTTAGTCATTTCACCTGTTGGTCGGAGACTTTGCTAACGCAGCATTGTCCTTGGTGTCAATATTTTCTTATGGTGATATTAGGAAATATTTAAAATGCAAAATACTGCTATTTTTATGGCAAGTGTATTTTGGTCATTTTAGTAGCCAAGGCAGTGTGTCTTTTGGTCCCCAGTATAGACCGTGAGTCCTAATTAAATATGGACTAAAGAATTGATTTAAAATTAAATAGAATTTATTTTATTTAAGTAGCCTGATTTAATTATTGGGTTAGAATAAAATAAAGGTCCATGGAGAGAGTGAGAATTAATTAAATTAGTTTGGTGGGTTAATTAATTATTCAGGGTTTTGGCCCAGTTTGAATAATTAAAGATTAACCTGGGACTAAACTAATATAGGCTTAATTAATTGGACTAGTTTATTTGGGCTGAAAAATTAATTATTTATTAATTGGGCCATTTATTTGGTTTTAGTTAGAATAATTAATTAAGCCCAAAAAGGTTAAACTAAGAGTCCCATGGCCCAATCCAGTTTAACCTAGGGTTTTATTGAGGTTAAATAGGAGAAAAGTAAACAACGTTGTTTTTCTAGTGCTTCCTTTCTGTGAAAAATACCTGACGTTTTTTCCTCTCCCTCTCCAGAAAATATTCTTTGGCCCCTAGGTTGTTTCACCAAAACGATATTAGGCAGGCCATATACTAGAAGATCGAAAGCTAGGCATTCATCTACATGCAAAGACAAAGTAGAAGGCTTGCAAGAATTGCACCAGAAGTTTCCACGAGCATACCTACCCCAGTTTCGTATATTCCAGTTCAGCCGATTTTGAGAACAAGAAGAAGAGGTAATGAGAAAATATTTTTTTTCCCCCTTTTTCTTCTTCACGCAGGAATGCTGCATTTTTTGTTGTTCCTTGGCTGTCTTTTTGGCTATGTTTCACTTGCAATTTTATCTTCATTCATTTGGGCTCATTAATTATTTATTGGGTTGTTTATATAACCCCAGAAAATAAATAATTAAAGTTTATTATTTTGGGCCTTTTGGGTCCAAGAAAATAATAAAATTTATTTTGGCCCAATAGCTTGGACTGTAGGGTTTTTTCCAGATACGGTTAAGAAGAGTTTAGGGTTAAGATAACATCCGGGTGTTTTGAAATATAAAATCCCGGGGATATGTTTATCAGATAATGAGAGACCTATTTTTGGCTAACCAATAAACAAGTCTCTGGTAGAGGAAAACCCTAATCTCCCTAACCCACAAGGCTCACGCAGCTCTCTCTCTCTCTCAGACGTCCCCCTTCTCTGTGTCTTCTTCTTGTTTCTTTGCTAATCAATAGCAAGAGAACCAAGGAGAATTGAGTCCGTTTCTCTTCACCATTGTGTTCACCAACTAGAGGTTAGGCAGAGGAATATTCCGAGAGCTGGAAAGCTTGGCGATAATGCAAACAAGGCAAAGTAGGAGGCTAGCGGGTTTTCAACCGGAAGCTTCTTCAAGTGGGCAAGGTGAAGCAATTCCCGTCATTCAATCCACTTCTACTCAACCTAGAAGGCTTAAGGAGTGCAAATGTATGATCTTCACGCTTCCGTGTGGCCTTTAAGGCTTGCGGTTTTTTTTCCTTCTCTATTTTTTCCCGCCAGTGCATGCTCTCTGTTTTTCGTCCCCTCAGTTTGACCATAGAGGACTAAGATGCTATCTTGGGTATGGACTGGCTATCCCAGCATCGTAATCAATTCGACTATAGACATAAAATAATACAATTCCGTCAACCTGGGAAACCTATATTGGAAATTGTAGACGAGGTTGGGAGGAAAAGTAATACTTGCATATTGATGATGGAATTTTTGGAAGGATTTTAATGTCCAATTAAATATCATGCTGGAAAAGCAAACACAGTAGTAAATTCCCTTAGTAGGAAGGTGAATTTATCAGCTCTTCGGATGTTGCAAATTTCAGAATTAGATGTGTTTGTAGTAGACGGAGAAATAAAGATAAGTAATACTTCCATTCAACCTGCCTTCCTACAACAGTTGAAGAGAGAGCAAGATAAAGATGAAGAATGCAAAAGTTAGTTTAGAAGGAGGCGAATACAGGAGGAGATGAGTTTCGAAAGGATAATGATGGGATTAATTGCTACTGGGTCAGTATTGTATTCTGAAATAATATGCGATCAGATAAGATGTTTTAATGGAGGCACCTTGGAGTAAGTATACCATCCATCGAGGAGCCGTAAAGATGTATTAGAACTTAAAACGACATTATTGGTGGATTGGTATGAAGAAGGACAATTCAGACCTTGTAACTCGATGTTTAATTTGTCAGTAAAGGAAAGCCAATTAACAATGGCCTGGAGGGTTTCAACCATTATCTACTCCATTATGGAAATGGGATGAAATTACTATAGACCTTATTACAAGATTACCTATGATAGTAGAGCGGCTCGATACTATTTGGGTGATAATGGATCGACCAACTAAGTCTGCTTATTTCATTCCTATTAATTAACGGAATTCCCTAGAGAAGTTAAATGAAATCTATATGGAGGAAGTAATCAAACTTCATGAGTATCCTCTAGTATTGTGTCAGATCGAGATCCTAGATTTACCTCAAAGTTTTGGACTAAGCTACAATAGAGGTATGGGACCATAATAAAGCTTAGTATAGCACCGCACCTACACATGCATGGACAAACAAAATGAGTGAATAGAGCTTTGAAAGATATGTTGAGGACTTGTGCTTTGGATTTTGTAACTAAGTAGATTGATAATTAGGCGTATGTAGAATTCATATACAATAGTAGTTATCAATCAACAATTAGAATGGTCCCATTTGAAGCTCTTTATGGAAGGAAATGAAGTCCAAAAAGAAGAATGGGTGAACATGATACTTTGGGTCTTGAAAAAGTTTGACATGCTGTGAAGATGATTAACATCAAGTTGGAGGCAATTCAGAGTAGACAAAAAAGTCATACGAATTGATGTAAGAGAGATTTGAAATTTGTAGATTGAGCTCATGTGTTCTTGAAGTTGGCACCACAACGACAATTGGGAATCACAGAACAAGAAAAGATGCTAGACCATACCCTATTGTCGACAGGATTGGGAAAGTAGCCTATCGATTTGGAGTTACCAGTAGAACTTCAAGTTATTCACGACGTGTTTTATGTATCCCAACTTCAAAGTATTTGTCTGATCTTGCCCACCTTTTGAATGAAGAACCTATTGAATTGACTCTAAGCTTGAAGAATAAGAAAAAGCCTATTAAGATCTTGGAGTATGCTAAAAAGGAATTGGGGAATGAGAAAATTCCATTTGTACAAGTACCGTGGAATCATCATCCTATGTAAGATGCAACTTGGGAAAAATGAAAGCGGGGATATTGAAAAGTATCTAGATTTATTCCAAGTGTTTGCCAATTTTGAGGACAAAATTTTTTATAAGGAGGGGAGGATGTAACATCCCACATTTTTACTTTCGATTGGCTACTATTGGTAATAGGATGAGAATTTGCACCGATGTACAGGACAAAAGTTAATCGGTGTAATGAGGTGAATATTTTAGTGGAATAAAATTTTGTCGGGACCTGGATGTAATTATTCGATTTGTTCTACCCATACCTTAAATTTTCAAAAGGCTATTGTTATTAACAAAATAAGAATTGTAGGGTACTCTGAAAAGAGAAATTGATCAACGCGATGAAACGTACATTTTGGTGAGAATTATGCTACCGTGGATAGCCCACAATTTGTGACCAATTGATCACCAATTCGGACCAAGAACGGCGGTTAAGGAGCTGAAAAATAGCTAGATTTTGTGCATAAGGAGTAGGGAAAAAAAGAGAGAAAGAAACGGAAAGAAACGGAAAGAAAAGCAAGAGAAAAATAAGCAGAAAAAAAGAAAAAGGGGAGAGAAAGAAATGTGTGTGTGTGTGTGTGTGTGTGTGTGTGTGTGTGTTCTTGGAGCAAAAATCAAGTTAAGAGATCCCACATACAAGGTAAAAGTCTATGCTTCAAGAATTAAAGTCATACATCTCATTACGGTGATTATATTGATATGAATTTTGACATGAAAACATGACTTTCATATATTGATTTTGGATCAAAGCTAGGGTTTGTGAACTTCTGTGTATGAATTTTATATATGCTTGTATATGTGCCGACTACCTAAGGGACTTTGAATGATGTTTTGTGTAAGGAATAACTGAATAATTATGGTAGCTTGAGGCTTATTTTCGGTTGAAGAGATGATGATCGAAGTAGAGTAAAAATGGAATTTACTTGGTTGGAAAAATGGTTCAAACTAGCTTTTGATTAGAAGAGATGAATTTATGTTGAATAAGTGTGACTTTTGTGAGCTATTGGAAATATGGAAATTCAGAATTAAAGATGGTTTGAAGGAGGATTGAATGAATTAATGGTTCCAAGGTTGCTAAAGGCCAAAGGAAAACAAAGGAAAGCATGAATAGTGAAATTGAGACAAAACTACTGGTGCTGTTTTCGCCTGGTAAAATGTTATGGGAAATAGGACTCTGAAAAAGGCAAAATAGAATTAAATCTAAGAGTCTTACGGTCATTTTTATATATCACAGAGCCAAATCGGAGTTATGGATTGAAAGTTATGTGCAAAACAAAATCATGTGCCAATCTGCGAAATTCCAGAAAAATGAGTCCGAAAATGGATGAACTTAAAGATGATTAATTATATGATTTTGGATGAAATAAATGGGAAATATGAAGTGAATTCCTTGTCTATGAAGGGATAAAGGATGTGGGAAAAGAAAAATGAAAGAATTGATCAAATGACGAAAAAACGACGTGAACGAAAGTTGAACGTTTTCCTTAACCGTCGGCCCCGTCGGCTAAACGTCGGTTGAACGTCGGTGAACCGTCAAGCACGTTGGCTACTCGTCGGGCATGTCGGCTATTTTTTTGACCAAACACGATATGACCTGAAAATGACGTTTAGTGTAGGTTTGTTGGCAAATGACTAATGGAACGTTGAAAACGGTGGAAACGATGGTTGAATGGCCGTAAACGGAAAGAGTTTGGTTAGAACACTAGGTAAGTCCTTTTGATTTCTAAAATTTTTTAAAAGCTAGCGTGCTTCACTTTTCCATGAAATGCTATATTTCATGCCATTTTGGAAATCTCTGAATATGTTTAAGGTTTATCTGAGCAAGAAGTATTTTATGCCATTTTAGGCTTGATTGAACATCATAATTGGCTTGGAAACTTTACTAGATGATTAAAGTATTAATTTTGTGAATTTAGTCCTTTTTTGTGAACATCATAATTGGCTTGGAAACTTCACTAGGTATGCTGCGGTATCCCTAAGCAAAAGTACACTACGGTGTACTTATTCCGGCGATGCACAGTTGAGTACTACAGGCTGCGGTCTCATTACAATGATACGTGACGCTAAAGGCAAGGACTGTGGGTCTTGCATGTGGATATAGGCCGACCTTCTGTTGGAAAAGTTCCTATGATTTGAAAAAAATTAGGGCAATGATTTGAAATTGAAATACAAATTTTCAAAAATAATTAAGTTCTGAATAAACTCTTCGTTAAAGAGTTTTGGAATCATTTCCAGTGAACAAATGATATGCTATTCCACAAAAGTTTTGTGTGCTCTGTCTCTTTGATAAAGCACTAGCAGACACGGGACTCACTGGGTGATTTTTCACTCATACGTGTCTTTTATCTTACCTTTTTTGTAGGATCCAGAGTTAAGCGGACCTACGGATAGAAGACGATACTATAGTAATAGTAAAATAGGTTCGGACGTTTTCCCTTTGGATAATGTTCCTTATTACTGATGTTGAATGGAAATTTTCATGTATGAGATTCTTTGTTATATACGTGCACATAACCATTAGTATGGGTTGTTGTCTGGATCTAGACCTTACATACTCCATTATTTTTTTTTTCCATTATAAAGACCCCTTATCTAGGTGATTGGATGGGGCGACACCCGATTTTGATATGCTTCCGTTGTTACCTTTAGTAGGGGTGTTACACCAAAGGCCTATGTCACCATTGTGAAAAAAAATAGGCCATTAGTAGCACAACTGCCAAAGCTACCTGGAGACCGTAAAGGAAAAGAAAAAGAAGGAAAAACTTGCAAGCACATCTACTTCTACTCCTAGTTTGTTTATGATTGAGATCAATACTGCCTTTAATAATGAGATATGGGTATTAAATACCAGATATGGATCTCATTTGTGCAATAATTTGTAGGGACTAAAGACCAATAGGAAGCTAGACAAAGATGATATGGACCTATTTGCTGTAAATGGAGCAAAGGCTGCTGCACTTACTGTGGAGACTTATTATTTATACTTATTTTCCAAATTTATTCTAGAACTAGAAAACTACTATAATGTACCATTTTTACTTAAAACATTATCGTAGTTGCATGTTTAGATTTATTTAGATTTTTTATGCGTATGGATTTGGGTATAAAAATAAGATAAAAATAAGCATATTCCCAATCAAGTTTACATTAAAACATTAACCTTAAATTATACATATGAGCAAGTGTACTCATCATTAACATAGCATAGGGTTTAAACGAGTGTCGATCCTCAAGGAATAAGTATACACTAATCACCTTTCTTTCATTGTTTAACCGACTCAATAAAGAAATAAAATAAAAATAAAAATATATACATGTCAAGGATGGAGAAGTATGCAACTTAAACCATTGTTTAGATAAACATGATCTTCAAGAACCCAACCATTATCATAACTAATTATTCTCTTGGCACCGTGAAGGGTTAAAGTAGTTCACTTCGATGGTCAATCCATGAAATCACTACATTCCAGATAAATTAGAATTACTTGGTCTCGTCTCAACTAATTCATCCAAAAGATGCATTAAACACAGTCCTTAATTAAATTCCCTTGGTCTCAAAAAATTTAAAATATGAAATTAATCAATGAACCCCTGGTCTCAGAAGACATCAATTAACCTTCAATTTCAAGTTCTAAGAAATCAACCCCCTTGGTCCAGTAAGTTAATAGCCAACAGAATATGAAATTAATAAATTAAAACTACCATCAACCCCCTTGGTCCAGTAAGTTAATAGAGAGAACCAACTAACTAATCTCGTAATAAGTACAAGTAATTGAATACCAAGAATAACAATTAATTAATCAAAAGATCAAACAACTCTAAAAATCATGAATATCTGAAACAATATCAAATTACAATAAAATAATTATCATATCATTTTTCAAGAAAAAAAAACAAAGTAAAAAAAAAGCACTCATAGACAAGCTTTCTTCTTCTTCCTTTGAAGACCTTCTTGCACAACCCTCCTTGAATTGAAGAATTCCTCCTTTGATTTGAGTGATTTTCTATGATGATCAATGAATTCTCCTCTTTTCCCTTGTATTTTCCATCTATTTATAGGCTTGAGAAGTGCCTAAACTCGTTGGTGTAATGTTCTTGGCCGAGTAGAAGTTGAAAGATACTAAAACTCCACAGATTACCAAAACCGCATAGAAAAAAATCAAGCACCACCTTAACTTCAGGGCATAGCCAGCGCTACCTTGGCTCTTGGAGCTGGCGCCGGTTGTGTTCTGGTTCTCCAATTGTTCGTCGATTTTCCTTGAATTCTGCATAGTGTATTTCAGAATGCAGCCGACGCCGCCTTGGCTACTGGAGTTGGCACCGGTTCCACTCTATTTCATCCTGTTTTACCAATTTTTTGTCACCTCGAAATGTTGGGGATATGCCCTAGAGTCAATTTGTACTTATACAATTGTCATTATATTTTATATAATAATATGAGGCTTTCCTTTCCATGAATAGTGAGTTTTGTTTTGTTGGTCATCAAGTACGTGACTTGATAGTAAAACCCTACAATGAATACAATGACTATTCTAAAACTGTCCCTGATCGATTATTATTATTGGAATAATAATAAATTAAGATTAGTATGTTTGTGACTTGATGGCTATGTTTTACTGGCCATGGATATTTGTGATATCGAGTCAAGACATAAATAAATGTTAGAGAACATTGTATTGGACATGACCCACTGTGAGAGTACTTCATGGAATATGTCATAAGTACTTTCTAACCATAATAATATTGAAAGTCCTTCGACCTAAATTCATCATAGTTTCTTACTTGATAAATTTTATATTTTGACATTGTCTAAAGTTGTCTTTAACCAGATAATAAATTAGACTACTGTTGGATATAGAATAAATCAATGAGAGGAATATGATTGATTGTGAAGGAATTTGTCCCTCTCAGTTATGGGAGAGATATCCATGGGCCCCTTGATAAGTTAGACTGTTAAAAATGCATGACCGTGCTCAAATATATCAATCTAAGATATTGATATCATTTGTTTGAACAGTCTACTATGAAATCAAGAAATAATTGATTAAGCTTAATAAGGATGACATGCTCCGTGCCTTATGCTTAATCTGGATATCGTGTGACAAAAGGACTAAATATAAAATTATGGTTTGATTCAAAGAGATCACCGATCTTCATTTAACCTGGATAGTTATAATGTTTTGCTAGAAACCGCTTATAACTTGTGGGCCATTTAAATACGATTTAGGCATGCTGCCAGTGTTAAATGAACCTATAGGGTCACACAATAAGCGAACTTGTTAGGTTATTTTTCCAGTGACCGAGTTCGATGAATCTGGATGATATCCAGATTATAAGAATCTGACTCGGTAAAATAATTAGTTAAATTACCGAGATAATGGCAGAATCTTATCATATCAGTTTTAATTTAATTTGAATTTAAATTAGAATATGATAAGATATGATTAGGGTTGGACTCTAAGAGGTTCGAGGGTTTTTTAAGAAAACCCTAGCCGTCTTTCAATAGTCCAATTTTTTCGGTTGAGAACATTCGTGCCATTCTCTACCAGAAAAAAAAATCTCTCAAACCCTAGGCGCTAGCACTCCCCGGGTATCGAGTGAGTTCGCGGTGTGTATCCGATAGAGGACGTTCGCATACTGCAGCGTCTGGTGATTGTTCGGGTTGAACGTACAACAGCGCAACCAGAATCGAAGGATTTCGATTACAGCAACCAGAGGTAATTCTTAAAGCTTAGATCTTCTTAATCGTTTACTTGGGTCCTCGGGAGGGATTCGTAGATGTTTTTCACGTTTAGGAGTCCACGAATCCCAACACGAAATTCATGCAACCAGTGCATGGCCGGCGCCGGTTCCTCTGTCCCAGCCGATGCTGCCTCTAATCTGACATTTTTGCTTCATTTTACCCCAAAAATCTGAAATAATGACCAAAATACCTTTCCAAGGGTAAAATTTCAAATATGAAGGAATATGACTAGTTATTGAACAAAATGTATCACAAAAGAGCCTCAAATAACTAGGAATAATATGACTAATTTAGCCCCTACTAATTTTATTTGATTTTGAGAATAAAAGTTGCTCTTTTTTATCAAATGATATCCATTATGGTACAGTAACTTTGAGGAATTGTTTTTATGTTCTAGACATAGAAAATCAAGTTCTTAACATAAACAGCTATATACCATGAAAAGATAACACAATACATATGACATTATTGTTTAGGCCATGTAAATGAGAATCGCATCTCTAATTTAAGTTTGGTGACTTTGGATCATTTGATTAGGAATTATATGATACATGTAAATCATGTTTACTTGGTAAAATGACTAAGACCTCTTTTTCTAAGAAAGAGGAAAGGACTAAGAAATTATTAGAACTAATACATAGTGATGTGTGTGGACAAATGACATTGCAAACAAAAGGTGATTATCAATACTTCATAACCTTTATTAATGATTATTCTCAATATGGGTATTTGTATATTTAATGAAATATACACCTAAAGCCTTTGACAAGATTAAAGAATTCAGGAATAAAGTAAAGAAACAACTTAGTCAAAGTTTTAGAACTCTAAGATCCGATCGAGGAGGTGAATACTTAAGCTAAGAGTTTGAAAGTTATCCTAGAGATAATAGGATATTATTTCAATGGACTCCATTGCATACATGTCAACATAACATTGTATTCAAATCATGGAATTGAGCTTTATTAGATATGGTTCGATCCATGATAACATTTGTAAACTTACCAAAATTGTTTTGGGGATTTGCACTGGAAAATGTGTTTATATTTTAAACAGAGTTCCATAAAAAACCATTGATACCATTCCATATGAGTTATTTTTGTAAGAGACCAAAATTAGCTCACTTGAGAATTTGGGGATTTCTGGCTTATGTGCAGAGGGCAAAATCAGAGATAAGTGTTTGTTTATTGGATATCTAAAAGAATCTTATAGATATTATTTCTCTCTCCCTTCTAAAAATAGTGTGTTTGTTTCTAAGTAAATTATTTTCTTAGAAAAGGAATTTATACTTAAAAGAGATAGTGGGAGAAAAATTAAACTTCGTGAAGTTTAAGATATACAAATAAGCAAACAGTTGATGCCGAGTCTACTGACAAAATAGACGAACCTTCTAATACACATGAACCTAGTAGGTCAAGTAGGATATGTGTGGCATTTGAGAGATATGGATTTCTTATTAGTAACCACAATGATGTATTGCTCATAAAAGAAGATGAACCTATCACTTACAAGAAAGTTTTAAAAAGTTTAGAATCTGACAAATAGTTTGAAGCCATGAAGTCAGAAATAGATTCAATGTATGACTTTGTTTGACCCACCCCAAGGGATAAAACTCATAGGGTGCAAGTGGGTTTTCAAGAAGAAAATCAACATGGATGGTAAATGAATTACCTATAAAGTACAATTGGTTGCAAAAAGTTATCGTCAACAACAAAGTATTGACTATAACGAGTCTTTTTTAATAGTAGCAATGATAAAATCTATTAGAATACTCTTAGCACTTGCCACTCATTATGACTATGAGATTTGACAGATGGATGTACAAAATAGCTTTCCTTAATGGAAACCTGTTTGAGAACTATACATGACACAACCTAAGGTTTTCACATTCAAAGATCACACTAAAGTGTGTAAACTACAACTGTCCATTTATGGACTTAAGCAAGCTTCTAGGAGTCGAAACATCCATTTAATGAAACAATTAAAGAATTTAGTTTCATACAAAACATGGATGAAGCTTGTGTATACATAAAGGTTAGTGGGAATGCAATTGTTTTCCTATTACTATATGTAGATGACATGCTGTTAACAAGAAATGATGTCTCTACTTTTCAATAAGTGAAAGGGAATACTGATTCTAGTTTCCAATCTAATAAGGATGACTACAAGTTATAATCAGGCTACATGTTCATTTTGGCTGGTGGGGCAGTTAGTTGGAAAGGTTCCAAACTGGATTCAACTGCTTATTCAACTACTAAAGCTAAGTACATAGCGGCTTCTGAAGCGGCTAAAGAGGTGGTTTGTATAAAAAAGTTCACAACTGAACTAGAAGTAGTTCCTAGAATTGTTGATCTAATATCCTTGTGTTGTGATAACAATACAACCATTATACAAGCAAAGGAACCACAGTCTCATCAATGATCCAAACATATACTTAGGTGCTATCATTTGATTAGAGAAATCATAGATAGGAAAGATGTAAAGGTAGAAAGATTTCCTACTGATCATAACATAGCTAATCTACTTACAAAGGCATTACCCCAACAGAAACATAATGGTTATGTTAAGTCATTTGGTGTTCGATACATAAATGATTCGGTCTAGTGCAAGTAGAAGATTGTTAGAGTTATGCCTAGAACTAATACATTTGTATAATGTATTTTGCACATTTATCTAATAAAAGCACTCTTTATCTTTCAGTTTCTTTGTTTCAAACGTGTATATGTATAAAACTGAATGATAAAGTCCTTAACACAATATATAGTGTTAAGGAAAGTATGATAGAAACTATGATGTGAGATTCCTACTACACTATCTAGTACTTGTGCTTAAACTATCCCTAGTCATAGTATTAATAAGATAGGACATCATTAATGTGCAAAGACTAGTGCATATTATACTTTTGATTAGATAAAATGGTGGTTCTCACATCCATGAGTATTGTTATACTCAAAGTTAACACGTGTATGCTTGTTAGATGAACAAGTATATTAGATGACTTAACTATGAGATAATCACATGGATAACTATTTAGTGTCAGTGATAGAATCTCATTATAGCAAAATGTGCAAGTATCCTTAGACTTGAGATCTCTTAGGTATTTTGTTTATTGAGCGTTGTACTTTAATTCTAATCTTTGGAGTCTTATCAGAGACCGCCTATAGAATAGATATTGGATACAATACAAAATAAACAAAAGTAATTGAGAGGGTCAATACAGGATTCATTACTCCTAATAGTAAGGGTGTGTATCTTACGGCCACTTATATGGAATCATTACTTAAAAAGTCCTTAGCTAAGATGACCGTGTGTTGGAAATAGTTTCAAATGATATACATGTTGAGTAATGGATTCCTAGATCGAGTACTAATAAATTCGAACTAGAATTAATTATATTCTAGTGGGAGTTGGCACTAATTCTGTACTCTAAACTAAATGAGATATAGAATGATAAAAAGAGTTTATTACACTAATATTTTGCTCTTTTATGTTCATGTCAAAGCCACTTAACTTTCTAGACTTTTGGGTGATCATGATGCATTGCTAGATGCCTCTCATAATCAGCTAAATATGAATTTATTAATTAGCGCATTAATAAATTAATCTTAAAAAGAATTAATAAGTTAGTTCTAATTATTAAAAAGATTATTAATTCTATTGTGATAGAATTATTCATATTAGCTACTAATGGATTACAAAACCTAATAGGTCACACATAATAGATGAATTAGTACTCAAGATATTATATGATAATATTATAGGGTTAATTTGTGAGAAGAAATAATTACATGAGTGAAATATAAAGTAGTTATAATGGTTGAGATCAATTTGCAATTAATATGACCTTATGGGCTTAATTATGAAATTGAAAACCTAAGCCCATTAAATTAAGAAAAGGCTCCACGTTTTATTTCCATTGTGGTGGCCATTATTAGATTCACAAAATACATATATGTATATATATGTTAATTTCAAAAAAAAAAAAGTTTTTTTGAGAAAAAGAAACTATTTCCTTTTGTTCCTAAAAAAGAACCGCCGCCATAGAGAAAAAACATAGAACATTTTTCTTATTGTTTCTTCTTAGAATTAAAAGCCCTAGCTACTAATAAAATTTTCTAATAGAAAAATATTTGCGGTTCTTGAATGCTTTCCTCGCGTGGACTTTTATTAGAGAAATTTTTACACTTAGAATTTGGTGGTTCATGACTCAAACATTTTTCAGGAGGGTTCTGCACATGAAGAAAATTTTTAAAAGTTGCTTGATTAAGGTAATCAATTTTTCTTTCCTTTAGTTGGCCTATTTAATTTTATACGAGTGATCTTATTGTGTGGATTTTGTTTTATTTTTCCGCTGTGTATAAACTGGTTTGTATGATCGAAATCCAACATGCACATGGCTTTTTTTGGAAACTTTCTTTAAACTCAACACTTTCTAAATTTAGAAACTTTCTATGTATAGAAACCATTCCTTTTTAGAAAAATTTCGTTTTTGGAAGCATTTCTTTTTTAGAATCCTTTTATAAATATAACTTTCCTTTTTTGGAAAATTTCTATAAATAAAACATTCCTGTTTTGGAAACTATCTAAAAATGAAAACTTTTCAAATTTCTCCATTTCACATGGGAGTTGAAGTAATTGATTCTAAGTCTTGTTTTATGCAAGCAAACATATGCTTTCAAGTTCATGCAAAAAAATTTGTGAAAATCATGTGATTGTTTTTGGAAAATAGCTCTTACTAATGATGCTTGATACAAATGTTGTATATGGAAATGTGCCTTTGGAAATTTGAGGAACAAGAGAAACTTAGTTCGACTTACGTATTAAGCTATCTCGATATGATCTGCTGTGGAAGCTTTATGAAATATAAAAATGGTAAGCATTGAGTACTCAATGAGGGCACAACCTTTATAGTAGTCTTAGTTAGATGGAGGATGTCTTTTGGTTGGTGGCCACCTCCAGGAGATAGGCTCCTTTAATCAAGGTGAGAGTGTAGGAGTCTAGAGCCAGTCCTTAGCTAGTGACAGTGTTTAGAAGGAACCAACGACTGGGCGTTGGACAACTAGATTGGGATTGAGTGAGAGATGGAGGAGTATCTCACTCGGTAGGTCGTACACCTACCTGATAGTTTGGGATTACACATAGTTACACTATGGGTAGGAGCTACCACTGTTCCATTACACTATCGGTAGTTTGAGATTGCATGTAATTGCACCAGTGGGTGGGAATTACTTTTATGCCCTTACACTACTAGTTTTGACATTATAGACTATGAATGCTCCATAAACATGTAAGAAAGCCTTGGAAACTCTAAAATTGATACCCGTGAAAGTACTTACTGTTGCCCAATACTTTTATCTATTCTTGTTCATGTTAAAATGTTTTAACTCGAGCATGCATCATGAAATATTTTATTCAGCCCATCGCACATATGTGACCTTTTAAGATTTCTTATCTATGTTTTTAAATTTATGGTTTTTAGAATATCCTGAGTTCTACTCATGTTAGGATTACTAAGTTTCAAAAGTGGGATTTGTCTTCTTTATTTGCTTGGAATGTTATATTCGTCAAGTTTAAACTTTTATTTTATTACATTTGCCTACAGACACTACAATAAAAGAAAGGGATTTCCTAATGCGAAAAAGCGTCAGGATAGTAGGGCTTTAGTGACGCTTTGGGACAACATCGTCTAAATTTAAGTCACAATAGGTAGTATTTTTCCCGACACTTTTTAGCGTCACAATAGGTTATATGTTGTGACGCTTAAAAGCGTCAGGAAATGTGTAATGTTATAACACTAATTAGTGTCACAATAGGAGGTATATTGTGACACTTAAGAGCGTCAAGAAAAGTCTAATGCTATGACACTATTTATCATCAAAATAGATTCTTTGTTTTGATAATTATTAACGTCAGGAAAGATTTCATATTATGACACTATTTAAGGTCACATAAGTGTTGTGCCGCTATAAAGTGTAGGGAAAAGTGCATGTTATAACACTATTTAGTGTCACAATAGATACTATGACGCATGAAAGTGTCAAGAAAAGTGTCATATTATGATACTATTTAGTGTCACAACAAGTGATGTGACGCTTAATGTGTCAGGAAAAGTGTCATGTTATGACACTATTAGTGTCACAATAGGTGTTGTGACACTTGAAAGTGTGAAGAAAAGTATCATATTATGACATTATTTAATGTCATAATAGGTTCTGTGACTCTTACAGTCATCAAGAAAAATGTCATGTTATGACACTATTTAGTGTTACAATAAGTGCTATAATACAATGATATTGGTTTATTGCTATATAAAACTGTTTAATCTACAAATCAAATACAATTGCTAAATGCATTAATAAAGGTGAAAATAATAAAAAATAGAACACATTGAAAAGAAAATCTATTCAAATATAAGTTTCATAACATCCAAATTTAACATTCATAGTCATAAACAAAAGTCGTTCAAAAATATAAGTTTCATAACATCATTGCATTACGACCATCCAAAATTTTGAACATTATTGTTGTGAGTACAACTATTTTTCTATGTAGGCACTTAGGCATTTGGTGTTGGGTGAAGATGTAGTCCAAATGAGCTTCAGCAACCATTATCCTCTTAAGGCAAGCTTTATCAATTTGATGACATTCCTCTAGATCGAATACTTGTAGGAACTATTGAAGTCAAGTCAAATAGAAACACTAAATAAATATATATGCATGCTAAAAAGAATCTGAAGAAAAATTGATTAATACTTTGTTACCTTGGCCATATCGTTTTTTTTTTTTTTTTTTTTTTGGTATCTTTACTAATGAATCTGCATGGATTGTGGATAGATAATTCTATTAATTAGTAAGCTGGCCTCAAATTTCTTATAAGTATGCATGTAAAGCACTCAAAGAAAATATCCCTGAACTTTTAGCAAATTAACTCTAAGTTTAAGAAGAATATTACAACTTTATTACATTTCAGAATTGGGATTAGTTGTACTTGTCCTATCAATAAAATTTCATTTGGCATATGACCAACTTCTTCCAGTCATAATATAACTATATTCTAAAGAACTAATTCTACAGAACTTCAAATCCATGCTCACAACTAGATGACAATGTACTCTGTTTAATGTATACGTCACTTTTCAGTTCCTTTTCCCTATCTTGCAATCCAAAAAGTAGTTTAGACTTAACTGAAAAACATTTTCCCAAAAATAAACAAACAACCTAAATTAGTTTCAAATATGTTGTGCATTGTTTCCCCTCCAATGGGCCACAGTTCATTATGAATGAAGTTCATGTTTTCACTAAAAAAAAAAAAAAAAAGATTAGGCAAAGCATGAAAAATGGAAGCAAGGCAATATTTTGAATAAGTTATTTCTCATTGTGTACGAAGACATCTCAAACCCAAAAGTACATAAGTAAATTAAAGAAAGCTGCTCCATCTACAGAAGCAAATAAAATTTTAGCAAGCGATTGTATTGTTAAACTAATTTTCTAGGGTTCCATGTCCCAATGAATATTAATTTGGACTATGCTAGTAAATATTTTTAAGATGATCATGCTTTCATTCAGGTAGGAAATACAAGAGGACTTTCAAACTCCTTCAGATAACAAAGCACAATTCCAAAACAAGGTACATTGCATATTATGCCCAAAGGGAGTACATATTAAACCATACCTTCCCCATAAAGTTGTAGTCTCTGAACAACTGCTTTTACAACAGAAGCCAACTCTCGTACTGCATCTAGTAATATCTTGTTGGCCACTTGATCACCTTTCTCTGCACAAAAAACTACATATGGAACAAAAGCAGCAATTTAAGCCCAAGAAGGATCAATATAAGTCCACCTAAACGTCAAAATATCTATCATCAACAATCTTATTGTTTACTTAGTTAAGTTGAGCTAGAATTCTTAGTATATTTTGACTTTAATTGTATTCAAATATATTATTTAATCAATGCTCAGTATCATCAGCGCTTCTTTTCTTTAGTGCCCATTGGGGGGGAGCTTCCTTAAAAATGAAGATTATCTGGATCTAAGTAAAAAAATACCTAGAACTCTGATATGATATCTATTTAACAAGAAAGGTAGTGAAAGAACAACAATTAAGATCACTCACCATTAAGGATCCAAAGATGGAACATACTCTAATATAAACCATTATATTTGTCTGCCCATATCATGGTTCACAATACAAAAACTAGTACTAGTACAATTGCTACCACTGAAGCTATGTATAGAAGGAAAGATGGCCCAACAAAACAAGATAGTCCAAAATATAGATTTAAATAGTATGCGAAACACGTGAATAAAAATATTAATCAAATGATAGGAGGTAGAGTACAACAATTTATCGGGTTGTATTTCTAATTTCCAAATCTTAGCTACTGAAGTTATTTCATGTTCCCCTGGTCACGAAGAACTATAATTGTAGAGCCCACCACACACAATACAATGCCAATATTCCCATTTTTTACAAATTTTCCTTCAACAAGTATGTGCAAGAGAGCACTGTGAATGAAAAAAATAAAATGAAGACATGACCAGTCCTTAATGATATAGAATGCATTATTATAATGCCAAAATAGTAGGAAAATTAAACTTTTCCTAACAATAATACTTAAAGCATCAGTCACTAGCACAACAAGAACAATATGTCTTGTAATACCCCACCCAAAACCACCTTTGACCTATGGGGAAAAAGGCATGCATTGCATAGCATCTCACATTTCATGTGATATCTTCAAATTATTTTTGCATGGGTGCATGTGATTTTCAAGGTTGTGCTTGCATAAAATTATTTAAATGTGTTCTTGCATTACTTGAGAGTTGTTTTAAGTGAAGTTTAGTAGAGGAGATGGAGTGGAAAGAATTTCCTAGAGAAATATTATCATCGGAGTTAATTTGGAATAGCGGTTGGGTTTGGTGATTTTCCTTGGTTACCCGAGTTCAAATCTTACCTCTTGCGAATCTTAGTTTTCCTTTTGAATTATTTTCTCTAGATTTCTTCATGCTTTGGCCGAAAAACCCTAGCCATCCTAGTGAATTTCAGCGCCATCATCTAAGGAGATAAGTCTCCATATTTATCTCCTAAATTCAAGGATTTTTTATGGGGATAAAGTTTAATTTTATTTCCAGCTTTTATTCTTTGATTTTCGGAAATCCTAATTAGAATAATTAAATTCCATCTTGGTTTTAATGTATCAGATTTTGTAATTGATAGTTGGAACTAAATTGTTATTTTTCTAGTTAGATACCTTGTTGATTTTGAACATAGAACCCTAGCTAAAAATCTGAAAATTTTTCCAGCTTAGTGCCGCCACCTTTAGGAAATTTTATCCTAAATCCTTTAGCAAATCAGATTTTATTTCAATCCTAAATCAACTAGGTTTTACTCTCTCTTTTTCCTGCAGAATTTCGGCAGCCTTGTGCATGCACAAGCTGCACAAAATTCCTGCACTCCTAAGTGCAATCAAACTCTTCTAACCCTAGCTCAAATCACCTAGAACACCCCTCACCAAATCAGATTACTGTGGCGACACAAAATCAGATTTTATCCACAAAAAAATTCCAGAATTTCGGCCAGCTTCAAACCAAGATTTTCGGCAGCTTCAAACCAGTATTTTCAGCCGGCTTTGCTTAATGCAATGACCGAAAATTCTGCACTCCAACCACCACTAAAACTCCCTATTGAATTGGCCAATTTCAACACTTAAAGAACTTATTATTTCCTCTTTGAATTGCGGACAGATTAGCAACCAAAACAGCCTGAATTTTTCCTCTTTTGTTCAGCAAATTTTCGCACAAAAACCACTGCATGTGCACAGGATTTTCGGTGACCAAAAGCTGTGCAAACTCTTCCTTGATTAGCCAAAAAGACCTGAACACACACAACCCTTTCTTGAGAAATATTTCGGCCAGCATAAGAGAACAATTCCAGATTATTTTCTCCTCTTAAACCTTCCCAATTTCAGTAGCAAAAAGGGGTACAACAAACTGCAATTTTCGCCCTTGCTGTCTAAGAAACCGAAAGCCATTAGGAGTCCTTCTTAGCACTACCATCTAACCCTAAATCAAACTTCTCTAACCCTAAATCACAGTAGCCAACCACTCCCTCCTTCCTACACGAAAATTTCAGCAAGAACTCTTCTGCAATTTTTGAAAATCCCAAGAGCAATTCCTAGCAAAAAACCAATCACACCCTAAGGTAAGCAAAAATCATCTCAACCTCTTGAATCCTTTCTTCCGTCAATTCTTCTCTTTTCCTTCCCTTGAATCACGCCACCTAAAGGCTAATTTCATCCTCTTTAGCTACCTTCAGACAAAAGGAAGAAAAGAAGGCAGCTTTTCTCTTCTTCTCAAATGAACTCGGGACGATCACCATAGGAGCATCGAGATCTTGATAACCCGGTTGTTTCAAGGTAAGGAAATTCTTACCCTTGATGTCGAAGTTAAGGTCTAATGAGATTGATGATGTCTAGGGAGGTATGAAGGCATGATGTAAGTGCTTAGTTGGGATATATGAATATTTTGAGACGAGTAATTAGTTAAGCTTATTCGATGGATAGCAATGCTATATTCTATTGTGGTAATGATGGATGTAAATTGTGATGGCCAAGGCAAGACCTTTTTGATATATTAATCATGTATTTGATGGATGTAGGGTCATAGTGTATGAACTTTGAGAAGTAGATAATTTATTTGGGGGTAGTTAATGGATTGTGAATTGTTATGGGAATAAATGAGTTTAATGCATGTTTGAATCAATTGAGACTCTGATCATGATATTATGTTATTCTAGATCAGGAGGGTATTTGAAGGAAGTAAGCTGTGATTTTATCTTGTTTATCTGAGGCATATCAAGTAAGTCCCCGCATAAACTCTTTTGTTAAATGTTGTGATGGCAAGTCTATGTTGTAAAGCTTTGTGAAGCTATTGTTAAACTATGTTTGCTTGGGTTGTAAACGTGGATATTTACTCTTTTATCGGTTTTGTCAAACTAACAATTTTATCAAGAACACTATTCTTTCTCCTAAATTTTTAGAAAACTCTTCTAAAGAAAACTATATTTACAAAGCCAAGATATGAAATATTTTGAATCAAGAATTGATGGATATGTTCGTTGAGTACTCAATAAGGGTAGGCTAACAATACTAGTCTTGGAGGGCTTGAGTAAGTCTTCTGGCAGGAGGCCACCTCTAGAAGATAAGCTCGACTTGAAAAGGTGATAATGTTGGCTGGTCAGGCCGGTCCGAGCTAGCATTTGTACTAGGTAAGGTATTATTTATTTTCCCGGCATGGATACCTGGATGGTTTTGTTAGGTGTAGAGAAGGAGGAGTATCTCACCTGGTGGGCTGTACACTCACCTTGATTAGAATGCCCAACGTGTGGTAATCTGGTCCAGGCAAGGTGCACAAAGTGTGGTGCCTTGTCCTCATTAAGCCTAACGTGTGGTGACATGACTATTTATTCGAGTGGATAATTTATTCTGTATAAAGTGTGATAATGAGAAAAACCCACTCCTTACAAAGAGAAAATTATTTATGACTTGCCGAATATTTCTACAAATATTTTTCACTATGCATACACGAACTGTTCAAAGTACCATGTGCACACACAGGACTTACTGAGATTTAATCTCACATTGTTTTATATCATGTTTTCAGGAGATAGATTATGCTGAGCAAGCGGGGCATATGATAGTTGAAGCTTTTGTTATTTCTTTCCATTATGTTCTAGGAGACAATTGTTGGTTCAAGTTTCTGATCGGATATTTGTTTTTATTTAGTTTTGCTCGTGTTTGAGCCATGTAATAAGAGTTTTCCGTTATTTATCTAAGTTTGATTTCTTTGGTTATCTTTACATTTTTATACCGCGTTTTAAAGACCCCTTGTCCTCCGGGACGGGGCAACATCCCCGCCCTTTTTGGGTACGTAGTAGTGGGGTGTTACATGTCTCATAAAAGTTAATAAAAAATTTTGAAACATAAGAGTCTTATTGGCTATCAGCCCAATCCAACAAAGTGGCTCATGCAGATATCCATGTCCTAGTAAACCTTCAGTAACATTCAGAACAAAGAGATACACACACAGACATGCATACACTCGCGTGCATACACGCACACATATATTGCAAGAATGTTAGCTCCATTCCTACAGTGCTATATTTGTATTATCAAAAGCAAGGTATTTACTTTTTTTAGTATGGTAATCACTACTTTAAAAAGGAATAGAAAAAGACTTCTGTCACCTAGTTTGGAATTTTCTTGCCAAAGCTTGTGAAGAGAAGGACAAGAGAAAGTCTTGAAATATGTTCACTAGGGAGAGTTGGAAAAGAAGTTATTGTTCACTTGGATATGTGGTTTAGAGACAAGAGTTAATCGACTTTTATGGTTGATGATGCATACAAGTTGAGGCCTTGTGTTTGAGTTTTGAAGTTACAAAGGAAAAGAAATGTGTGTTTCTTGGCTTAGGTCTATCTCAAATATGGTGTGGGGATGGTTGTGCTTGCAATCCCACATTTGCTGGTACAATTTTGTCTTGTTTTTGGGAGTTCTTGATTACTACAATGCTACAGGGAACACTACAATGCCTTTTTTCTTCCATGCAATTTCATGTAGTTCAAAAGGAATAGACCCAACAGAATCTCATAGTCTAGTCCTTCCTTTATCCTATTGAACATTAACACTATTCCAGATATAGGTGTCTAAATTCTTCTCTCTTTTTATTATTTTCAAAATAGCTACATTTTGGTTGATATTCACGAATTGTAACATCAACTTCCATTTAGAATTCCAAGTAATTTGAGCTAATAGTTCCACTCTGCATATTATTATTGGAATGTGTGCCCTTTTAGACTAGATTTCTTATGTAAATATCGAATATTTTGTTAAAAGAATTTATTTCAGAAATCGTTTGTGAATTTACTTTTTGTTTGTACACAATTTCGTTGGAAAAGACCCATTATGTTTAAATAAATGATCCATGTGAATGGAGGTCTTTCATAGTAAAGTATGGATCATGGGTTATTTAAACACATAAACATTTGTTCTAAATCGATTGATGAGAATGGGAATCTCATCATGTTTAGGTTATTATGTTATGAATTATAAATGGGGAATGGTTTACCTTTAGCCAGTGAGTAGTCCACTCATTTAATGACATAAGCGTATTTCAAATACGTAGAATATGACCTGTAGTAGTGGTTTCTTAAAAGTACTATATGGTAGAAACCTAGACTACTATTGTTACAACGTGGATTAGAACTCTACGACTTGAGTATGAGTTGGTGGTCTAACGAAGCTGGAAGCATATACTTTGATATGCCATAGTTGAGGTTCTATCGTAGGGCCAATATACTTGCATGTTGGGTATGTGTGACTAGTTAGTTAAAATAGACTTGTACAAGATAGTTTCTACACTATATCGCCCCTTGTGGTTGTCTAAATGATCTAAATATCCAAGGCCTTAGGAAACATGACTTGGATGTTTGCTTTAGGGTAGCTCCCCTGGAAAGAGAAAACACTCCAGGAAGTCGTGGATCATTGGACTAGAAGCCTAAGGATGGTAGATGTCATTTAAAGGGGTGTTAGTACACTTCTTCCTCTCTAAATGTACAGCGATGTGTAGAGGGGTATTTTAGTTATTTTACCTGTAGGTCGAAGACTTTGCTAATGCAGCATTGTCCTTGGGGTCAATATTTTCTTATGGTGATATTATGAACTATTTAAAATGCAAAATACGGATATTTATATCGTAGGGGTATTTTGGTCATTTTAGTAGCCAAGGCAATGTGTTTTTTTGGTCCTCGGAATAGCCCGTAAGTCCTAATTAATTTTTTAGGTTGAGAAATTGATCTCAGTTGAGAGGGTTTTATTTTATTTAGGAAGTCTAATTTATTATTAGACTGAAATAAAATAAATTGAGAGAAATTTATTATCTAGTTTAATTGGTTAATTAATTATTTAGGGTCTAGGTCCAGTTTGAATAATTAGAAAATTAACCGGAACTTAAACTAGAGGAAAATAATTATTACTTAATTATTTATTAGGTTATTTATTTAATTAATCCCAAGAAATAAATAATTAAAGTTTAATTATTTTTTGGTTCATTTGGGCACATTAATTATTTATTGAGTTATTTATTTAATCCCAAGAAAAATAATTAATGTTTATTATTTTGGGCTTTTCGGGTTCAAAAAAAAAAATAAATATTATTTTGGCCCAATAGCCTAGATCATAGGATTTTTATGAACATAGTTCAGAAGAGTTTAGAGAGAAGCTAAAATTTATTTTGTTAATAATATTCGGGTGTTTGAAATATTAAATCCTGGGGATATTATTATTATTATCAAAATAATTATTTTTTGTTTCATGACTCTTGGCTTTCTGTGTGAAAATATAAAATAAATTAGAAAAAAATATAATTTCTCCCCGAGACTCTTGGCTCTCTGTCTCTCGTGTCTTTTCTCTCACTGGCTTTTTGGTTTTTGTCTTCTTAACATAAGAAACCAAATGAAGCCAACTGTGAGGAAGAGGAAAAATCTAAGAGGCTCTTCTCATCCCAATTCTGTGCTCACCAACTAGAGGTTAGGCTGTGGAATATTCTGATAACTAAAGAGCCAAGCATTCACCGGAGGTGAAGAAGTTGGTACCGAAACTTCAACCACGGGAGAAAAGGAAGCTGTTTTTTGGTGATTCAATTCATTCAACCATAATCTTCAAGGTTTAAGGCACCAAGAGGTATGGTTTTAATCTCTCCATGTTGCTGCCATGCTCTATTCATGATTTTATTTCTCCATTTTTACTCCTGTATGCATGCTCTCTAGTTTTTCAAATTCCTTCAAGTGGTATCAAAGCATTGGATTTGATTGGCTTAGGAAGCATGTTAGTTAATAAAACATGGAGAAGATCATTGTTTGGTACTTAAACATGTGATGCTTCGCTGTTTTGGTATAGGATAGACATTTTTGTAAGCTTCACAGTGGAAGCATATGATGCACTGTAAACTTTTGGCTTAGTGATTTTGATCATGTAAACTCAATTTAAATGGGTATAGGCAATTGTGATTTTGGTTTGGATGTGTTTTTTGAAAGAAAAATGTCCAAAGAAGCCAATGGAAGTGAAAAAGAAGAAAATTTGCAGACAGAATGCAGAAAAACATCGCAGAGAAGATGATAATTATTCTTAAGCCGCCGACACTATAGCCGAGCCAAGCCGAGCCGCCATTGTTGCTGTGTCTAGAGCCGCGTTGCCAGGGAGCCACCTGGAGCCGACGCACGAGCCAATTGCATTGCAAATTTGCAATTGCTTCTGGGTTTGCGCGCGGGTAAACGGTTCAGCACGCGGGTCGCTAGCGTAGGTGCAACGCGGGCGGGTGCAGAGCGGGTCGCGGGTGTGGTTGGCTTCGTGGGTCGCAGCTGCTTGTGATCCAGTGTGGCTGGTTCATTGGGGCCACGGTGGACCGCAGAGCAAATGAGCTCTGATCTAGTGTGGTGGGTGCATGTGGACCGCCAGTTAATTTTTGTGTGTTTTTTTTTTCTTAATTTTGGTCCCATACCAGGCAAAGTTAACATTTTTACAATTGTTTATATTCTTGAAATATATTTGCATGAAAAATATTAGTAAGAAATTTTAGGATTAAACAAGACCATTAACTAATTAATTAATTAATGTGTTTAATTCTATTATTTGGACACTTAGGTTTAAAAATAGAAAAACATGAAAACGTTACTGTTTTCTAGCATGCTATTTTTTTTGTGTACCTATGTGCGTGTTTTCTCAAAGACCAAAGTCTTTGGGAATATTTATACAAGGAAAATATTTTTCTTTAAAAATTAAATGGTTATTTTAACTTGAACAAAAATTAATCCTTTGATATTTTCTCAAAGGATTTAATTCTTGACATAGAAAATATATTGGATTTAGATATTTTTGTAAGTTAAAATAGAAAGCCATTTTATTTTATTTTACACAAGAAAAATTATTTTGTTAAATAAACTTGAGACCAAAGTCTCTAGAAAATTTTAATTGAAATTTTTTTTAAACCATTAAGTTTTAATATGCTGCTGCCATGCTTTGTTCATGATTTTATTTCTCCATTTTTACTCCCGTATGCATGCTCTCTGGTTTTTCAAATTCCTTCAATTATTCATAACATAATTTGAAGTCTCTGACTACCTATTGCTTAGGAGAAAAGAAAATCATTTCAAGAGAATTTTATTTTGACATGTTTTTTTTCTAAGGAAAATAAGGACAACGTATTACCATTTATTTAAGAACACAAAAAAAAAAAAAAAAGCGCTTACATCTATCTCAATTAGCTCATAATATTTCCTACGTTTCATCAATGAGAAAAATTCTTGAATTCCACTTAACAATATGATATTAAAGAAAACATTAAAAAAAAAAAAAAACTTTTCTCAAAGTTACAAATTTTCCTTCAGAACATCCAACAACCAATCAGAGCTTCAAGATAACCTTAGACATATCTTTTTCATTACTCTAACAAGTTCCCAGTTTCCACATTATCCAAACTGTTGAAACTAACCAACCAATCCCCCCCCCAACACCAAAATAAATAAATAAATAAAAATTTAAAAAATTATGTCCAAACTGAAATAATATATGAAATCAAATCCATTAACAACATCCTACCCACATTGAAACAGAAGCTTCACTAAACCTTCATAACAGTAACTTGTTCAGTCATGATTAACAAAAGTACCTATCAGTTGGCAATAATTTCCAATCAATAGAGACTACTAATAGAAAAAATGATTTACTTCAATATAGTGAAATACATTCCTGCTAAAGACCTTTCTGCTTAATGATGAAGTAGATCCAATGAATGAGCTAGAAGTAACAGCTAACCTAAACCTAATCCAATTAGTTGAGTACATTACCGCTGCATTCTTTTAACAGATCTAAACCTAATTTCAGAACAATACGACAACACTAATAATGGTACAAATAATAATTCACTGGAAAAAATTTCCCAAAAATTAATTCTCATATGATTTTAAACACTGTTATTCATAAACAGGAAAATGAAAACAGAGCTTCAAAACCCTACAAAATTGGATTTGAGATTGAATTGGGGAAAGAGTGAAATTTTTGGGACAAGACACAACAACAAATACGGTGGCAAAATTTTGAAGGAAATTTCGAACATAGAGACGAACGAAACACAAAGATGGCTTTTGAGGATATGTAAAGAACATAGAGACGATGCCCCCGTGAGTTTTCTACCAAGAAGGAGATTTTCCTCAATCAATTAATAAAAAAGCTGAAACTCACACTCTTTATTTTGAGGAAATTTCAAAAGGGGAGCCCTTTCTTTTGTGATACTGCGAAAGTGTCATTATATATTACATTATCTATTTTGACACTTAAAAGTGTCGTACTATTGTGAAATTTTACTAATTTATCAAAACTATGTCATTTTGTTTTTACTATCATGACGTGTATAAATGTAGCGTCATTATAGACAATATATTATTACACTTTATAAAAAGTGCCATTAAAAATGTGTTAGAAAAGTCCATTTTTCTTGTAATTATATTATTATTATTTATCATTCCTAGCATTCCTATTGCTATTATTATACATTCCATTCATAATATTTTACTATTGCTATTATCAGGAATATTATACTATTATTACATATAAGTAATATTATTTTTACTATAAATATTATCCATATTATTATTCCTATCTATCTATCTATCTATCTATTATTATTATTATTATTATTATTATTATTATTATTATTATTATTATTATTATTATTATTATTATTATTATTATTATTATTATTATTATTATTATTATTATTATTATTATTATTATTATTATTATTATTATTATTATTATTATTATTAGGAAGCAAAATCCAATTTGGCTACTTAATCTATTCATTAATTAGGTAGGCCCACATCTTCAATAAAGTAAGTGCAAGGTGTCAAGTGGGACCCACAACCTTTATTAAAGTTTAGATAATTATTATATTTATCCTAATATTTTATATTAATTGTTTTTATTTTATAGTTTTCTAAAAACTTCCAAAAGTTTCCATAATATTCTAAAGATTTCAAAAAGCTTCCATAATCTTCCATAACTTTCTAGGAGGATGAGTCACCATGCCAAGTGTCCTTAAGGTTTCTAGAAATGGTAAATCACCATTCCAAGTATCCCTGTCATATTTGTTTACTTCCTACCTATGCTCTTATCCAAGCTTCTAACCTAAGCTTCTTAACACTATAGGATAAGGGAGAAGGAAGAAGCAAGAGAGAGAGGGGGGGCGGGGGGGCGAAAATGAGAGGGAGAAAGGAAGAAGAGAAGAAAGAAAGGAAACAAAAAGAAAAAAAAAAAGGAAGAGAGAGAGAGAGAAAGAGATTAGAACTTTAAAGGATTGATTGCTTTAGGAATTAGCAAAGATGATATGAGTCCCATTTATTTTATGAAGCCATTTTGGCATGTGATTTTCTGAAATATATGAAAATGAGTATTTTATGAACATGGATATTATGTGTCCTACTAAATTCATTCTCATTGTGAAATATGTTTTGCTTATGTTCATAGGACTAGTGTTCATATGGTACTAATGTTACCGATTGGACTAATGTTCCTTCCGGTGGTTATTACAATTTAAATTTGAAAGATAGTGGGACCACTAATCTTCATGTGCAGAAATATTTGTTATGTGTTAATTATGAGATCTTATGTGTTGTGTACAAGTTGTTTTGTTGAAAAAATACCATGAAACCTATTTTATCTAAAAATCACTAGCACACACGGACACACTAAGTGTTTTTGCACTCACACATTTTTCTATATATTTTTAGGATCTAATTTATAGATTGGTGATTAGAGTGTGCAATAGAAGTATGATGTTGAAGAAACTATTATTAGTTTATCTTTTGAAGATATTGTACATACTTAAGTTGTACTTTCAAATTTATGATCAATGAATACTCATTTAAGGATTTAGAATGTTTTCGTTGTGTTAGGTTTATTTATCCGTTATAAAGAAGCCTTGTCTAGGAGTTCAGACAGGGTGACATCCCATGAAGATAAAGCCCACTACGCCATGCAAATGTGGGGGTGTTACAAGATAGATTAAAATTATTTTTAAGCTTATGGAGATGGCATTCAAGAATGAAGCGAGAGAATGCTAAGACTTTCTTCTCAAACTTACTTGAACACATAGGTTCGACTAAATTAATTTCCTACTTGGCTCAAAGAAATTAATCTAGAAAAGTCTATAATCAAGCCATGTAATTAAGTCCATTATCATATTATTAATATGTTGATATTTATGCATGCCAAATGATGAGACCACTAATAAATAATTAAATCCCTCAAACTATATTAAATCTAAAGCTTTTCGTTTATATAGTAAGAATTAGAGTTCTTTTACGAGAACAGATTATTGGGCATACCCAAGCCTACTAGACATTGAGCATGTTCAAGTTATGGAATTTGATTCTAGATTAATAGGTTGGATTTAACTAATATCTTTATCCCAATTGGGTACACCCAAGTATAAAGAATATTAGAGGCTAAGTTAGGATAACACTAAATGCTTTCAGATTAAAAGATGTTAATCACCCAATAAGCCGGTAGTTATATTTGATGTAATTGGTATTCAATACCTACCACTAACTTAAGAGTGGTTTGTTGGGCACACCTAAGGTCATTCATAAGAAATTTAGATACCGCTCCACTAATAAAGCTTCAAATGGGTTTTCCCGAATTAATAGTAGGGGCTACCGATTTGAGTAAAATAGTGGAATAAATACGCATTTATTGAAGACATAATTAAATGTATTTCATGTGCATACACATTGTCTAATATCTCTTATCTTTTGTCTAGGTCATTTGTATCATGTCAACCAATTTGCACTTACGTAGCATATTGGAAACAAATAAACTTACCAAGACTAATTTCTTAGACTAGTCTAAAAACTTGAGAATTATTCTTAAGTTAGAAAAATTGCTACATGTTAGATGCTCCTATTCTACTATCTCTAGCCATAGATGCACCTGTTAATGAGCATGAGGTTCACAAGAAGTATAAGGAGGACAGTAGCACATTGTATCATGTTGGCATCAATGAACTCTGAGCTGCAAAAGCAATATGAGCATATGGATGTTTAGTCTATCATCTTGCATTTGGGAGAGTTATTTGACCAATAAGCAAGAATGGAGAAATATGAGATCTCTAAATAGTTATTCCATTCTAAGATGGTAGAGAGTGCTTCTTAACTACCAGATGAATAGAATTGAGACCATGTTGCCTAAGTTGATCAATCTTCACAAAACTGTTGAATCTTCCATAAAGAAAGTAAACAATGCAGTTATGTTTGTGAATTCTTCTACTCCTAAGAAGAAAGTTCTAAGAAGAAAATTCCAATTAAGCCCAAAGGTGGTGTAAAGAAGAAGGAGACAGACACTAAAGGCGCATATCACCATTGTGGGAAGATGGGCTATTAGAAGCATAATTGCAAAAGCTACACAGAGACCGTTAAGGTAAAGAAAGCGAAAGAGAAGCTTGCGAGCACTTCGATTTCTAGTCCTACTATGTTTATGATTAAGATCAATACTAATTTGAATAATGGGATATAGGTATTCAATACAATAACTTTGACAATTAGTGACGAAGTATTAAATGAGGTATTGTCATAATGTTACAAAAAGTATTCCTTGCATGACGAAAATCATAGTTTGTCACTTAATTTCACAAGTTGAATATTTCTCATAATGATATTTTACAATGTCACATACTAGCTTCGTAAGATATTTGGCACTAATATTTCACACCAGCTAGAGGCGAAGTGAAATATTTTTTGTCATGGTAACAATATTATGTGACGTTTTAATTTTGCCATCAATGTACTACCTTTTTATGATGAATTATATAACGTCGTTATTTACTATAGAAATTTAACATTACATCAATAATATTATTATTCATTATCTGTGACAACTTTCATTATGTCATGTATTTCATAACTATTTGGTGACTGATGCATAAATTTTGGGTGTATAAAAATTATCAAATTTAAATCCATCCCTTAGTCAGGTTTTAATTAAAACATTAATCCCAAAATACACATATGAGTAAATATTTCATCGCAAACATAGTATAGGGAATTAACAAGTATCGATTCTCAATGGACCATGTACACACTAATCATTGTTCATTCATTGTTTAACCGACCAAATAAAGTTATAAGATAATAAAAAGAAACATAAAGAAATATATACAACTCAAGGATGTAGGAATATGTAATTTAGGAACAATCCTAGAAAACATGATAATGAATCATTTAACAACTATCTCAATTAATCATCATCTTGGCATCATGAAAGAATATAAAGTAATGTTCAATCGTTTCCCAAGTCATGAATTCACTTAGATAGATTCCACTTATTTCCCAATCAATGGAATCACTATCTCTTGATTAAATTAGCCGATTTCCCAATCAAACCAACATAACCAAAAGATACATTAAATATAATTCCTCATAAACATGAAATTAGTCAACAACCCTATACTCTAGGCGAAATTAACTAGTCTTTGATTACTTAAGTTCTTTGGTCTTAACTTCGTTTCCCAAGTCCATTAAGTAATAACAAGTATAAAACTAATAAAATTAAATCAACTCCTAACGTCATTTCCCAAGTAAATTAGAAGTAAATCTAATTTAATCAATTCTTCTATAATCACAAGCAATCAAACACCAAAAATGATAGAAAATTAATCAAATAGCTAAATTAATACAAAAATCATGAATCCCAAAATATTGTCAAATTACAATGAAAACATTAAATATATCATTATTCTAGAAAAAGAAAGCAAAGGTCAAAGAAAGAACTCATAGACATGCCTCATTCTTCTTCCTTGAAGACTCTCTTGAACAATGCTCATTGATTTGATGAATTCCTCCCTTCAGTGAGTGATTTACTAATTTGATCCTTAAATTCATACTCTTATCTTGTGATTTTCTTATTTATATAAGCTTCCAAGATGCTAAAATCCACCCCCTAAGAGTTTTGGGCCAAGTATAGATTGAAAAATACCAAAACTCTTGGAAATTACCAAATCCGAGCCAAAAATTGGAAAGTTTGCCGATGTTGCACAAAGCGGAGCCGGTGTCAACTTGGAGGGTCATAGTTGGCGCAGGCCATGCTCTATTTTTTCCTAAAATTTCCCTTGTTGGCCAGAATGGGGCTGACGTCAGCTCCAAGGGTCACAGATGATGATAGTTTTATTGTTTTTTCGTCGTTTTCTACAATAAAATCCCAAAACGCCTTTCCAAAGGTAAAAAATCAAATATGAAAGAATATGCCTAGTCATTACAATAAATGTGTCACAAAATAACCTTAAATAACTAGAAAAATATAAATAAATTTTGCCCCTATCAGTGACATATACGTACATCACCAAAAAATAAGTATTAATAACAATCACATTACGTCACAATTATATGCAGTGTTAAATGGCAGTTTAATAATATCACAAAATCTATGATGTTGATTATCTATCAAATTATCACATTCACATAATATTGTATGTGACAATATGCAGTACAAAAAAGGAGTAAATACGATGCCGACAAATACGACGACTACAAAACTGTTATAAATAATGACAATATACAATGCTTGATAAACTGTTGTACTTATCCAACAAATATGATGGTAATACAAATATGATGGTTTTACTTAAACATTGTTTATGTGTCAACTTAGTATGACACTTTTGGGACTGTTATATTTGTTGTCAAATATTGTAAAATCCTTCGATAACAACTTAAAACATATCTGATTATCTTCAAATTTAGTCATAATATTTTTTATAGTAATTTCAACAAATCTAATGATTGGATCATTAATTTGATATGCTTATATTTATAAATGCCTTAAGGTTTTGGACCTCGCATGGAGATTACGGTAAATTATGTGGAAAAACATATATGATTATATTCAAATTTAGTCATAATATATATATTTTTTATTTTAACAAATCTAACAACTTGATCATTAATTTATTGTGCATATGTTTAAAAATACATTAGCGTTTTGGAGCTCAAATAGAGATTACGGTAAATTAAATGGAAAAACATATTTGATTATATTTAAATTTGATTATAATACTTTGTAGCTATTTTAACAAGTCTAATAGTCAGATTGTTAATTTGATATATTTATGTTTATAAATGTGGTAGGGTCTAACTGTTGTATATATATTATATTACAAAATATGATAAAATATATCAAATTATCTTCAAATTTGGTCATAAAACTTATTTCAATTTTAATATACATCTAACGGCTGGATTGCTAAGTAAAATTTCGTATATATCTTAGGTCTTCATATATTTATGCTTAAAAACATATATTTAATTTTCCTTCAAATATAATATTTATATGTTTATAAATAACATCATATATTCTTCATCGATTAGTGACCATTAATCATGTTACCATATATATATATATATAACAAACACGGCTGAAAATTCCTCCACATCATCACCAAATTCTTCCTTGGTAACAACTATTTGGAATTCGTTAGTGCATGTTGATTTCCTAATGTTATGCTAATTTCTACTACTATTTTATTTTTCCTGAGTGATCAGCGAGGATTGTGAGTATTTGCACACAAATGTAGAGAAGAGTAAGGATTTTGTCAGAATCTCTACTCTGGGTAAAGCTCTGTATTTCGTTCTCCCCGGCCTTCAAGCGAGACTTTTCCTCTTTAGCAGAGGGTAAGCATTCAATTCCACAAACACATTTTTTCTCTCCTTATCAGCGGAGGAATGGCTCTTTTGATTGCAAGCAACAAGTTTATTTCTCATTGTTATTTCTATTTTTGTTCAAAATTTCCATTTAATGGTGGGATTTTGAGATGATATTATGACTGTGGGGAGGTGTTTTTCGGAATTTCGTTTGTGGCGTGGTCGCATTTCTATAATGCGACCTTATAAATAAGGTCGCATTATATAAATGCAACCAGAACACGTCTCATTCGCACTAAACTTAACTAAATGCTGAACGCTATTGGTCGTATTACAATAATGCGACCTTCTGATCACCTTACTTATAAATTTCTTCAACTAAAGCCTCTATTGACTGAACATATTCGATTCCTATATATAAAAAAATCTATGTAAAATGCGAAAGCATTCCAAAATATAAATTCCAACATCATAAGTACAATTTAGAAATCATTCTTAAAATACAATAAAATATAATATGAAGGAACATTTGAAGAAATGGCCGGATTTCTCGAAACAGTAAAATTATTATTATTATTATTATAATTTCTCTTAGTATGTCCACCCCTATAATAGTTGCTGCATCTTGGAGGAGAGTTGGGCGTTTGATAATCTATATCATAAGGTATCCTTGATGTTCGCGAACGGCCAGGAACTTCATTCCTCACCATTTCTTCCACAGGTGCAAGCATAAAAATTGAAGGCTTCCAATATTGTTCATCTGCCACAGGGAAAAACTGACCCTCATATGTCAACTCGTAATTCTGGCTGGCATAGAACTCCAAAACAAATTCAATGGGGTTCCAACCTCTGTGACAACATGCTGCAACCCTATGCGAACAAGGTATACCATATATGCTCCACTTTCGGTAGCTGCATGATCTCTCCATCAAATTGACACTGTAAACATTTAGACTTCTACCCCTTTGTTAGATAGACGATTTGATCCTATATATGCCGGCCTGTGCATTAAATTCAGTCACAATAGGCCCTCTCAATTTGTCCTCAAAATAAGAATACAACTTCCACATTTCCGATGGCAAAGGGTGTCTCAAATTAGATGCTTATTCTCTGTGTTCATTGAAATACATAACTAACTTATGAAATGTTGTTTCAACCAAAACTTTCAACGGGAAAGATCTTACTTTCTTCAGTACATTATTCATGCATTCAAATAAACTAGTAGTTATTGAACCATATCTATGCCTTTCATCATATGACACAGTCCATTTCTCTAAACCTCTTTCCATCAAATATTTAAATGCATCTTCTTTTCGGATCCTGATTTCATCCAAGTATGAATGACATTTGGTCCCCTTACCTTATAAATCCGTAGCATACATCAAATTTGTCAAATTTGTGTCCTTAAACTTAGCATGAAAATTTCCCTTAATGTGCCCAAGGCAATATCGATGGACAGCTAACGGTTCTTACCATTCATTCATATGTTGTACAGTATTGATTATGCCTTTATGTCTATCTGAAATCAGATATATATGTCTTTCCATAATGACATGATGACGTAGTAGCTTTAAGAACCAGCTCCAACTCTCCAATGACTCGTCATCCACGATGGCAAATGCAAGAGGGAAGAGGTGGCTATTTGCATCCCAAGTGGACGCAACTAATAATTTGCCTCGATAAAGCCCTGTTAAATGGGTTCTATCAATGGATACCACTGGTCGACAATATTTGAAGCCAACAATTGAAGGTTTGAAAGCCCAGAAAAAGAAACTAAAACCTTTCAAATCACCCACACTAATCTAATGATGTCTCTATTTCACAATGGTCCCAGGATTAGAATCCTGTAAGGCAAGCATGTATTTTGGTAGCGCAATCCAAGTAGAGGGCCAATCACCGTATACAAGTTCCATAGCTACTTTCCAAGCTTCCCATGCTTTCTTATAAGAACAGCCCGTCCTCCATAGTTTCTGAACTTCGGCAATAATATCGCCCACATGGCATTCAGGGTCATTTAAAACCAAATATGTCATATTATGTGCTATAAACTGATGATCCATGTTTTTATACACATTATTCATAATTGTAATGAAACATATGTGTTCCTTGTTCAAAACTGTTATCTACCATTGTCCATGGGTCTTCTTATGTATAATACGAATATGCCAAGAGCAAGGATTGCCAGCACTTGCGCTTAGCATACCAGTAGTCATTCTTACTCTCGAAGACCCTGAATTCCCGTCCTGCTTGAATAGACCACTTTCTTACTACATATATAGCCTCCTTCTTGTTTTGAAACCTTATGTTTAGTTGTAAATCAATATCGGTGTTGGACCAACTTCTCGTGATATCAACAAAGTGTCTACGAAGCGATTCATTAGCACACGCATCGGACCCTGTGTCATCAAATATTGGAAATCTTGTAGGTTCCCAGGTGGTGTTAGAGGGTCCCGCCACGTCACCCCTATTATCTTCTAAGGGAATGCTTGGATTATAACATGTATTGTTGGTTGGAATGTCATATTCTTCGCTATCATATCTATCACTCCAATTCATTGGCCCCTCGGAGCCTGTGAAACCCTCACCATTAGATGTATGCACTGTTGAATTAACATTCACTATAGCAGTGACCATTTGTGGCCGAGATGCTCTACCATGTGATGGAGTGGTGGTGTTATGATGTACTCGTTCCTCTTAATTTTTACTGGGTTCTGGACTTCGTGTAGAACCCAAGAGATGTTCTAGGTTGACCAGGTTGCATCTATCACCTCCAGATGTGGGCCGAACATTAACTATCCCAACATTACTACCAGTTGAACTAATGTATTCAGTTCCTATACTATTTATGGTAGCTCTTGTATTTTCCATTAGTTGGTAAAATACTTGGGGTTGCATGTAGTTAAAGGTGTCCCCTCCAATACCAATAGGGAGTTGAGAAAATGGCATAGATCTGGAGTGTTTATAACTGTGAAGGTCGCATTTGACAAATGCGACCTTTATAGCTATGTTTTTTTTTTTCTAAGTACCAGCAACACCACAATCAAATTCCCTGTAAAAACATAAACAGATTTCCTGCATATATCCTAGACATAATCATCCCAACACCAAAATCATCTAATTAAAATCCAAACACCCGAACCAATTAAACACCAAAAACTTCCCAACACCAAAACAGTTCCAAACACACATAACCCAAACACCAGAACTATCTAAACACATATCTTTCAAACACAAAAAATTGTCCAAACACACATAATACAAACACCACAAAACTATCCAAACAAATATCTCGATTCAAAGTCAATGGAGTCACATTATACATTCAGACTACATCTATACAAGTAAAGAACGACTAATACAGAGACAGTACACATGGCATTAGGCTGTGGCTCTTCCTGCTAGGAATAATGCGCGGGCTCTGGATCATCCTGCTAGGGAGAATGGGCGGGCTGTTGATTGGGTTGAGGAGAATGAGCGGGCTGTGGATCATCCTGCTGGGAAGATCTGGAATTCGTCTTTTGCGCCTAGTATAGACAATTCTGCGAAATGGACGAATAGGAAGCTCATCAATGCATGTGACAGGGTCCGTCTACCCATTAGTAGTCAATGAATCTGTGCCTACATGAATGCCTATCTTAGGCCTAAACGGAGACTGAACTGGAATCACCATAGAAGCATCCCCTAGCAACTCATCCGCACCAAACTCGGGGGGCAAACCATCTCCTGCCTCCTGGTTATGATGGTCAGCAGCGGCCTCTTGGTCATGATGGTCCAGTAGAGGATGTGGTCGCGCTTGGGGTCTCTTGCCTCCTCGCCTAACCCCAACATGTGCACGGCCATCAATAGGTTCTCGGGGCCTCGAAGTAGGCTGACTCACTGTAATAGTCAGCTCCTCTAACTTAATTAGGCCAGGATATCTATCGTGTAACTGATGACATGCTGTCAGTCCTCGAGTACACATATCCCATATCTCTATAAACGCCCTCCGAGAAACCGCATTGGGATTATGAATATGTCGCTCTACTACTACCATAGCACGTCATACAATATAGGCCTGGAAAAAAACATTTAACATTTTGTTATATATTTCAACATGTTATAACTTATTAAATTATAAGTACTTACCAATACAACTGTACTAGATCCGGTAGGCTGATATCCCGACTGTAGTGCATTGCGAGAAATAGAGTTCTTGATCCGAAGATGGGTATGGTCCCTATACCACTGCATGTATGCTCCATCAATCGAGATACCTAACTCAGTAGTCTGTATGTACTCTAATCGATGTGCCCACATATGGAGATATGGCCCATAGTATATGACATAATCTCGGGTAGGATTGCTCCGCCTATCAATATCATGGAGGTCAACCTGTGTATCACAATCTATCGGTATAGATTGCAGCCTCCCAAATTGCTGCATGACCTGATCCAGAAAGTAGAGCTCGACGACCTCCTAACTAATAAGCACTGTACGTGACTTCCAAATATGGGCTCCATCCAAATAGTACCGGGGGAGGACACTCACCAAATCCGGTTGATATGGCTGCCAAATAAACTACAACACACATAATAGATAAAAGGTTTGTGTACACATAGATGGAGTTATAAACAAAGTATGCATACATAACATATATACTTACATCATCATCGGAGAGGGCATCGAGTTGGGAGTGATACAACACTAAAACATGCGTGGACGTGCGATAGAGGTGTAAATTTACGTCCCATCGAGCTCCACATGGTGCAAGCAGTGGTAGCTCGTTGCGGGGTCTACCTCGCTCCGATCGCACAACCTGAAGACGCTCCTAGGCCTATAGTTACATCGCATTTACATAAAGGTATTAGAAATATTACGTATGTTATCAAGAATTTTTAAAATAAAAAATGGACCAAATTTAAACTTACCTGAACTAAGACCATTATGCCACAAATCTCCTGGGAGGACCCAATAGCAACCTGGCACAAACATCTATATAGGTATGCTAAGACTACATTACCCCAACTCAAGATGGCACAGACATCCAAATCCTCTATAATAGGTAGATACCTCAAGTGCAGTAAATTTTTTGGACTTATCAGAAAATAATAACCCCCCGATTAGCAAGAATATAAGACAACGAACACGTTACTGTATAACGTCATCAGTAGCATCATCTACCAGAGGAATCTCCAAGTGCTCCTCAATAGGAGCCTTCCTAATCATATTCCCCCAAATGTGCTCTACTTGTGGTCTAATACCTAGTAATCTATTACAAAGATCAATCCATTCAGATTTTAAATAGTGAAAAGGTGCCCCAATGGCTGGATCCCCATCTACTCTAAGGCCCCATAAAGCACTACATCCTCTAATATAACAGTAGCCTCTCCTACTGGTAAATGAAATGTATGAGTTGTTGGGTATCTAATGCTCGTATCATATACGACGCAGCGGAAGAATAAAACAAGATACCATCCCAAGACCTGCCTATGTGTGGAAAAACAAGACATAAAGATAATAAAGGTAACAACTTTTACCTTTGTTTGATCGTCCGAAGAACAAAAATTTCTTCTTCAAGTTGAGGTGCGATTCAGCAATTCTCTAGATCCAACTTCACGAGAGTGGAACGTCTAATCAGTATAATCATAGTGTGTGATTATTTCTAACAGTAATCCACACAGAGGAATACTCAAGCACCAAAATTTTCTGTGCTAGCAGAAAAAAATGGCGGCTAGGGCTGTTTCACGTTTTTAGCAAAAGGAGAAAGAGAGAGAAGAACGTTGGTTGTGTGTCTAGGGTTGGAGATTTCGTATGTTGTGTGTCAGCTAAGGTTTCGTGTCCCTTCTATATGTTACATGAAATACTTGTTGAAAAATCCTCCATCCCAGAATTCTAAAACAGTGAATTCCTTAATTTTAATTGGAAACATTAAGTTCTCATAATTACAATTTGGACCACAAATTATAATTAATTATAATTTGTCCACAATAACTTCTCTTTCTCTCAATTAACCCCACTATGTTATCCAATAACATCTTGAGTATATAATCTTCTATTGTGTGTGGCCTATTAGGTTTCCCAGTCAATTGGTAGAGAACATGAATTAATTCAAACGTCTTTGAAATTAATAATCCATAATTAATTAGAATTAATTCTATTAATTCTAATCAAGATTGGTTTATTAATTAATGAATTAATAAACCCATATTCTCAGATCATGAGTGGTATCTAGCAACATATTATGACCACCCAAGAGTCCAAGAAGTCAAGTGGCTTGACATGAACCATTCAATAACAAACTTCAATGCAATTAACTCCTTTCACCATACAATATCTCATTCGGTTTGGAGTACAGAATTAGTGCTAACTCCCTCCAAAATTAATTTTGGCCCGAATATAATGGTACATGTACCAGGAACCCACTACTCTAGATGTTTATCAATTGGAACTATTTCTAATACACAATCGCCTTTGCTAAGGACTTCTCGAGTAGTAATTCCTATAAGTGGCCGTGAGATATTTCCCCTACTATTAGGAGTGGTGAATCCTTTATTAACCCTATCAACTACTTTTGTTTACCTCACAATCTACCCAATATCCATCCTATAGGCGGCCCTCGATCGAGCTCCAGAGATTGGAATCAAAGTACAATGCTCAGCAAACAAAGTACCTTGGAGATCTCAAGTCTAAGGAATACTTACACGTTTGCTATATTGATATTATATCACTGGCACTAAATAGTTATCCATGTGATTATCTCATAGCTAGGTCATCCAATGAACTTGTTCTATTAATAAGTATCTATGTGTTAACTTTGAGTATCTCAATACTTACGGATATGAGAACCACCGCCTAATCAAATCAGGAAGTCTAACACATGCTTACTCATGTAATTCTTTTCGTCTTATATCTTACAACACATAGATTTTGAAAGGCTTATCCTATAGGTGGGTCATGGGTAAGAATCCCCTCTTGGGTTGATCCATGTTAAACCTCTTTAGCACTTTGTTTATGTATGTAGACTGTGTAAGACCAAGCAACCTCCTTGATCTATCTTTATAAGTTCTAATTCCTAGTATATAGGTTGCTTTTCCAAGGTCTTTTATGGAGAATTTCTTAGATAACCAAATCTTCATAGATTGTAAAACAAAGACATTATTTCCTATGAGTAATATGTTATCTACATAAGTAATAGAAAAATAATTGCACTCCTACTAACCTTCTTGTGCACACAAGATTCATCCATATTTTATTTCAAACTAAATTCCTTAAGTTATTTCACTGAAACGGATATTCGAATTCCTAAAAGCATGTTTGGGTCCATAAATGAACCTTTGCAGCTTACACACCTTAGTGTGATCTTTAGATGTGCAACCTTAGATTGTGTCATGTATACTTTCTTAGTCAGTTTCTATTAAGGAAAACTATTTTCACATCCATTTGTTGAATCTCATAGTCAAATAAGTGGCAAGTAGTAAGAGTACTCTTATGGATTTCAAGATTGCTACTGGTGAAAAAGTTTAATCATAGTCAATACTTTATTTTTTACGATAACATTTTCTAACCAATCGTGCTTTATAGGTATTTACTTTACAATCCATGTTAATTTTTTACTTGAAAACCCACTTGCACCCTATAAGTTTTATCCTTTGGAGTGGATTAACCAAAATCCAAACTTGGTTGTCATTCATAGAATCCATTTTTAACTTCATAGTTTCAAGCCATTTGTCAGATTCTGAACTTTTCATAACTTCCTTGTAAGTGGTATACTTATCTTATTCGATGAGCAATATGTTATTGTGTTCAATAATGAGAAATCCATATCCTTCAGGTGCCAAACATATCCTACTTGACCTAAGAGGTTCTAGTGTATTTGAAGGTTCATCTATCTTGTTAATAGACTCAGGATTAACCAGTTGATCATTGTTTGTTTATTTTTTTGGAACTTCACTAAATTCAATTTTACTCCCACTATCTCCTTTAAGCATAAATTCCTTCTCTAAGATAAAGCATGCTTGGAAACAAACACTTTGGTTTCCAAAAGGAGATAGAAATAATGTCCATGAGATTCTTTTGGATATCCTACAAATAAACATCTATCAGACTTATTTTTAAGTTTGTCTGATTTTGTCCTCCTCACATAAGCAGTACATTCCCAAATTCTCAAGTGAGTTAACTTTGGTCTTTTACCAAAAAAATAACTTATATGGGGTAGTATCAACTATTTTTATGGCATTCTATTTAAAATATAAATAGCAATTTCCAGTGCATGTACCCAAAATAATTTTGATGAGTCTGCAAATGTTGCTACCATGGTTCGAGTAATATCTCATAGGGTCCAATTCCTTTTTTTGGCTACACTATTATTTCCTATCTCATTAATACCATGACTAGGGATTATTTAAGTACTAACACTATACAGTGTAGTAGAAATCTCATATCATGATCTCATTAACACAGTGTTGTACTAGGGACTTTATCGAATAGTTATATTACTTAAAAGTAAACAAAAGAAACTGTAAGATAAATAATGCCTTTTATTAAAATAAAATGTGTCATATATAATGTATAAGTGATTGCCTCTAGAGCACAACACTAACATGAGTCTCCTGCCGCCATCATTCTACTAATACAGTAATGAGGGCATGATCTACTTGTATATGCCCAACTCATCTAACTCTTCTAAAACCAGTACTATCTACCAATTCCATGACTCTGCCTAAAAGTGGAGTGTGCTCCCAAAATGTAGAATCATATTATCTAAATAGCAGTGGAGTCTCACAGGCACGCTGATCACCAGACCATACCAATGAAGAACGGTGACTGGGCTGGAGAGATAATAAACCACCTACAAGAGGGCCGGGATGGATATCCACATGCATGTGATCCATCCTACCTATTTAAAGAAAATTGAAACAATTAACATAATACTTTGACCAAAAATGGTTAGAAGGTGGAAAGGTAAAAATCAAAATTACATCAGAAATACAATCTCAGTGGGCATACATTCGAACATATATAAGCTCCCCAAATGATCCCAAAACTTCAAGGAACAAAGTTAAATGAGTATGCATTTGATTTCTATCAAAATCCCTAGCAAACTATAGCTTAATATATACTAGAAAATTTCTATTTTGCAATACTCAAAATATTAGCAATTTGAGTAGCTTTTTATTCAAGAAAATGAATTCAACTTTTTCTCAAACTTTCCAACATCTAAAAAGTATAATATTTACTAAAAATTCAATCTAAAATCTCTTTAAAATCTTGGATAAAAACTACACAAAAGGTAACTCCAAAATAGAGTACAACTTCAACAATAAATTGGCATCTTTAGCATGTTTGTTTTCCAAAAATTTCTGCAACTTAATCTCAGAGTTGTATGCCTGATTTCTCATACAAAAAACTTCATATAATATCAAGGAATCGATTCATGTAATGCCCTAATAATATTCAATCAAAATATCACAAGTTTAGGCAAAAAGATCACATAATTATACCCAAATAGTCTGAAATACTTGGCTCGTCGCTGAAGAAGAAACCCGCTACCGGAATAGGGACGTTGCAGGCAAAATGGTCCGAACTCATCTTGGAAGAAGAGGGAGGAATGGGGAAGAAGTGAAGAAAATGAAAACTGCATCGCGGAGGAGGGTCTAGTAATGCGACCTTCATTACCAAGGTCACATTCTACTAATGCGACCTGTTTGTCCTTCAAAATCTCGGCTCTCCGATGCATTGTTGGGGGATTTTATGGTCGCATTTTTATAAGGTTGCGTTATATAAATGTGACCATGCTACAAACGGAATTCCGAAAAACACCGCCCCACTGTCGTAATATCATCTCAAAATCCCACCATTTAACGGAAATTCCGATTTCTGGACGAAGTCCTTGCATTTGAGTGTGGGATGTAAATTATTTCTAGGTGGGGCAAGTATCAATGAGTTTGTTTTATATGTTTTCGGTTGTTCTCTATTTTGAAGAAAACGTAAATCTACTTGACAATTACGCATTCTTGACAGATTTACAAGAAATAAGTTTGTTTATTATACTTTGATTTCAACATATATTTGGCATTATGTTAAGAAATTAATGAACATGAAGTGGTTATTAATATATAAAGTGGAGATCTAAGTACTTACTATGTCTTCAATAATTGGTCATTACTTGATGGAAATAAATGTCTTTTTTCCCTAACTAATTGTTAAAGTTTTGATGATTACCAAAATAAATCCTCCTCTGCCTATGTGAAGTGTTTGCTAGTTTTTCTACCCTTAGTTAATAGAATTGCTACCCTATTGAAAAATTGAGGTGTCAGTGGAACTGTAGCCCAAGAATTCATTGTTGATCTAAGAGGTTTTTATGTTAATATGTTGGTTAACCTAATTATCCCATGTGGTTCTTTGAAATGCCTCTTTGTAGCATATCTTTGTTTGAACTCGAGTGCGTGGTCTTGTTATGCTTTCTGTCAACAAAAGATATGCTATGACCACGCTTAGGCAGTTTTCTTCTCCTCTTCATACCACAAATGTCTAAAGTTGTTTCTATCAGAATTTGTATCAAGCATACAAACTGAACATGAACTGCAATTTTTGAATTTAATTATTACTTTTGTGTTGTTAAGAAAATATTTTCCAGATCATGGGAATGGGATATATGATTAGCTTCTTTCTTTTACTGATCGTGTGGACCATTTGTTCATAAAAAATATAGTACATGACTTTAGGTTGCAATTAATTAATAAAATATAAGTCTATTTGTTAAGATATGATTGGGAAAATATTATGAGTTGTGAATGGCTAGCTTCTGGAATTTGATGGCCGAGGAAATAATTAAAAAAGAAAGGATGGAAAAGTTAGTTAGATGTCTTATTTGCATGTAGCCATTTGAATTTTCAATCATTAGTTGTGCTTGATTCTAGTGATTTGAAAGTACAATTTGTTATGGAGAAAAGAATTGAAGAAGTTAAGGATGGTTACATATAATTATGATCAGATTTTTGACAATGCTCTTGATGTGCATGTTTTTTTTTTTTTTTTTTTGTGTTTTGAGTGTGTCTCTCCTCTCATTTTTAGCCTGCCATTGCAAATTCCTTTTTGTTTTTTTCCATCTAGATTGGTCCTTCAAGATTACATTCATTTTAGGTGACATAGTTCTCCAGGATTGATTTTAAATAGTTTTATTCATCTTAGCAAAGAGTTAGAAAGTATTATATAAAGTCAAATCTGATTCTTTTTTCGTATTGGCCTTCTTGTCATTGCAGTAATTTGATTTCGAGTCTATTCATTTTGCTTGGTAAGCACTCAGTAGGTTGAGAAATTACTGAGGTAGTGTACTGATCTTATAGTAGCCACTATGTCTTTTGAAGCTATAGTGAGAAGAAGCAAAAGAATCATGACAAGACCTTTAGATTATTGGAAAGGATATGGACGCATTGATAAGAGTGAGTGTCTCATTGAAGATGTTTTGTACCTTATGACTGGAGTATCTTTGTATTGGTTTCAAAGTTATCTGGAATAAACCCTGTACCTTATGGCTATAGTTCTTAACTAGTTTGGCAATATTCCCAAGATGTCTCCTGTGTGTGCCTAAAGGAAAAAAGTAGCAGTACTCAGAAATGAAAACTACTCTACTAAAATGGACGAGTTGTTAACTGTTCTTGAATGTTGATCTCAAATTGGAAAACTTTTTCTAGATAACATAAGCTAATCTAATTCATCTCAAACTCAGGTTACAATCTGCTAGTAAAATGGAAAAATTCTGAAATTCCATTCTCAAATGTTGACCTCTGGAAAACTTTTAATTGCATGTGCTAATCTTCAATGAAGTCAAATTTAGGTTGCATTCTACTCGTGAAGTGGACAAGCTTGTAGATGTTAATCTTGAATATTGACCTCAAACTGGAAAGCTTTTCATATATTATATGTGCTAATATGATTCGTGTGAAACCCAATTTACATTAATTGACTACGTCCATTGTATGGTAGGCCTGAAGCTAATTGGGGTGAAATATGCATCTCTATCTAAAGGTGATGGAAGTTTGACAGTGAAGTCTTACGTCTCAGATTAATACAAAGAGATTGTGCAACTGGCAGCTTATTATTAAGTCTGTTTACACTTGTGTAAACTTAACCTGGGGATAAAGGTATTGATTCCTTGTCAATCCCTATGTCTTCGAATTTTCTTGTCAAAGCATGAACTAGCCAATGAGGGTCTTGATATCCATCCCTGTGTATCCAACTTTTCTTCTCAAAGCATGAACTAGCTAATGAGTGTCCTGATATTGAAGAGCTACAAAAGTCAGCCACTACTAGAAAAATGCAATATACCAACTAACTATTACCAACTAACCACGTTGGTCGATACTTACCAACCGATTACTGTCCGATTACCAGCCGAAATGAAAATTGGGAAAATTTAAAACTTTTCCAACCACTTACCAACAAACATAATCGATTGGTAAATAGTTAGTTGGTAATCAGTTGGTAATTGGTTGGTAATTTGGCAGGAAAATATATACCAACCAAATACCAACTGATAACACTCAGTCGGTACATTATCAGTTGGTAATCGGTTGGTAATTTAATGGAAAAAATTTTACCAACTGGTTACCAACCAAAATATATCGGTTGAAAATATATTCAGTTGGTAATTTGGCGGAAAAATATTTACCAAGAGATTACCATTCGATAACAATCAGTTGGTAATATATTCAATTGGTAATCGGTTGATATTTTAATTTAAAAATTTTACCGACCGATTACTAACCGAAATGTATCGGTTGGTAATATATTCAGTTGGTAATCGGTTGGTATTTTAATTTAAAAATTTTATCAACCGATTACTAACTGAAATATATTGGTTGGTAATATATTTAGTTGGAATTTTAATTTTAAAAGTTTACCAACCGATTATTAACCGAAATGTATCAGTTGGTAATATATTCAGTTGGTAATTGGTTAATGTTTTAATTTAAAAGTTTTACCGACAGACTACTAATCGAAATGTTTCGGTTGGTAAACCTAGTTAGTTGGTAATCGGTTGGTATTTTAATTTAAAAATTTTATGGATTGATTATTAACCAAAATGTATCAGTTGGTAATATATTCAGTTGATATTTTAATTTTAATTTTTTTAAAAAAATTTGAAATATGCCACATGGCAATTGGTTCGCTACGTGGCGCCACATCACTGCACACGTGGCCACATGGCGCCATGCTGGAAAATCCAGCCTTCTTGCAAACACCAGGAGTCGAACCTGTGTCTCCATTGTGGAGGTGCAATGTTCCAACCACTATGCTATGTGATTATTTGTTCAAATTGGCAGCATGTATTATATAAATTTATTTCTTTTAAAATATTACAATTATATGAAATACACTTTTAAAAATTTTAATTTTGATTTAAATAAATAAATAAAGTAAAATTTTTTATCACTTTTGTTTTTTTAAATTTTAAATTTTAAATTTGCTTCTATTTATCAGAGTATATAATTATTCTGTGCATATATTCCTAAATGATATAAATTTTATTTTTGAATTAATAAAAAAGTAAGCAATTTTTTTATGCCTTTAGTTATACAACAAATTTCTTAGTTATAATTTTTTTAATATAATAAATACTTTTGAATTTAGAAGACTCGATTCATATTTTTTTAATTATGTAAATATTCATAACTAAATAGATAGTAAACAATTTATCAATTAGGTTTTTTAAATTTAACAATAAAAAAATTATATTATATTTGTACACATAATTTTATTAATAGATATAATTGTTATTCTTTTTATCATAATGTAAAAGTTATTACTTTTATTTGTATGGCAATATAAATATGTAATCGTCATGTATATGTGTAGGATGTGTTTCCATCATATTTATATTTTTCTATATACATGCACATATATAAATAGTAATTACTGTAAATCATACAAAATTAAATAAGAATTATCTTTATTAATGCATATAAATTGTCAATATATTCGTAAATTTATTTTTTTTTATTTTATATTCAAATTGATAAACTTTTAAATTTATATCATATACAACAAATATTATAAAAATAAAAAGTTTTAATATAAAAAGTAGAAATACTTAGTAAAGTTACGATTTTTATCCCATACTTTTAATTACTATATCATATTTTGTCTTTCTGTATACATGCACAATTATAAATTATAATTACTATAGATAAAATTTAACAATGTTCAAGTTATATGTGAATGTATATTGAGACTTAAGGTCATATATTAGTTAATTATTAATGCATTTAGTCATTACTTGAATTCCTATATTTTTTAACTTAGTTCATTTGGATAATTATATTTAAGTCCTTAAAATTTCTAAAAAAGAAACCCTTACAACCATAAATTTTTTTAAGCACAACCTATTTTAAATATCTTCTGAAAAATAATGAGCTAAGTGTAAAAATAAATATATAAACTTTTGAAATAATTATTTCAATCTTTATATTGTTTTAACTTAGTTTATTTACATAATTATATCTGAGTCCCTAAAGTTTTCAAAAGAAACCCTTAGGACCACAAGTTTTCACTCAAGAAGATTTCCTCGTGCCCCCAATACCAATGAGTCAACGATATTCCTCTCTTCTCACTCTCCCCTTGCTCAAACCCATCCCTTTCGTCAATCACCCTTCTTCCTCTTCTGCTATTTCCCACGCCACCACCGCCCTCTTCCTTATTCTCTTTTTGTAGACTGTTACCACGCCACCGCCGCCCTCAAGCTCTAAGCCTAGACTTAGCTGATCTCGGTCAGCTTCTTTGTTTGCTTACTGTGATGCTTGACTCTTAGTAGCGGAAGATTTAATAGGTGACATTTTTACAACTTTTCGTGATCTGTGTTTTTCTTTGTTTGCTTAGTTCTTGTGTATCTTCTTATGCTTTATTGTCATTTTCGTTGGGAGTGTGTAGTAGAGTGTTGAAGGGAGGGGTTTACTTTAAGTCATGAATTGGGACAATGTTGATCAAGAAAGGTGTTTCATTGTTTAAAAAGTTCCATTTTTCGAAAGGAATTTTTCTTATTATTTGCAATTTTAGTGTTTTTGCCAATGGTTTTAGCTTCGTGGTGATTTTAGAGGCCTTCTTTTGTACTAAGTTTGGTAACCATAGTTTGGGTTTCAAGCAGCAGTGCGCATTGATATGGAACTCTAGAGATCTAGTGAATTTCTGAATAAAGATCTGGTAATGTTGGTCGATCTGGGGTATTTGGGCTGGTATTTCTAGGGAGCTTGGTTCTATTTGCAGTTTCGGAGGAGGTCCAGGTACTGTAGGCAGTGCAAGGATGCCAAAATCCTGTATATAAAGCTATATAGAAAGAAGAGACACAGTTAAGAAAACAGAAGATATGGATTTGGAAATTCTCATCTTTGTTTTAGGATTTTGAGTTACTAAGTATTGAATAAATATGGATTCAAAAGACTCTGAAGCCTTCAAATAGTAAAACTTAAAAAGGAATAAACTTCTATATGCATAATTCAATACTTCAGCTTTTAGTCCCTTATAGCAAATCATAGTGAAGCATGCTGATTTATAAGGAGAAACAGTTGAATGAATACAATAAAAAAATTAAAAACATAATAATGATTCTAACTAATAGACCTTCATTTTGGACTCTCTTGTTTGGTAGGATGAGTATTGAGCATTTAAATTTCAAGATGGTGCTTCTAAAACTATGCACAAAGAGAGAGAGAGAGAGAGAGAGAGAGAGAGAGAGAGAGAGAGAGAGAGAGAGAGAGAGAGAGAGAGAGAGAGAGAGAGAGAGAGATCACACCACTGAGAGCAGCATCTAGTTTAGTCTTCACAGTTAGGCAGATGTCTATTCCTTCATCTGCTGTCCTGATTGCGAAACCCCACCTAAAGCCAACCCTAGAGTAAGGGGTTGGGATGCATATCATATTTTCTTGCATGCATAAATATATTTTTGAATGATTTTTATGTGCTTTAGAATTATAATTTATAGTCTAGAAGACTTAGTTGTGCTTATTGAGTAGGAAGGGTAGAATGGTAATTTTGCTTGAGGTCAAATAGGGAGATAGCTTGAGGATTAAATAGGAAGAATATTTAGAAGAGAAAATAAGAACAAGAGTTGTTGTGGTTTAGTGGTTAGAGCTTTGAAATTAATCTCTAAGGTCATGGGTTTAAATCCCACCAATTAAGTTTTATTATGATTAAATTTCATTTTTATATAAGGTAGAATATTTTTGGCCCTTGCTCCATGAACTGAACTCCATCACCCTCCTCCACTGACCTACACGATTGAACTCCATAGCCACCCCTTGAATTCCTCCTTCAATTACTCCAATCAAGCTTCCAATTAAAGTTCAAAAATTCCAGCAATTGCTCCATGAAAACTCCCTTGGATTAAGCTTCAAATAACCAGAAATCCTCTACCATTGCACTCCCAATTTCAGCCAACCTATAGCTCCTTCAACCCTCATACATTTTAGCAAATTCACAGCAAAACCAGTCGGCCATTGCAGCTTCCAAGAGCTTCCATCAATCAAACAATATTACCATATCTTCTACCTTAAAACACTCCATGAATTACTCCATTTGAATTTCAAACAACTAGCTTTCCCTCTTCTCCCTAATCTGAAAATCAAATCACAAGAATTCCTCAATCATTTGGCCAACACTTTTAGCCTTTCGTCCAGCTCTTTCTCCAATTCTCTCCATTTCTCCAAGAATACCAAGAACACACACTACCTTCCTTCAAGTCTAAGACCACTCAAAACACCTCCAAACCCTTCCATCAACTCCAGATCATGCCTACTCACTCCCTAGAGTCCATTTCTAGATTTTATAACATCAAATATTGAAAACAAAAATCTGCTAACGAATTAAAAACCAGAATTTTCTTGAAGTCTCAAGAACACTATCAAGGTAATCAAGAACGATTTTGTTCATCTTCTTTCCCTTTAATCTTTAACATAATATACTAATACTTTCTCTCTCTCTCTCTCTCTGGGCTGAAATGGTTGCTACAACCATTGCTGTTTTTCTTCTTCCTTCTTAGACAATTCAAGCCTTCCAAGTGTGTGGATCTCCTTGAATCTTTATCGAGATAGTCATCAACCAAGTATTTCTCTTTAAACTTCTCTTTAATTCTAAAATCATGTCTCTTAGATGTTGTTAGAAAAGGATGGAATATGATTAGGGTTTGAGTATGTATTTGTATGAAGGAGTTGAGATTAGAGCATGAGGATGTTTTGCCATGGTTAAGTTTTTTGATATTTCTTGTAGATCGATGCATGCTTTTCATGTCGTGAGTGAGTATGGATGGTTAAGCATGCTAGATATTATGTCACATTTGGTGAATAGGGTATTATGCTCTTGTTTTCATTGAAGCCATGAATATGATTATGCTTAGTAGAGATTTGACCATGTGATAGTAGGTTTGGATTTAAGCCTTTATTCATGAATAGAATAGTTTGTTGATTGATGTTGGATTTTATGTTCTTGATTCTTGTTAGCAACAGGAAAGTAGTGATCATGACCTTGTTGATCCTAAGCCATTTTAATTGACCAATTTTATTACGTTAATTAAAATTAATATTATGATTTCCTCCAAAAATTTCGAAAACCCTAGGAAGTTGGATTTGGAATATTAAATGGGATAGTAATATTTTAGCCAAATAAATGATACCTTTTATTAAAGGATATATATATATATATGTGTGTGTATATATATATATATATATATATATATATAATAAATCAAGCCTTTTATATATATAATAATAGTAGGTAAAATATTACTCGTGTAGGCTATATATTCATAAATACTATTGAAATTTATTTATTATCTATTGATCAAAATTTAATAAAATTTATTTATTATTAATTTTATTTATTAATTATTTTCTAACTATTAATTATTAATTAAGAGATTAGTAATAAGTTATTATTTATTTTAATATTATCATCTAGAACTTAGGATTCTTCATCAATTAAACCTTAGTTTATTTATAACAACACTAAAGATTTGTATTTGAACCCATAACTTATTAGTAATTATTTTACAACCCCTAGTTATTTTCATTTATCAAGCTAGACTTATTTTATAAAAACCTTTATCATCTAACCTTAAAACTTGGGACATTAGGGTCATGATTGTAATAAGTTGAACTAGGATTATGTATGGAAGCAAATATAGCTTGAGTATAACCATATGCTTTATGTTTACCCCAGGTGGGGTTAGGTCAGCTTTGGAAGACTTGTGAATTTGCAAGCAAAGGATCAGGTAAGCTCATGCATAAAACTTATTTGATGACAAAAGGTTACTATGTCAAGAAAAACGCGAAGTATATGGACACTTATTTTGTAAAGGTAATTAAGGACTGTTTCCTTTCTTGTTCAGTCAAACAAATCATTTGAAAATCAACAAGCAGTTTTGCTCAAACACTAAACTCTTTCTAAAACCAACTTTGACACGAACTTTAGAAACCCTTAATTGCTATTTCCAAATAAAGCAATGTTTTATCAGTTTTCTCCCGAGTGGGATAATCAATGTTGAGAACTCAATAAGGGTAGGCTAGTAGTACTAGTTTTGAAGAGTAAGAGTGAGTCTTCTAGTAGGAGGCCACCTCCAGAAGATGAATTCAACTTGGAGAAGTGACAGTACTACTTAGTTATGTCGGTTTGAGCTAGAAAGTTTCAGTCATGTGGACTGTGTGTTTTTGGAGTGGACAACTGGTATGTTTGGGTGTAGAGAAGGAGGAGTATCTTACCCGGTAGGCCGTACACCTACCTTTTGTCAGTCTGCACAAAGTGTGGCATTCTGACCGTTATATGGTCATGGGGCCCAACGTGTGGTAACCTATTGCTGCCCATTTGAGTGGTTGTTTTTATTGTGCACATGTATGGTTGGAAAAACAAAATGCCACTCTTTATTTTTAACATTATTTAATGCTTGCTAGCATCTTATCTTATGCAACTTTTACAACTTACATACACGAACTGTTTTACCTGAAACATTCAAAACACACACAGGCTTACTGAGATTTTTATCTCATCACCTTTTATGCCATGTTTTCAGGTCAATCCTGCTGTGGGGATGAGTAGCTAGATTGTTGCCTACTTGAAGACTCTATGCCATTTATTTTATATGTTATTTTGAGAGATGATAGTGAACAATTTATTTTGGATTTGTTCTTGAATTTTTTGATTGTAATAAGTTTAAATTTTAAAGTATTGTTTATTTTCATTTGTATGACCTAGTTATAAAGACCCCTTATCTCTTGGACGGGGCGACATCCCCAGCCCTGTTGGGCCTAGGTATATGCAATTATTGATAGGGTATGATCTGCCTTATTAAGTTCAAATCTTTTATCTAACTTGTCTTGTTTATGCTGTAGGATGGTTAGGATGATTAGAACTAGTTTCTGACAGTGAAGATGAGGAGATTGATATAGAATATGTTCCCGTCCCTCCTTGTCCCATAGTTGACTTAACATCTAGTAGTGATGATCCGGGGAAGATAGATTATGAATCTCCACCTAGACCTTTCTTCATACCCCCACCCAACTAGGTTGAGACCAGGAAGAGTTCAAGGCGATCCGGGAAAGAGCCAATAGATGGGTTTGCAAATGGGGCTGGGATAGACTTCACTAGGAATTCTGGGGAATAGTTAGATGAGGCCGACTTTGAAGACTCCGATAAGGACTAGAAAGGCTAAGAGTTGCTATGATTAGGATGTTCTATTTACTGCTTTCCATAAACTCCTATGTTAAGGATTTCATTCCTGTTTACTACTTTGATTCCAAATTTATGCAAATAGGAGTACTTGGAGTACTCTAAGGTTTGAAAAATTTTTATGCAATTCTATATAAAAAAAAATTTGCATTTGAATTTCTTTTACTTAAACCTGAATGTGAATGCATGCTCAAATGAAATGTTTTAAACTTGAATGCATAAACTTATTATCTGGGCACAGTTTAGAATTGCACCCTATCGCCGTGTAGCCCCATCAAGCAGAAGAGTTCTGGAGGCAGAGCCTGTGACATCGGAGTTTGAGATGACTCAAATGCCGTCACCTAATCGGGGGGATGAGAATGAGCCAGATTTGGAATTGGGGTCAGAAGAACCTGTTGGAGTGACAATGGGATAAGCATTTAGTAAGATGATCGATATTCTTCAGACTTTAACTGAACGGAGGAATCCAAAGGGGGAGGACAAAGCTTTGGAGTGGTTTTTGAAATTTTGACCGCCCATCTTCTTAGAAGAAGTTGAGCAGGATTAGAAAGCTGAGCATTGAATAGAGCAGATGGAAGACATATTCGCTACGCTTCAGTACGCCAAAGAGCGAATAGTGAAGTTTGCTGCATTCCGTTTGAGGGGCCCAGCTTGGGTGTGGTGGCAACGAGTTCAGGACAACTGGGAGATGGTTGACTAAGACTATACATGGGCTAATTTTGTGAAAGTATTCAGAGCTGAATATATCCCTCAATGGATAGTTGAGAAGCGGGAAGATGAGTTCTAGAACCTCAAGTAGGGAGGTATGACAGTAGCTCAGTACGCAGCACATTTTACGCAATTGTCAAAGTACTGTAAGAGGCTGGTGGACACTGAGCAGAACAAGGCAAGACAGTTTATCAAGGGGCTCTGGCAGGAGTTGAGAAGGGCATTGGCACATTCTCCACCAACGACCTACTCAGGGACTGTAGACGTAGCCACCCGGATAGAAAATGAGGACCGCAACAGAATGGCACTGAGACCTTTCCAACCGCCATGGCAACCGCAGGGACCCTTCCAGAGGCAGCAATTCAACAAGCGCCCCGCCAACCAACAATAGCAGAATCGGGGAAAACAATCTCGGACAGCACCAGCTAGTCCTACACAGAATCTTCCGTTATGCCGACAATGTGGAAAAATGGGCCACACAGAGAAGAACTTTTGGTCCAAAGAAGGTGAGCGGAAATGTTACCATTGCGGGGACTCGAACCACCTGCGGAACGCTTGCCCTAAGCTTCACCGAGTCGAGTAAGGGAATCCGGCTCAGATCCTGAGGGCCAATTGAGCCAATGCCATGGGAGCATCTGGGAATGGAGCACCGAAGCCTCAAGTGAAAGCAAAAATTTTCGCTCTCAATTGAGAGGAGGTTGGAACTGATACGGCAATAGTGGAAGGTACGTTTACTATCTAAGGATATTCTGTTAATGCATTGATAGACCCTGGATCTACCCATTCCCATTTTAACATGAATTGTGCATATCATTTAGGTTGGGATGAAGTAGAACTACCTTTTACATTGTTGGTGAGTATGCCTTTTGGGAAGATGGTGCAAGCAGATCAGTATGTGTGAAAATGTAAAATTGAAGAGGGGAGAGAAAGCTTAGAGGGAGATTTGATAGTACTAGATATCGATGATTATGATTTGATATTGGGAATGGATTGGCTAGCGAAGCACGGGGCTAGGGTAGACTGTAGGAATAAATTGGTTCAGTTCATTAGACTAGGTTGTAATGTGTTGGAATTGAATGGCAAAAGAGTAGACAAATTGAAGTATTTGATTGTTGGGGCTAAGGCCCAGAAATTATTGAAGCAAGGATGTCAAGGATATTTAACTTATGTGATAAACAAGCCGAAGGACTAGTGCATTTTGGAGGATATCGAGGTAGTAAAGGATTTTCATGATGTGTTCTCCGCAGAACTCACTTCCCTACCTCCCAGCCGAGAAGTTGAATTCACCGTTGATCTAGTTCCAAGAGTGGAACTAGTGTCCCGAACTCCATATCGGATGGCACTAGTGGAGCTGAAAGAACTGAAGGAGCAGTTAGAAGAGTTGGTGAAGTAAGGTTACATCAGACCTAGCACGTCGCCCTGAGAAGCACCTGTGCTGTTTGTGAGGAAGAAGGATGGGACTCTGAGGCTGTGCATCGACTATCAGTACTTGAATAACCTGACGATCAAGAATAAGTATCCCCTACTACTGATTCATGAACTATTCGACCAGTTGCAAGGATCCAGTTGTTACTCCAAACTGGATCTGAGGCAAGGGTACTATCAAGTGAGGATAAAAGAGGAGGATATCCCCAAGACGGCCTTCAACACAAGATATGGTCACTATGAGTTCGTGGTGATTCCATTCGGGGTAACCAATGCACCAACAATATTTATGGATTTGATGCATTGAGTGTTCCGACCCTAATTGGACAAGTTCGTGGTGGTCTTTATTGATAGCATACTCATTTATTCCAAGAGCTCGGAGGAGCACGCAGAACATTTGAAGCTGGTATTGGAGAAGCTAAGGGAGTACAAGCTTTTCGCCAAGTTTAGCAAGTGTGAGTTTTGGCTGGATAGTGTAGCATTTCTTGGCCATGTGGTGACCAAGGATGGAATTAAGGTAGACCCAGTGAAGGTTGAAGTAGTTTCGGATTGGAAGTAACCGGAGAACATCATCGAGATTCGAAGCTTCTTGGGATTGGCTGGTTATTATAGGAGGTTTATCAAAGGATTTTCAATGCTCGCATCCCCTATGACCCGACTACTGAGAAAGGACGTACCATTTGTTTGGAATGAAAAAAGTGAGAACAGCTTCTAAGAGCTGAAACAGAGATTGATGACAGCACTAGTGTTGAGTCTGCTAGAGGGAGATAAGCCTTACGCACTGTATACCGATGCTTCGAAGGAAGGTTTGGGAGTAGTTTTGATACAAGACCGAAAGGTGATCGCCTATGCTTCTCCGAAGTTGAGGCCTGATGAAGTCAATTACACCACGCATGATCTAGAGCTGGCTACCATTGTGTTCTCTATAAAGAAGTGGCGACACCACCTGTACGAAGCTGAATATGAAGTGTTCACTGATCACGAGAGCCTGAAGTACATCTTCACCCAGAAGGACTTAAATCTGAAGTAGCAAAGGTGGATGGAATTTTTGGAGGAGTACCATTGTCCAATCAACTATCATCCCGGGAAGGCCAACGTTGTTGCTGATGCCCTGAGTAGAAAAGTTAGTATGGCTAGGCTAAGGATACAGGAGATTCAAGTGGTTCAGGATGTATTGGATAGAAGAGCGGAAGTGCAAAGAGAGAAAATTGTTGTTAGCAACCTGAAGTTGATACCCGATCTAAGGTGGGAAATTATTGAAGCACAGCAAAGTAATGAAGAATTTCAACTTTTCAAGGACAAGGAGCTCAAACGGTAAGGCAGTGAATTCTGGCAGGACGAAGCGGGAGTTTTGTATTTCAGAGATCGGTTGTGCATACTGTTGGGTATCTCAGGCTCGTATCATATACGGCGCAGTAAAAAATAAAGTGAGATACCCTCCCAGGACTCATCTATGTGTGGAAAATAAGACATAATGATAATAAAGGTAACAATTTTTACCTTTGGGTGATCGTCCGAAGAACAAAATTTTCTTCTTCAAGTAGAGGTGTGATCCAGCAATCCTCTTGTGCAAACTCCACGAGAGTTGGACATCTAACCACTATAATCACAGTGTGTAATTATCTCTAACAGTAATCCACACAGAGGAATACTTAAGCACCAAATTTTCTGTGCTAGTAGAAAAAGATAGAGGCTAGGGCTTCTCAAGAACAATCAAGAGAGAGAGAGAGAAGAGAGAATGTTCGTGGCTGTTGTTTTTGTGTGTTTATTGATCCAAACCTCAGCTAGGGTTTCGATTATATCATATATATATATATATATATATATATATATATAACCGAAATATCCTGTTAAAACTGAGAATTCTAATCCTATTAGAATTCCCTAACTGTAATTGGAAACATTAAGTTTTCACAATTACAACTTGACCACAAATTACAACTAATCATAATTTGTCCATAACAACTTCTCTTTCTCTCAATAACCCCACTATGTTATCAAATAGCATCTTGAGCATATAATCCTCTATTGTGTGTGACCTATTAGGTTTCTCAGTCAATTGGTAGCGAACATGAATTAATCCAAATGTCTTTGAAATTAATAATCCATAATTAATTAGAATTATTCCTATTAATTCTAATCAGAATTGGTTTATTAATTCATCAACTAATAAACCCATATTCCCAGATCATGAGCGGTATCTAGCAACACATCCTGACCACCCAAGAGTCCAGGAAGTCAAGTGGCTTGACATGAACTCTTCAATAACAAACTTCAGTGCAATTATCTCCTTTCACCATACAATATCTCATTTGATTTGGAGTACAGAATTAGTGCCAACACCCTCCAGAATTAATTCTGGTCCGAATATAATAGTACTTGTACTAGGAACCAATTACTCTAGATGTGTATCAATTGGAACTGTTTCCAATACACAATCGCCTTGGCCAAGGACTTTCTGGGTAGTAATTCCTACAAGTGGCCGTGAGATATTCACCCCTACTATTTAGAGTGGTGAATCATTTATTGACCTTCATAACAACTTTCGTTTACCTCATAATATACCCAATATCCATCCCATAGGCGGCCCTTGATCGAGCTCTGGAGATTGGAATCGAAGTACAAAGCTCAGCAAACAAAGTATCTTGCAGATCTCAAGTCTAAGAATACTTGCACGTTTGCTATATTGAGATTATATCACTAGCACTAAATAGTTATCCATGTGATTATCTCAAAGCTAGGTCATCCAATGAACTTGTTCCATTAATAAGCATCCACATGTTAACTTTGAGTATCTCAATACTCACGATTATGAGAACCACCGCCTGATCAAATCAGGAAGTCTAACACATGTTAGTCTCAATACATTAATGATATCTTGTCTTATTCATACTATGACTAGGGACTATTTAAGTACTAACACCATCCAATGTAGTAGAAATCTCATATCATGATCTCCATCATGATTTTCTTAACATAGTGTTGTACTGGGGACTTTATCAAACAATTATGTTACTTTAAAGTAAACAAAAGAAACTGTAAGATAAATAATGTCTTTTATTAAAATAAAATGTATTATATGCAATGTACAAGTGATTGCCTGTAGGGCACAACACTAACAAACTCCCACTTACACTAGAGCCAATCATTCATGTATCTAATACCGAATGATTCAACATAAGAATCATGTTTCTTTTGGGATAGTGCTTTTGTAAGTGGGTCAGCTATGTTCTCATCCGTGGGAACTCTCTCTATCTTTATTTCTTTAGCTGCTTCAGAAGTGGCTATGTACTCAGCTTCTATTGTGGAGTTAGCAATAGTCTCATATTTGGAACTTTTCCAACTTATTGCCCCTTTGCACAACGTAAACATGTAGCCAGATGGTGATTTCAAATCATCCTTGTTAGATTGAAAACTAGCATTAGTATACCCGTTTATTTTCAAATCACCTTCTCCATATAGTAAGAACATATCCTTAGTCATTCGTAATTATTTAAGAATGTTCTTTACAGCCGCCCAATGACCCTCACCAGGGTTAAGTTGGTATCTGCTCGTCAAATTGAGAGCACAAGATACATCGAGCCTAGTACATATCATAGCGTACATGATAGATCCAACTGCCGAGGCACATGGAATCTTACTCATGCGATCCCTTTCAACTTGTGTCTTGGGAGACATAGACTTTGAAAGGCTTACAGCATGTGACATGGGTAAGAATCCCTTTTGGATTGATCCATGCTAAACCTCTTTAGCACTTTATCTATGTATGTAGACTGCAAAAGACCAAGCAACCTTTTGGATCTATCTCTATAGATCTTTATTCTGAGAATACAGGTTGCTACTCCAAGGTCTTTCATGAAGAATTGTTTGGACAACCAAATTTTAACCGTTTGCAAGACAAGTATATAATTTCCTATTAGCAATATGTCATCTACATAAAGTAATAAGAAAACGATTGCACTCCTACTAACCTTCTTGTATACACAAGGCTAATCCATATTTTGAATGAAACCAAACTCTTTGATTATTTCATCAAAACGGATGTTCCAACTCCTAGAAGCCTGCTTAAGTCCATAAATGGACTTTTGCAGCTTGCACACCTTTGTGCTATCATTGGATGTGAAACCCTCAGGTTGTGTCATATACACTTCCTCAGTTAGGTTTGCATTTAGGAATGCTGTTTTCACATCCATTTACCAAATCTCATAATCATGATGAGCAGCAATGGCTAGGAGTATTTTGATAGATTTCAACATGGCTACTGGCGAGAAGGTTTCATCATAGTCAATACTATGTTGTTGACGATAACCCTTCGCCACTAGTCGTGCTTTATAGGTAACTAGGTTACCATCCATGTCTGTTTTCTTCTTGAAAACCTACTTGCACCTAATAGGTTTAATTTCTTTGGGTGGATCAACCAAAGTCCATACCTGGTTATCGTACATGGAATCTATCTCTGACTTCATGGCCTCAAGCCATTTGCCAGATTCTGAACTATTCAAAACATCCTTGTAGGTAGTATGCTCATCTTAATCAATAAGCAATACATCATTGTGGTCACTAATGAGAAATCCATATCTCTCAGGTGCCACATATATTCTACTAGATCTACAAGATTCTTGTGTATTAGAAGGTACATCTATTCTCTCAATAGATGTAGGGTTAGACGGTTGATCCTCATTTGTTTGATCTTCATGAACTTCACTAAGTTCAATCTTACTCCCACTATCCCTTTTTAGCATGTGCTCATTCTCTATGAAGACGGTATGCTTTGAAACAAATAATTTGTTTTTGGAGGGTAGATAGAAGTAATATTCCAAAGATTCTTTCAGATATCCCATAAACAAACACTTGTTATACTTACTATCAAGTTTGTCTGACTGTGGCCTTTTAACAAAGGCAGGACAACCCCATACTCGCAAGTGAGATAACTTTGGTCTCTTACCAAAGAACATCTCAAATGGGGTAGAATTAACCATTTTTGTTGGAACTCTATTCAGTATATAAATAGAAGCCTCTAGTGCAAACCCCCAAAGCGATTTTGGTAGGTCTGCAGAAGCTATCATGGTCTGTACCATGTCTAGAAGGGTTTGATTCCTTCTCTCAGATGCACCGTTATGTTGAAGTGTATGTGGTGGAGTCCATTGAGATAATATCCTATTATCTCTAAGATAACTCAGAAACTCTTAACTCAAGTATTTTCCTCGATTGGATCTTAAAGTCTTTATATTTTTGCCAAGTTGTTTCTCTATTTCATTCTTGAAGTCTTTAAACCTTTCAAAGGCCTTAGATTTGTATTTCATTAAATACAAATACCCGTATCGTGAAAAGTCATCGATAAAGGTTATGAAATAGTTGTAACCTCCTCTTGCTTGTATTGATATTGGGCCATATACATCAGAATGTATGAGTTCTAATAACTCCTTGGCCCGTTCTCCTTTTCCTAGAAAAGGAGTTTTAGTCATTTTACCTAGTAAACAAGACTCACATGTGCCATATAATTCATAATTAAATGACCCTAAGTCACCAAGCTTTTGTAACTTAGAAACACGATTTTCGTTTACATGGTCCAAATGATAATGCCATAAGTAAGAGGTGTTAGAGTTATCCATTTTAGGTTTCTTATTATTTATATTGAGAACTGGATTATCCAAGTCTAGAACATATAAACCATTAACCAAAGTTGCTGAACCATAGTGAATATTATTCAAAGAAAAAGAACTACATTTATTCTTAAATATTAAATGAAATCAACATAAGTCTAAACACGCAACTGAGATAATTTATTTCATTAAAACTGGTACATAATAATAGTTTTGCAGTTCTAGAATTAATCCCGAAAGCTGGTTTAGCTCGTATGTCCTTACAGTAAGTGCAACAACCTTTGCCCTATTTGCAGTACGTAGGTCCACGTCGGCTTTCTCTAGCATTCTACTACTCTTTAGTCCCTGCAAGTTATTGCACAAATGAGATCCACGTCACCTTTCTCTTACTAAATGGCACTTAGATAAGAGAATGAATAGATCATGACTACAAAGGGAACATAGTGGACTTCAATAAGTATTTTGCAAGTCATAAAATGCTAAACTGTACCCTTAATTTCTGATCCTCTGGCCAAAGTACCCAAAATAGCTCTACTTTTGTGCTTCCTCATGCGTGTTTTCTAACATAACAAATGTGCTAATAGTTTGGTCCCTTTTCGAGAAATATCTGCTATGATCTATGAGAAAAATTGGAAAAAAATACATTAGCAGAACACTTGAGTAGAAGAAGCTAGTTGAATGTACCAGTCTGCTGAATGTTTACTTATTTTCACTCACAATAGGATGATTTTTTTCCCTATTGTTTATTTTTTTACAAGCCCTTGTATCTGACCATGATAAGATATGCCATGATTGTCATTCACACCAAGGAGCTAGCTGCCCAGTATTTCTGCATTTTCCCATAGTGCTTTTTCATTGTTCTTAAGAAGCAAGCTGAAAGTAGTTTCTCCTATACATATAATATATATTTGATTCACTTTCTATGTTTGGTTATCAATGTTATGGTTGTGTGGGCTATTTTTGTTGTGGTTCTGTGTTTTTTAGCTTGAGGAATATGGTATGGAAGAACTTTAACATTTACTAAAAATGCATAAAGAATTTTACTAGGCTTTAGATTTTTGTTACATCTCCTGTCCAGAATTTATCAATATTTTGCTGCGGATTGGGTCACAACATTTGACTAGTTATTTCTCTTAGTGATGAAATTAGTATGGAAGGTGGTTCATGGTTGTGATTGAAGTAAGATTCCATTGAGCAATTTTCACACTCGTTAAGTAAATGATTATCATTCTTGGAATCATGAAGCATCTTTTGCTGAAGGTGGATCAAGCCCTTTCTTTTTTATTTTTGAATGATTGGTACTTTTCTTTTATCTCAATACTGATGTTGTGAGGACTTTTGGCAGTTATTTCCAAGTGATGAATTTGATTTGGAAGGTTGTTCATATTTATGATTGAAACCACTTTCTAGAAAATGATTTTTAGACTCTTTGAAGTAAAATTCCCCAAAAACTGGTGCTACCATTGACTTTTGCTGGCATAACCACTTGCCCGAACTACTCCTTTACCAGTAGCCACTTCAGAATTCTCTTCAGTTTCTTTAGCATTATCAGTTGACCTAGCAACAACTGCTTCCACACTTTTTTTGGTGGGGAAAGGAGTGAAACCTTTTTCTTTCAATTCCATGAATAAGTCCGCTCTTTTTCTATTGCTAACAATGATTGTACCTTCCACAACGCCTAGGATAAACTTGACCTTGTTATTAAGTTTTAGCAGTTCCTTGTCAAATAGGTGCGTGTTACTTGTGCTAATTGTAGTGGTTAACTTAAATTTCTTCAGCAAACCTTCTTGCTTGGCCATTATTAAATTCTCCTCGGATAAGATTATTTCCAAGTAAACAGTAGTGTCATTAGTTTGGTCCCTAAATTCCAGGAGAATGAAACTCCAATCAGATTGCGATTTACATAAATTTAAGCTGTAATAACATAAAATGGATGATACCTACCTTAATGAATGGATCCTTGATTTTTTCATATCTCAGTACTGAAGTAAGATTCTTGACTTTTGCTACCAAATACTCCAATGTTATGCCATTGCAAGAAGTGTTCATTTCCCAAAACACCAAAGGGAATTTTATTTTATCTAGAAAAAGCACAAGGGAATTAATTGAGTTTTCTATTTAACATTTGAAAGTGCCCAAAGGATACATTTTAAGTAAAGAAGATATGCCATGGCTCTGTCTTTGTCATCCCTGTACACTTGAATTGTTCTCTAGTTTCCTTTGAGTGGTTCAGGTTTGCATTTTAGTATTTCATTTGATTACCAATTTTCTGGACAACACTGCTGATGATTTAGTTGCCAATTTTTACTTCTTGAAGCCTGGTTATGTGTTTGTTTAGGAATTGAAAATTAGTTTAACTTGGTCACAAAAGTCACCAATTTAAGTGGTGACGCAGTTGCCTAGGATAAAGGGTTGCATGTCTGAAAAGAAAAATTGATGCCTATAAGGACTTGATTGTTATGATCCAGTGATCTCCTATGGTAGAAAAACAGAAGGGATCTTTTGTGGTCTAGTTGTCGGGTATCTCAGGCTCGTATCCTATACGGCACAACGAAAAATAAAACGAGATACCATCCCAAGACCTGCCTATGTGTGGCAAATAAGACATAAAGATAATAAAGATAATAGCTTTTACTTTTGTTTGATTGTCCGAAAAACAAAAAATTTCTTCTTCAAGTTGAGGGACGATCCAGCAATCCTCTTGATCCAACTTCACGAGAGTTAAATATCTAACCACTATAATCACAGTGTGTGATTGTCTCTAACAGTAATCCACACAGAGGAGTACTCAAGCACCAAAATTTCCTGTGCTAGCAGAAAAAGATGGTGGCTATGGTTCTTCACAAGAACAATCGAGAGAGAGAGAAGAAGAATAGAAGGTTTAGGTGGCTGCAATTTTCATGTAAATTCCACTCTAGGGTTTTCGGTTATATCATCATAAAAAACCAAAAAATTCATTGAAAATCTAGAATTCTAAAACAATTAGAATTCTTCTAATTGTAATTGGAAACATCAAGTTCTCACAATTACAATTTGGACCACAAATTATAACTAATTATAATTTGTCCACAACAACTTCTCTTTCTCTCAATTAACCCCACTATGTTATCAAATAATATATTGAGTATATAATCCTCTATTGTGTGTGACCTATTTGGTTTCCTAGTCAATTAGTAGCGAACATGAATTAATCCAAACGTCTTTGAGGTTAATAATCTATAATTAATTAGAATTAATCCTATTAATTCTAATCAGGATTGGTTTATTAATTCATCAATTAATAAACCTATATTCCCATATCATGAGCGGTATCTAGCAATACATCATGACCACCCAAGAGTCCAGGAAGTCAAGTGGCTTGACATTAAGCCTTCAATAACAAACTACAATACAATTAACTCATTTCACCATACAATATCTCATTCGGTTTGGAGTATGGAATTAGTGCCAACTCCCTCCAGAATTAATTCTAGCCTGAATACAATAGTACTTGTACTAGGAATCCACTACTCTAGATGTGTATCAATTGGAACTATTTCCAATATATAATCGCCTTGGCCAACGATTTCTCGAGTAGTAATTCCTACAAGTGGCCATGAGATATTCGCCCCTACTATTAGGAGTGGTGAATCCTTTATTGACCTTCTCAACTACTTTCGTTTACCTCAAAATGTACCCAATATCCATCCCATAGGCGGCCCTCGATCGAGCTCCGGAGATTGGAATCAAAGTACAATTCTCAGCAAACAAAGTACCTTAGAAATCTCAAGTTTAAGGATACTTGCACGTTTGCTATATTAAGATTATATCATTAGCACTAAATAGTTATCCATGTGATTATCTCAAAGCTAGGTCATCCAATGAACTTGTTCCACTAACAAGCATCCATGTGTTAACTTTGAGTATCTTAATACTTATGGATATGGGAACCACCGCCTGATCAAATCAGGAAGTTTAACACATATTAGTCTTAACGCATTAATGATGTCTTATCTCATTAATACTACGACTAGGGACTATTTAAGTACTAACACTATACAGTGTAGTAAGAATCCCATATTATGATCTCTATCATGATTTTCTTAACACAATGTTGTACTAGGGACTTTATCGAACAATTATATTATTTAAAAGTAAACAAAAGAAACTGTAAGATAAATAATGCCTTTTATTAAAATAAAATGTGTCATATACAATATATAAGTGATTGCCTTTAGGGCACAACACTAACAAACTCCCACTTACACTAGAGCCAATCATTCATGTATATAATACCGAATGACTCAACATGACAATCATGTTTCTTTTGGGATAGTGTTTTTAGCGGGTCAGCTATGTTCTCATATGTGGGAACTCTCTCTATCTTTATTTCCTTAGCTGCTTCAGAAGCGGCCATGTACTTAGCTTCTGTTGTAGAGTCTGCAATGGTCTCTTGTTTGGAACCTTTCCAACTTATTGCCCCTCCATTCACCGTAAACACGTAGCCGGATTATGATTTGAAATTATCTTTATCAGATTGAAAACTGGCATTATTATACCCATTTATTTCCAAATCACCTTCTCCATATACTAAGAACATATTCATAGTCCTTTGTAAGTACTTGAGGATGTTTTTTATAGCCGCCCAATAACCCTCACTAGGGTTAGATTGGTATCTGCTCGTTAAACTGAGAGCACAAGATACATCGGGCCTATTACATATCATAACATACATGATAGATCCAACTGCCGAGGCATATGGAATCTTACTCATATGATCCCTTTCAACTTGTGTCTTGGGAGAAATCGACTTTGAAAGGCTTACACCATGTGACATGGGTAAGAATCCCTTTTTGGATTGATCTAATCTTGATAGGGGCTAAATTAGTCCTATTTTTCCTAGTTATTTGAGATTTTTTTGTGACACATTTTGTTCAATGACTAGTATATTCCTTCATATTTGAGACTTTACCCTTGAAAAGGTATTTCGTTCATTATTATAGATTTTTGGGGTAAAACGAAACAAAAACGTCTCAAAACAGAATAGAGGTGGCGTCGGCCAGGACAGAAGAACCAGCGCCGGCCATGCACTGATGACATGAATTTCGAGACGACGAAAAATTGTCAAAATAGAGTGGAACCGGCGCCAGCTCCGAGAGCCAAGGCGGCGCTGGCTGTGCTCTGAGGGAAAGTCGGAGCTTTGATTTTTCTACGCGATTTTTGGTAATCTGTGGAGTTTTAGTACTTTCCTACTTCTACTCGGCCAAGAACGTTGCACCAACGAGTTTAGGCACTTTCCAAGCTTATAAATAGATGGAAAACACAAGAGAAAAGGGGAGAATTCATTGATTATCACAGAAAATCACTCAAATCAAAGGAGAAATTCTTCAATTCAAGGAGGGTTGTGCAAGAAGGTCTTCAAAGGATGAAGAAGGAGGCTTGTCTATGAGTGTTTTCTTTTACTTTGTTTTCTTTTTCTTGAACAATGATATGTTAATTGTTTTATTGTAATTCAACGATGTTTCAAATATTCATGATATTTAGAGTTATTTGATCTTTTGATTAATTGGTTATTATTCTTGGTATTTAATTACTTGAGCTTATTACGGGATTAATTGGTTGGTTCTTTCCATTAATTCGCTGAGATCAAAGGGGTTGGTGGTGGTTTCAATTTATTAATTTTATATTTGTTGTCTCTTAACTCGCCGAGAGCAAGGGGGTTAATTGATGAGGACTAGGTAATTAGAGGTTAATTGATCTTTGCCGAGACTATGGATTCATTGGTTAATTTCATGTTTTAAATTCACCGAGACCAAGGGAATTTAATCAAGGATTATGTTTAATGCATCTTTTGGGTGAATTAGTTGAGACCAGATCAAGTGATTCTAATTTATCTAGAAGGTAGTGATTTCATGGATTGAAAAAGAAGTGAATCTATTTTAATCCTTCATGAAGCTAAGAATATAATTAGTTATGATAATGATTGGGTACTTTAAGATCATGATTGCCAAAATAATGGTTTGAGTTGCATACTTCTCCATCCTTGACATGTATATATTTTTATTTTCTTTTGTTTTATTTTGCTTTTCACTTTATTGAGTCGGTTAAACAATAAAAGAAGAGGGATTAATGCAAACTTATTCCTGGTGGATCGATACTCATTTAAACCCATGCTATATACTCTTGCTCATATGTGTAATTTGGGGTTAACTTTTTAATGTAAACTTGATTGGGAGGTGCTTAGTTTTTATGTGATTTTTATTCCCAAATAAATCGCACGTCAAGTTTTTAGTGCCGTTGCCGGGGAACAATATCATGAAAGCTTGGATTTTGTTGATTTAACCATGTAAATATGCAAATATGCAAACATGTAAATATGTATACTTGTTGTTTCCGCAAAAAGGTGTTATCTTTTGTATTTTGTGTATTTGTGTATACCCTTGTAACCTAACCTACTAACTTTGACTATGTCCTACTAACTACCTTTGTATTCTTTTAATTTTGTTTTAATCATTAATTTCATATCTAACTCGCTTCTATGTTCAGGAGCAATGGCAAATTGGAAACCGAGGAAGTTTAATGAGGGGCAGTACTTCCATTGCACTCCTAAGATGACACGCGCAGCACCAGAATCAGCAGAGCTCGAAACCGTAATTGGAAAATTTGTTGTTCATGTCACGAGGCATTTCTGGGAAATAGATTCCACCTTTGAGAAATTCGAAGCGATGATCCGCAACATGGAACAACAAATCCGGTTTTTGATGGACATGATGATAAAATCTCACGAACTAACTCCAATAGCCATTGAGGAAATAGCTGTTGTCACATTGCGAAGTGGATAAGAATTGCCAGACATTACAAATGGCAACTAGCGCCAGTTGGAAGAAGAGAACCGGCACCGGCTACCCGGTACCCCCGAGACCAAGCCACCCAGAACTGAACCGGCACCGGCCAAAGCACTGGAAACGACATCGGCTATCCCCTGTCCAGCTTTAGAAAATCCCACTTTTTAGCCTAAAATACTGTATCCTACCCAGCTACACAAAGCCCAAAAAGATGGTCAATTCGATAAATTCCTTGAGGTATTCAAACAACTGCACATAAACATCCACCTCAGTGAAGCTTTAATTCACATGCCCAAATACGCCAAATAGAAGGTACGTTTACTATTTAAGGACGTTCCGTTAATGCTTTGATTGATACTGGCTCTACTCATTCTTATATAAATAAGTTATGTGCATGTCATTTGGGTTGGGATGGAGTGGAGCTACCTTTCATTTTAGAGGTAAGCACACCTTTGGGGAAAATAGTGCAAGCGGATCGGTATGTAAAGGAGTGTAAAGTTAATGTGGGGAGAGAAAGTTTGGAGGGGGATTTGATAGTGTTGGACATTGAGGATTATGACTTGATTTTGCTAGGGTAGACTATAAAAATAAGACCGTCCAGTTCGTCAGACCGGGTTGTGATGTATTGGAATTCAATGGCAAGAGGGTGAGAGAATGTAAGTACTTGATTGCGGGGGCTAAAGCCCAGAAATTATTGAAGCAAGGGTGTCAAGGGTACCTGGCTTACGTGATACACAAGCCGAAGGACTAGTGCACCCTGGAGGACACTGAAGTAGTAAGGGATTTCCCCGATCTGTTTCCGGCAGAACTTGATTCTCTAACTCCTAGCCGAGAAGTGGAATTCACCATTGACTTAGTTCCGGGAGCGGAACCAGTATCGCGGACACCGTACCGGATGGCACCGACAGAGTTGAAAGAGTTGAAGGAGCAGTTGGAGGAGTTAGTGAGTCAAGGTTATATTAGACCTAGCACGTCGCCTTGGGGAGCGCCTGTGCTAATTGTGAAGAAGAAGGACAGCACTCTGAGGCTATGCATCGACTACCGAGGGTTGAACAATTTAACGGTCAAGAACAAGTATCCCTTACCGTTGATTGACGAACTATTCAACCTGTTGCAAGGATCCAGTTGCTACTCTAAGTTAGATCTGAGGCAAGGGTACTACCAGGTGCGGATAAGAGAGGATGATATTCCCAAGATAGCCTTCAACACCAGATATGGACACTACGAGCTCGTGGTGATGCCGTTCGGGGTGACTAACGCTCCAGCAGTATTCATGGACCGGATGCACCGAGTATTTTGACCTTATCTGGACAAGTTCGTGGTGGTCTTCATCGACGACATTTTGATATACTCCAAGAGTCCGGAGGAGCATGCAGAGCATCTAAAGCTCGTACTGGAGAAGCTTCGAGAGCACAAGCTGTACGCCAAGTTCAGCAAGTGTGAATTTTGGATAGACAGTGTGGCATTCATTGGCCATGTAGTGACCAAGGAGGGGATCAAGGTGGACCCGGCAAAGGTTGAAGCGATATCGGACTAGAAGCAGCCGGAAAGTATCACTGAGATCCGGAGCTTCTTGGGATTGGCTGGTTACTACCGAAGATTTATCAAGGGATTTTCGACACTTGCATCGCCAATGACCCGATTATTGCGAAAGGATGTTCCATTTATGTAGAACGAGAAATGCGAGAAGAGTTTTCAAGAACTGAAGCGCAGACTGATGTCAGCACCGGTATTAAGTCTACCGAAGGAAGGAAAACCTTACGCGCTATATACCGACGCTTCGAAAGAAGGATTGGGAGTAGTGTTGATGCAGGACCGGAAGGTAATTGCTTACGCTTCTCAGAAGCTGAGACCTCACGAAGTCAACTACCCCACTCATGATTTGGACCTGGCAGCTATAGTGTTCGGCCTAAAGAAATGGCAACACTATCTGTATGGAGCCGAATATGAGGTGTTCACCGACCATAAGAGCCTGAAGTATATCTTCACTCAAAAGGACCTGAACTTGAGGCAGTAGCGGTGGATGGAATTCCTAGAAGAATACCGTTGTCCGATCAACTACCATCCTGGGAAGGCCAACGTTATAGTAGATGCCCTGAGCAGAAAAGTTGGAATGGCCAGACTGAAGGTGCAGGAAATGCAAGCGGTTCAGGATGTGTTGGACAGAAGGGTAGAAGTGCAAGACAGAGGAATTATCATCAGCAATTTGAGGTTGGTGCTGGATTTGAAGAGGGAAATCGTGGAAGCTCAGCAAAGCAACACCGAGTTTCAACTTTTCAAGGATAAGGAGGGGAGGATGTGAAATCCCAATTAAGACCAACCTTAGAGTAAGGAGGTTGGGATGCATATCATACCTTATTTCACGATTTAATATATTTTTATATGATTTTTATGTGCTTTGGATTTGAGTTTTATTGTCTTGAAGCCTTGTTGGTGAGTATTGAGTGAGAAGGGCAAAATGGTAATTTTTGCATGAGGTGAAAATAGGAAGATAGCTTGAGGATTAAATAGGAATTAATTTTCTAGTGGAAATAACAACAAGAGTTGTTGTGGTTTAGTGGTTAGAGCTTTAGAATCAATTCTTGAGGTCTTGGGTTCGAATTCCATCATAGAAGCTTTAGCTTGATTAAATTTTATTTTTTTGCTTGGGGAAGAATAATTTCGGCCTTATGAGCTTGGAGTAAGGTAGGGATGATGTCCTAAGAGAGACATGTTAGGAGTAACCTCATTCTACTCCCTTACCCTACTCGAATTTCCTAAAGGGAATTCATTTTCCCTTGATCTTTGATTTTCCTTAATTCTCAACTCATTAGTTTGATCAAGTGATTCTAGCCATTTTCTTTCCAGAAATTTCAGTAAAGTGCTGTGATCTTGTAGGATCAAAATGTCTTAGTAAAAGACTTCTTATGGTCTGAAAAATGTGGAAGAGTTGTGGGAAATTCCAAGAGGAAAAAAATCCCTCTAGTGAGCTTGCTGAAAATTCACTCTAGCTAGTTCATCTTCCTTCTTGGAATGAGCTGAAATTTTCCAGCTTATTGTGCCTTGAAAGTGTCGAGTTTCTTAGCTAACATTCCCTCCCAAATGCTGCCAGAAAAATGGTCTTTAGGATCAGTTTGCAATCTGAATTTCTTGGCCATTTTCGGACTGCTCAAAGCTGGAGCAACAACAGGAAAAATTCCTGTACAAATCGCCACTTTGAGAGTCCAAAACCAAGCTGTTTTCTTCCAGATTTTGTGCAGCACCTTAGCCATGTTTTTCCTCCATGAAGAAGGCTGGAAACCAGCCTTGAATACCCCCAAAATTCCCCTTCAAACTCTCTGCAAGTTGGCTGGAAATGGCAGCCGAAAATCTGTCCAGAAAATTTCTGCCCAGCGAAATTCTGTGCAGGAAAATTTTCCAGCTTTGTTTCCTAATCTTCTTCCAGCCGAAACACCACCCTTGTTCTGCATAAACCTTCCTTAAACCTCCAGTAACAGAGCTCCATTGTTTCCCTTAAGCTTCTACACAAAATTCAGCAATGGCTGTCCGAAATTCTCTCCAACAAATCCCTACAATTATACTTGATTGATTTCCAAAATTCCAGCTACCTTTGTTTAGCAACTTTCCATAATGCATTCCCCAAATAACCAGACTTCTTCTTCACCATTGAGCACCCTACTTTCGGCCACCATAAGCTTCCATAAACCAGCATTAATCCCACCGAAATTCTGCTCAAACAGTCGGCCATGGCAGACTTCCAAAGCTCTCCAACAATCAAGATATTCTTGGAATATTTAGTTTCCAAATTCACTTCCTAAAAATATTCTTCAAGGATTGTAACAACTAACCTTTCCTTTTCCCTTCCAAATCAGAGAAACAACTTCCTAAACCCTACAGAAATTCGGACAGCCCTAGCTCTCGCAGAATTTCGGCAGCTACACAAATCCAATCTCTCGAATTCTCTCAACCCCCAAGAACACACACACTACACCAAGAACACCTACCTTTTTCCTTCACCTAATACCCCTCCAAACCATCTCAAATCCTCTCTAAAACTTCTAGATTTGACCTACTCATTGCCGTGAGTCCATCAACCCCATTCTTAACATCAAACTCCACAAATCATCTTGCTACTTCGGATCAAAACAAAAAATTTCTGTGAAGGACAAGAACACCTTCAAGGTAAATTTATTCTAACAACTTCATCTCCTCCAATCTTGATCTCTAATGAGAACCTATGTGTATAAACATGCTAATGATTTCTTTTCCTCTCTCTCTCTCTCTCTCATGGCCGAAAACCTCCCTCTCTTGGCCGGATGGCTCCTTTTCCCCATGACCATGTTTTCGCCATCTCCCTTAGACAAAGTTAGGCATCAAGGAGTTGAGATCTATTCTAAACTCCTTCAAAGCATTCATCGATCAAGTAAGTCCATTCAATCCTTCTTTTAAACTCTATAATCATGTCTCTAGGATGATGTTGATAGTAGGTGGATGGTGATAGGATTCGAGTATATATATGTTGTTGAGATTGAAGCATGAACATTTGTATGATTGTGAAGGAGAAGGGATTTATGCATGGAAGGATTATCTCGGTTGGTTGTATGATGATTTGAGGTTTGATGCATGTCATAGGTCATATTTGTGATGAAGTATGCTAGGGATCATGCCACCTTTCGTGAATAGGATTTATATGCATGTTAGATTATTGAAGCCATGATCATATTTATACTAGTAGAGGTTAGATCATGTCTTAATAAATTTTGATCTATGCTTATGTGTATGATTTGGATGATTTGATGAATGGAAGGATTGCATATGTTCTTGATTGTGGTTAGCCATAGAAATTTGATCATGATCTAGTTGTCCCTAAACTAATTTTATTTCATAAATAAAATATTTAATGATATAAAATTTTCCTAGTGAATTTCGAAAAAAAACCTAGGAGGGGTAGATTTGGATTATTATATACATAAAGGATATTTTAGTCAAATAAATAATAATTTTAGCTAGAAAATAAAATAAATAAATCAATTAAAGCCCTTTTTTTGAAATAATTATAACTAGTAAAATATTTATTAAATCAAGTTCCTTTTTAAAAGTTTACTTATTATTTTCCAAGTAAGACTCATTACATTTAATCTCAACTAGTTTTAGCAACCAATTATTTTCTAACAACTAAACTATTATTAAATCATTGTTTTACTTATTACTACCTAGGATTCTTGATCAAATAAATTCTGAATTTTTCTTAGCAAGATTTAAACTTTCAACTTATTAGAATTTATTTCCCAAATCTTTAATTATTTTAAATATCAAATTAGGCTCAACCTACAAACCTATTTATTTATTGTTTGGCCTTAAAGCTTGGGGCACTAGGATCACGGTAGTAGTAAGTGGAGTTGATTTAAAATTGAGGAAGTGGATTTTGGCTTGGAATTGATTGTGATTTGTATTTTCCCATGTGGGGTTAGGTCAGCTGTTGGAGACCTTGTTGTTGTGAGCAAGAACCAGGTAAGCTCCTGCATAAAACCTGATCGATGTGAAATGTTTTCCTTATGGTAAGCCAAATATGGAGTGTATGGGCACTCGATTATTTGAAGGCAATTGAGGGTTGAATTCGTTCTTATTTCCAATACTTAAATTATTTAAAAGTTAATGAGCAGATTTTCCAAACTTAAAACTCTTTCTAAAACTGATTTCTCCCAAAACTTTGGAAACCCTTAAATTGCCATTTTCATGAAGAGCAATGCTTTGTTCATTTTATCCCAAGTGGGAAACGTCGTTGAGTACTCAATAAGGGTGGACTATTAAGACTAGTCTATGAAGGGTTAAGGTAAGTCTCTCAGTAGGTGGCCACCTCTGAGGGGTGAGTCCTTTCCGGATAAGATGTCAGTCCAGTGAGTCGTGCCGATCCGAGCTAGCAGTTTGTTTTCAGTCAAGTGACTGTGTTTTGCTGGAATGGACACCCGGTGGTTGTTGGGTATAGAGAAGGAGGAGTATCTTGCCCAGTAGGCCGATCACCTACTTTTGTCAGTCTGCACAAAGTGTCGGCATTCTGACCGGTTATGGGACCCAACATATGGTAACCCATATCCCTTTCTTTCGAGTGGTTGATTTTGTTACTTATGTATGGCTGGAAAAGTCAAAACGCCACTCTTGCTTTTGACTAATGCTTATTGCTTGCCAATATTTCTCTTATAAAGGTTTCACACTTTGCATCCACGAACTGTTTTCACTAAACACCCAAAGCACACACGGACTTACTGAGATTTCTGTCTCATCACCTTTTTACTATGATTTCAAGTTGATCCTGCTGTGGTGATGAGTATCTAGTAGTATCTGCCTTGGAAGAGATTATTGTCATTTAATTCTATGTATTGCTTTGGGGAGACAAGAGTGGATAATTTTATTTATGGTTTTGTTTTGGGAATTCATGGATTTATTCTTGGAGTATTTTGGGTTGTAATAAATTTTTAAGTTAAAGTATTATTTTTATTCCGTAATTTTATTTGTGTGACCTAGTTATAAAGACCCCTTGTCCTTTGGACGGGGCGACATCCCCGACCCTGGCGAGCCTAGGTAGCGGGGTGTTACAGTATTCAACTCGCGGATAGATCCATCAAATATCCTAGTGGTATAATAGAAGATGTGTGGGTAAAAGTTGATAAATTCATATTTCCAGTGGATTTTGTTACTCTTGACATGGATGAAGATTCTAAAGTCCCTCTAATCTTAGGTAGACCTTTCCTAACTATAGCAAAAGCGTTAATCATGTTTATGGGAGGAGGTTGACACTTATGGTTGGGGATGAAGAAGTAGTGATTTAAATCCACAAGAGCATGCAACACCTGTTGTCTTCTGATGATTCTTGTTTAAGAATTGATATTCTTGATGAACCTATTTTTAAGTTGATGTAGGAATCCATTGAGGAAGAGTTGATGGAAACATCAAAGGCGTATCCAGAGAAAGTTCACAATGAGGATGGGATGAATAAGTTGGAAATTGAGAAAAGCAGTTTGGGGAGAATGAAATCATCCATAGAAGATCCTCCCGAATTGGACCTAAAAGACCTACCCAAGCATTTGGAATATGTGTTCTTGTCTAAAGGAAATAAATTCCCTGTGATCATTGCCAAAAATCTCAATGCAGAACAAAAGATAAAATTGGTAAGTATGTTGGGAAAATATAAGGGAGTTATAGCTTGGAAGATCACTAATATTAAGGGCATTAGTCCATCATTCTACACTCACAAGATTTTGATGGAAGAGGGTGCAAAACTCGTAGTGCAACCCCAACGTATGTTGAACCCGCATATGAGTAAAGTGGTAAAAGGTGAGGTGGTTAAGCTCTTAGATTCAAGCATTATTTACCCTATTTCTGATAGTGTTTGGGTGAGTCCTACTCAAGTGATACTAAAGAAAGGAGGAATGACGGTGAGTTCCAATGACAAAAATGAGCTAGTCCCTATGTGATTGGTCACGGGTTGGAGGTTTTGTATAGATTATAGGATGCTAAACAAAGCCACTAGGAAAGATCACTTCCATCTCCCTTTCATTGACCAAATATTGGAACGGTTAGTCGGACATGAGTATTATTATTTCTTAGATGGTTTTTCTGGCTACCTACAAATCCCCATAGCTCTGGGGGACCAAGAAAAAATCACTTTTACGTGTCCATATGGTACTTTTGCATATCGTCGGATGCCGTTTAGTCTTTGCAATGGTCTCGGAACATTCCAAAGGTGCATGACAGCTATATTTGAAGGACTCGTGGGGGACATTATGGAGGTATTTATGGATGATTTTTCAGTATTTGGTGATTTATTTGACTTGTGCTTATCTAATCTTGAAAAGGTACTAGCAAGGTGTGAAGAGACTAACCTCATATTCAATTGGGGAAAATGCCACTTTATGGTGCAAGAAGGTATTGTGTTGGGGCAAAAAATCTCAAGAGAAGGCATAGAAGTCGATAGGGCCAAAATTGAAATAATTGAGAAGCTACCTCCCCCTACTTCGGTAAAAGCTATAAGGAGCTTTCTTAGTCATATAGGTTTTTACAGGAGGTTTATCTTAGACTTCTCAAAAATTTCAAAACCTCTTACCTCTCTACTTGAAAAGGATGCTGTGTTTAATTTTGATGATCAATGTCTCAACACTTTTACCATACTTAAAGCAAAGTTGATTAATTCACACATTTTAATCGCACCTGATTGGTCTCTTTCCTTTGAACTAATGTATGATGCAAGTGATTTTACAGTTGGTGCAGTACTGGGAGAAAGGTGGAATAAGCACTTCCAACCTATATATTATGCGAGCAAGAATTTAACGGATGCACAAGAAAACTACACAACAATGGAGAAAGAATTACTTGCTATAGTGTTTGCCTTTGATAAATTCCGTTCTTATCTTATTCTGTCCAAAGTCATTGTTTATACGGACCATTCGGCCCTAAAGTACCTACTAACCGAACATGATTCCAAACCAAGATTGATAAAGTGGGTTCTATTATTGTAGGAATTTGATTTGGAGATTAGGGACAAAAAGGGTGCGGAAAACTTAGCTATAGATCACTTGTCAAGATTGGATAATCCAAATTTGGAATCCTTGATAGAAGAGAACATCGATGACACTTTTTCGGGTGAGCAACTCTTGCTCATATAAGGTGAGCTTCCAAACACCCCATGGTTCACCGACTTTGCTAATTACTTAGTTGCAGGAATTACTCCAAAAGATATCACGATGGAACAAAAGACGAAATTCCTCTCCGAAGTATAACATTACTTTTAGGAAGACCCATATTTGTTTAAGTGTTGTGCGGACCAAATCATTTGTAGATGCGTGGACTTTAGGGAAGAAGAAGATATTCTAAGACATTGTCATGAAGGATTTGCTGGAGGCCAATATCAAGTCAACAACATTGCACAAAAGGTGCTCGATGCCGGATTCTATTAGCCCATGTTATTCAAAGATGCCTACAGGTTTGTCCAAAGTTGTGATAGGTGTCAACGTACAGGTAACCTCTCTAAATCTAATGAGATGCCATTACAATTTTTTCTAGCTTGGGAAGCATTTAACTGCTGTGGGATAGACTTCATGGGTCCTTTTCCTAGTTCTTTGGGGAATAAATATATTTTTGTGGCAGTAGATTATGTTTTTAAATGGGTAGAAGCTTAAGCTTTACCCACTAATGATGCAAGGGTTATGGTAAAATTTTGGAAAACGTTGTTCACCCGTTTTGGTGTGCCTAAGGTACTTATTAGTGATAGGAGGACTCATTTTTGTAATACACAAATGGAAAAAGTTCTTAAACATTTAGGAGTGAACCACAGGTTTGCCACCCCTTATCATCCCCAAACAAGTGGACAGGTTGAAGTGATTACTAGAGAACTCAAAAGAATCTTGGAAAAAACTGTTAACCATACTAGAAAGGATTGGAGTCGAAAATTACATGATACTCTTTGGGCATGTAGGACAGCTTTTAAGACCCCAATTGGCACCACTCCTTTTCGGTTAGTCTATGGGAAAGCATGTCATTTACCTGTAGAGATTGAGCATAAAGCTTATTGGGCTATTAAACTTGTTAATCTTGATCTTGAGTCAGCTGGTAAGTCCAAATTACTTCAACTCACCACCTTGGAAGAATTACGGGTGGCTACTTATGATAATTCAATGCGCTATAAGGAGAAGGTCAAAAAGTGGCACGATAAGCATATCAATCGTCAACATGGATTGGAGAAGGGTGATCAAGTGTTGCTATTTAATTCTTGCTTGAAACTTTTTCTGAGAAAATTGAAATCGAGGGGGTCGGGACCGTTCACGGTAAGTAAGATATTCCCTTTTGGCACCCTTGAAATTACTCACCCTACTCAAGGTACGTTCAAAGTCAATGGCAATCACGTGAAACGCTATGTGGGTAAAGGTCTTCACAACTCCAAGCAGGTGGAGACGCTCTTCGACTCTACCCTATAGAATTGTTTGGTTTATCGTAAGGCGTTTGTTTTGTACTATTTTCTTTCTTTTGTTTTTGATTTATTCTCTTTTCTAGTTTTTATTCTTTGGTGTGCTCTTTTGTATTTTTCTTTTTAGGTACTTTGCCAATGCCTCGTTCTTCAAGCATTCAGCTCTTGTACAACACAATGCACAATGAATGGAAGTTTGTTTTTCTTATCTCTTCTCCTTTTTATATTTTTGGTCCCATGGTATAGTTTAGTCTTTGTTATATTATTTGGCCATTGAGGACAATGTCTAGTATAAGTATGGGGAAGTGATTTGATTGACAATTCTTCTATGTATATACTTTAGCCTTCTTGGGAGCGAAAAAAATTAAAATTTTTTCTGATTTTCTTTAAAATTTCAAGCTGTATTTTTAGTGCATGTCTTTATGATGGATTATAGAGTATATGATCTAGATCATTTATGGTTTATGCATGACTTTTTGCACGCACTTAAACAAAGTAGTTCTTGATCAAATGCTTTGCATTGTTCTTAAACATGTTTTTCTCCTAAAATTCACGGAGCATTTTAGAACTTACTTGAATACTTCTCGAGGCAAAATAAGAAAGACAATCATAATTTAACTTAGGGATGACGGTAATAGGCCTTCTTTGGATAGTTTGAGCTTTTCAAGCCTACCTATTGTTATATTATCTCTAGTGCCTATTTTGAGCCTAAATTATTGATTTCTTTCTTTAAAACCCATTATCATACTTTGTCCAGTGCTTGTTCTGAGAGTTTGAATAATTTCTCAAATCTTTATGCTCTTGATGGATGAAAGTATATGTTGGAGAATGTTGAGGAAGAATACTTGGAGAAAGATCATGACTTGTTACTTTCAGTCGTGTAAGTTGTGGTGAGCAAGAAAAAGAAAAGAAAAAGAAAAGAGGAATTGAGAACAAGAAAAGAAAAATAGAAAGCTGTTAGAAAGAATGGAAAGAGAAAAAAAGTGAGAAAGAAAAGAACAGCAGCAAAAAAGAACAAAAGAGGACTGAAAAAAAAGAAAATTGAAAGAAAAAGAGAGAAGAAAGATCACAAGAGGATTGGTAGTTGAGTTGTAAAAGTTAAATTCATATTAAATCGTTAACACCATTGTTGAAAATTATGAGTGATCTTGTGAAAAATAGGGAAGAGTTGATGAAGAAAGTAAAAAGATGAGAAGACGAAGAGAAAAAAAAGGAAAAAATGTAGGATTTGCTTGAGTTGAGTTGTAATTGCTGAATAAGGTTATGGTTTGATTGGTTTTTGGAATAGGAGAGCAAGAAGAGTTTGGAAATTATTGATTCATTTTGTTTATCCATTTCTTGTGAACTTTCAATTCTTTGATAGTTGATTCTCCTATATCCTTCATTTGATAAGCTACATTACAAGCCTTTAGCCTTACATTACAAGTTAGAAAGTCCTACTTGACCTAAGTAGAATCATGATATGTCTCGGATTAGTAGTGAGAGTGTATGAAAAGTAAGATTATGGAATGCATATTATTTTTGAACTAAATTCTTTCAAATGGTTTGAGAATATTGTGAAGTATTGAGATAGTTCTACTAAGTCATTATTCACAATACAAGTCTTGCATTTGTTGTAAAAGATGTAGTATCATGTGTTTTATGTTCTTGAATGAAGAAAGCAATAGATATATTGTTTTAAAATTGATTGAGTGATTTGATTAAACCATGTGTTTTCCTACTTGTGTTTGATACTTTTCTTGAGGACAAGTAAAGAGCTAAGTATGGGGGAATATGATAGGGGCTAAATTAGTTATATTTTTCCTAGTTATTTGAGACTCTTTTGTGATACATTTTTTTCAATAACTATTTATATTCCTTCATATTTGAGATTTTACCCTTGGAAAGGTATTTTGTTCATTATTATAGATTTTTTTGGGTAAAATGAAGCAAAAACTTCGCAAAACAGAAAAAAGGTGGCGCCGGCCAGGACAGAGGAACCAGTGCCGGCCATGCACTATGACACGAACTTTGAGGCAACGAAAAATTGTCAAAATAGAGCGGAATAGAGTGGAACTAGCGCTGGCTCCAAGTGCCAAGGCGGCACCGGTTGCATGTTGGACTACATTTTGCGGAATTCAGAAAAAATTGACGAACGAGTAGAGAACTAGAATACAACTGGCGCTGGCACCGAGAGCCAAGGCGGTGCTAGCTGTGCTCTGAGGGAAAGGTAAAGCTTTGATTTTTTTTACGTGATTTTTGGTAATCTGTGGAGTTTTAGTACTTTCTTACTTCTACTCGGCCAAGAGCGTTGCACCAATGAGTTTAGGCACTTACCAAGCCTATAAATAGATGGAAAACACAAGAGAAAATGGGAGAATTCATTGATTATCACAGAAAATCACTCAAATCAGAGGAGGAATTCTTCAATTCAAGGAGGGTTGTGCAAGAAGGTCTTCAAAGGAAGAAGAAGGAGGCTTGTCTATGAGTCCTGTCTTTTACTTTGTTTTCTTTTTCTTGAACAATGATATGTTAATTATTTTATTGTAATTCAACGTTGTTTCAGATATTCATGATATTTAGAGTTATTTGATCTTTTGATTAATTGGTTATTATTCCTAGTATTTAATTACTTGAGCTTATTATAGGATTAATTGGTTGATTCTTTCCATTAATTCGTTGAGACCAATGGGGTTGGTGGTAGTTTCAATTTATTAATTTCATATTTGTTGTCTCTTAACTCACTGAGACCAATGGGGTTAATTAATGAGGACTAGGTAATTAGAGGTTAATTGATGTTTGTCGAGACCAAGGATTCATTGGTTAGTTTCATATTTTAAATTCGCCGAGACCAAGGGAATTTAATCAATGATTGTGTTTAATGCATCTTTTAGATGAATTAGTTGAGACGAGACCAAGTGATTCTAATTTATCTAGAAGGTAGTGATTTCATGGATTGAAAAAGAAGTGAATCTATCTTAATCCTTCATGATGCTAAGAGAATAATTAGTTATTATAATGATTAGGTATTTTAAGATCATGAGTATCAAAATAATGGTTTGAGTTGCATACTTCTCCATCCTTGACATGTATATATTTTTATTTTCTTTTGTTTTATTTTGCTTTTCACTTTATTGAGTCGGTTAAACAATGAAAGAAGATGGATTAATGCATACTTATTCCTTGAGGATCGACACTCGTTTAAACCCTGTGCTATATTAATGATGAGTACGCTTGCTCATATGTGCAATTTGGGATTAACGTTTTAATGTAAACTTGATTGGGAATGTGCTTAGTTTTTATATGATTTTTATACCCAAATAAATCACACATCAATGCTAAACCTCTTTAGCATTTTATCTATATATGCAGACTGTGAAAGACCTAGCAACCTTTTGAATCTATCTCTATAGATCCTTATTCCGAGAATATAGATTGCTTCTCTAAGGTCTTTCATTGAGAATTGTTTGGACAACCAAACTTTAACCGTTTGCAAGACAGGTATATCGTTTCCTATTAGCAATATGTCATCAACATAAAGCAGTAAGAAAATGATTGTACTCCTACTAACCTTCTTGTATACACAAGGCTCATCCATGTTTTGAATGAAACCAAACTCTTTGATTGTTTCATCAAAACGGATGTTCCAACTCCTAGAAGCTTGCTTAAGTCTATAAATGGACCTTTGCAGCTTGCACACCGTGGTGCTATCATTGGATGTGAAACCCTCAGGTTGCGTCATATATACTTTCTCAATCAGATTTCCATTTAGGAAAGCTATTTTCACATCCATTTGCCAAATTTGATAATCATGATGAGCAACAATGGCGAAGAGTATCATGCTGGATTTTAACATGGCTACTGGTAAGAAGGTTTCATCATAATCAATACCATGTTGTTAACGATAATCCTTCGCCACTAGACGTACTTTATAGGTAACTAAGTTACCATCTATGTTTGTTTTCATCTTGAAAACCTACTTGCACCCAATAGGTTTAATTCCTTTGGGTGGATCAACTAAAGTCTATACTTAGTTGTCGTATATGGAATCCATCTCTGACTTCATGGCCTCAAGCCATTTGTCAGATTCTAAACTGTTCAGAACATCCTTGTAGGTAGTGGGCTCATCTTCATCTATGAGCAATACGTCATTGTGGTCACTAATGAGAAATCCATATCTCTCAGGTGTCACACGTATCCTACTAGATCTACGAGGTTCTTGTGTATTAGAAGGTTCATCTATTCTCTCAATAGATGTGAGGTTAGACGGTTGATTCTCATTTGCTTGATCTTTATGAACTTCACTAAGTTCAATCTTCCTTCCACTGTCTTCTTTGAACATGTGCTCCTTCTCTAAGAAGACGGCATGCTTTGAAACAAACAATTTGTTTTTGGAGGGTAGGTAGAAGTAATATCCGAATGATTCTTTCGAATATCCAACAAACAAACTCTTGTCAGACTTACTATCAAGTTTGTCTGACTGTGGCCTTTTGACAAAGGCAGGACAATCCCATACTCGCAAGTGAGATAACTTTGGTTTCTTACCGAAGAACATCTCAAATGGGGTAGTATCAACCGATTTTATCGGAACTCTATTTAGTATATAAACAGAAGTCTCTAGTGCATACCCCAAGACGATTTTGGTAGGTCTGCAGAAGCCATTATAGTCTGTACCATGTCTAGAAGGGTTCGATTCCTTCTCTCAGATACACTATTTTACTGAGGTGTATGTGGTGGAGTCCATTGAGATAATATTCTATTATCTCTAAGATAACTCAAAAACTCTTGGCTCAAGTATTCTCCTAATCGATTAGATCTTAAAGTCTTAATACTTTTTCCAAGTTATTTCTCTATTTTATTCTTGAAGTCTTTGAACCTTTCAAATGCCTCAGATTTGTATTTCATTAAATACAAATACCCGTATCGTGAGAAATCATCAATAAAGGTTATGAAATAATTATAACCTCCTCTTGCTTGTATTAACATTTGGCCCCATACATCAGAATGTATGAGTTGTAATAACTTCTTGGCCCATTCTCCTTTTCCTAGAAAAGGAGTTTTAGTTATTTTGCCTAGTAAATAAGATTCGCATGTGCCATATGATTCATAATCAAATGACCCTAAGTCACCAAGTTTGTGTAACTTAGAAACACGATTTTCGTTTACATGGCCCAAACGACAATGCCATAAGTAAGAGGTGTTAGCGTTATCCATTTTGGGTTTCTTATTGTTTATATTGAGAACTGGATTATCTAAGTCTAGAACATATAAACCATTAACCAGAGTTGTTGAACCATAATGAATATCATTCAATAAAAAAAAAAACAACATTTATTCTTAAATATCAAATGAAATCCATATAAGTCTAAACACGCAATTGAGATAATATTTTTCATTAAAATTGGTACAAAATAATAGTTTTGCAGTTCTATAATTAATCCCGAAGGCAGATTCAGCTCGTATGTTCCTACAACAAGTGCAGCAACCTTTTCCCTATTTGCAGTACGTAGGTCCACATCGCCTTTCTCTGGCCTTCTACTGCTCTTTAGTCCCTGCAAGTAATTGCACAAATGAGATCTATATTCGGTATCTAATACTCATATCTCATTTTTAAAGACAGTATTTATCTCAATCATAAACATACTCGGATTAGAAGTAGAAGTGCTTGTAAGCTTCTCCTTCTGCTTTTTGTCCAATGGTCTCCAAGTAGGCTTTGCAGTTACGCCTCCTGTGGCCCATCTTCCCACAATGATGGTATGGGCCCATCTTTCCACAATGATGGCATGGTCTCCAAGTAGGCTTCGCAGTTACGCCTTCTTATTCACACCACCTTTTGGCTTCATGGGAGCCTTCTTCTTCTTCTTTTGAACTTTCTTCTTAGAAACGAAAGATTCTACCATTAAAACTGCATTGGAATCCTTCTTCATGGAGAACTCTGCAGTTTTGAGAAGACTGAAAAATTAAGTCAACACTTAAGTCATGATCCATCGCGAACCCTAGAGATCCAATCTTCTCTATTAAGCCTAATATCTTCAGCCCATAAATGGTCACTGAAGAACCCTCTGCCATTTTGCAATGGAATAGTTACTTTGAGATCTCGTATCTCTCAGTTCTGGCTTGGGCATTAAACAGCTCTTGAAGATGTAAAATGATCGATTGAACATCCATATGCTCGTGCTGTTTTTGTAACTCAGGAGTCATGGATGCCAGCATAATACATGGTGCTATATCACTATCCTCTTTGTGCCTTCTATGGACAGCATGAGCATCTTGAGTTGGTGGCGGAATAGGAGCATCTAGCACGTACAACAACTTTTTCGATTTGAGAACGATTCTCAAATTTCTATACCAGTTGAGATTGTTTGATTCGGTTAACTTGTTGGTTTCCAAGATGCTATGTAAGTTCAAGTTTGTTAATATGATGCAAGTGACCTTGATGTAAAGATAGAGAGCATTAGCTACTTGTATATGCACATGATATGCAAATAATTAGGACTTTAATTAAAAGCATTTTTACTCCACTATTTTACTCAAACCAATAGCCCCCACTATTGATTCGGGAAAGTCCATTGGAAGCTTTCCTAGTGGACCGATATCCAAATTCCTCAAGAATAACCTTGGGTTTGCCCAATAAGTCACCCTTAAGTTCATTGGTAGTATCCAATACCAATTACATCGTATGTAACTATTGGATCATTGGGTGATTAACAACTTTTGATCTTAAAGCCTTTTGGGCTACTCCAACTTTTCTTCTAAATGTTTTTATGCTTGAGTTTGCCCAACCGGGATAAAGAATTTAGTTAAACCCAACCCATTAATCAGGAATTTAATTCCATAGCTTGAACATGCCCGATGTCAAGTAGGCTTAGGTTTGCCCAACAACCTAGTCTCGAAAAAGGACTCTCGTTCTTACTATATTAACAGAAGGAATTAGGTTTAATATTAATTGAGGGATTTGTTCATTTTAGTGATTTCATTGAATGACATGCATAAACATCAATAAATCACATAATTGATAATCATGGTAATAAAGCGATTACATGGTATGGTTATGGACTTTACCCTAAATTAATTTCTTTGAGCCATAAAAGAAATTAATAAAGTTAACCCTATGTGTTCATGCATGATTTAAGTAGAAGGTCTTACCTTCTCGCCTTGTTTTGGTTGCCATCTCCAAAATGGAATAATTCTACTCCTATCTAACCTATGTAACTAATTACATAATTTCCTAAAGAGAGAAAACCTCGAGTTATATTCAAGGGGAGTTAGATAAGAAGAGAATTATACAAGAATTCTAGATAAGGCAGGACACACAGACCCTATTTCATAAAAAAACCAAAACTATAAAATGCATGCACAGGTATAATTGGTTTTAGTCCATAACCATCCACTATGCCATTAGTTATGCTTAAACAAAATAAACATATAACTTTTATTATTCCAAAATCATTATTTTGAAAAAATAAAATAAATTCTAAAATCAACATTTTAGAAAAACACATTAATTTTAAATTTTCAAAATCACAATTTTGAAAAATTTTGAAAAATTAAAATTGTTTGTTTCAAAACTAATTTTGAGAAAATGCTTTTGGGTCCTGTCTTCAGCAACGAAAACGGGGTCCCGCTGGCCGGTCAGCGGGCGGGGATCAGGGGGGTAGCGCCCTCGTGGAAAAATTTTTATTTTACCGCCTCTTATCAAATGAGATTTTTCCCTTTCAAAATTCTATTCTTGATTTTTTTTTTAAAAAAAAATAGTTGGAATGTGCAAAATAAAACAGAACCAGTGCTAGTTTAGAAGCTAGAGCCGGCGCCGGCTCTGTTCTGGTTTTTTAAAAATTTTTCTCTTCCAAAAACGATTTCTAGACATCATTAATAGAAGGGAATTGGCGCTAGTTTGGAGGCTAGAGCCGACGTCGGTTGTAGACGGGAAGTGGCGGCGATTTTCAGAAAAATTTTCCAGAAATAGTTTCTGGTGCCCTAATCTTCTGCAAAATTTTAGTGAGAACAATTCTCAACAGAATTTTCTGTTTTGAAGCTCAAAATAACAACCAATTTGATAGTTTAAAAAAAAAAATAGAAAATCAAATTCATAAGATGAATCAGAGGGCAACAACCATGTTTAAGAAAACGTTTTTCTGCAGAAAATTTTCAGCACATAAAGAAAGCATCTTTCGAAATATGCTGTAACTTTTACATAATCATATTGTGTTGCGGACCCAACCTATAATGCTCAAAACAATTTCGAGTCGAGTGAAAACAATTTTCACAACCAACAAAGATAAACACGAATACATGAAACCAGTTTTTATGCCAAAAGCAATGTCCGTAAACCACACATAGCATATCTCTGATACCACTGTCGGGTATCTCAGGCTCGTATCCTATACGGCGCAGCGGAAAGTAAAATGAGATACCATCCCAAGACCCACCTATGTGTGGAAAACAAGATATAAAGATAATAAAGGTAACAACTTTTACCTTTGTTTGATCGTCCAAAGAATAAAAATTTCTTCTTCAAGTTGAGGGACGATCCAGCAATTCTCTTAATCCAACTTCATGATAGTTGAACGTCTAACCACTGCAATCACAGTGTGTGATTATCTCTAACAGTAATCCACACAGAGGAATACTCAAGCACCAAAATTTCCTGTGCTAGCAGAAAAAGATGGCGGCTATGGTTCTTCACAAGAACAATAGAGAGAGAGAGAGAGAGAGAAGAAGAAGAAGAAGAAGAAGAAGAAGAAGAAGAAGAAGAAGAAGAAGAAGAAGAAGAAGAAGAAGAAGAAGAAGAGCAGGTTTAGGTGGCTGCAATTTTCATGTGAATTCCACTTTAGGGTTTTTGATTATATCATCATAAAAAAACCGAAAAATTTACTGAAAATTTGGAATTCTAAAACAATTCGAGTTCTCTAATTGTAATTGGAAACATAAAGTTCTCACAATTACAATTTAGACCACAAATTATAACTAATTATAATTTGTCCACAACAACTTCTCTTTCTCTTAATTAACCCCATTATGTTATCAAATAACATCGTGAGTATATAATCCTCTATTATGTGTGACCTATTAGGTTTTCCAGTCAATTGGGCGAACATGAATTAATCCAAACGTCTTTAAGATTAATAATCCATAATTAATTAGAATTAATCCTATTAATTCTAATCAGGATTGATTTATTAATTCATCAATTAATAAACCTATATTCTCATATCATGAGCGGTATCTAGCAATACATCATGACCACCCAAGAGTCCAAAAAGTCAAGTGGCTTGACATTAAGCCTTCAATAACAAACTACAGTACAATTAACTTCTTTCGCCATATAATATCTTATTTGGTTTGGAGTACGGAATTAGTGCCAACTCCCTCCAGAATTAATTCTGGCCTGAATACAATCGTACTTGTACCAGGAACCCATTACTCTAGATGTGTATCAATTGGAACTATTTCTAATACACAATCACCATGGCCAAGGACTTCTCGAGTAGTAATTCCAATAAGTTGCCGTGAGATATTCGCCCCTACTATTAGGAGTAGTGAATCATTTATTGACCCTTTTAACTACTTTCGTTTACCTCACAATGTACCCAATATCCATTCCATAGGCGTCCATCGATCGAGCTCCGGAGATTGGAATCAAAGTATAATGCTCAGCAAACAAAGTACCTTGGAGATCTCAAGTCTAAGGATACTTGCACATTTGCTATATTGAAATTATATCACTGGTACTAAATAGTTATCCATGTGATTATCTCAAAGTTAGGTCATCCAATGAACTTGTTTTACTAACAAGCATCCATGTGTTAACTTTGAGTATCTCAATACTCACGGATATGAGAACCACCATTTGATCAAATCAGGAAGTCTAACACATGCTAATCTTAACGCATTAATGATGTTCTGTCTTATTAATACTATGACTAGGGACTATTTAAGTACTAACACTATACAGTGTAGGAAGAATCTCATATCATGATCTCTATCATGATTTCCTTAACACAGTGTTGTACTAGGGACTTTATTGAACTGTTATATTACTTAAAAGTAAACAAAAGAAACTGTAAGATAAATAATGTTGGATTGTATGCCCTCTTAGACTAGGTTTCTGATGTAAAATCGAATTATTTAATAAAAGAATTTATTTTCAGAAATTGTTTGTGAATTTACTTTTTGTTTGTGCACGATTTTCGTTTGGAACAGACCCATTATGTTTAAATAAGTGATCCATGTGAATGGTGGTCTTTCACAGTAAGGTATGGATCACGGGTTATTTAACACATAAACATTTGTTCTTAACCTATTGATGAGACTGGGAACCTCATCATGTTTAGGTTATTATGTTATGAATTCCAAATGGGGAATGGCTTACCTTTAGCCAGTGGGTAGTCCACTCACTTCATGACATAAGCATATTTCTTATACGTAGAACTGGACCTGTAGTAGTGGTTTCTCAAAGTACTATATGATAGAAACCTAGACTACTACCGCTTCAGCGTGGACTAGTACTCTACGACTTGAGTATGAGTTGGTGGTCTAGCGAAGCTGGAAGCATATACTTTGATTTGCTGTAGTTGAGGTTCTATCATAGGGCCAATATACTTGCATGTTGGGTATGTGTGACTAGTTAGTTAAGACAGACTTATACAAGATAGTTTCTGCACTATATCGCCCCTTGTGGTTGTCCGAATGGTCTAAATTATCCAGGGCCCTGGGAAACATGACTTGGATGTTTGCTTTAGGGTAGCTCCCTTGGAAAGCGGAAACACTCCAGGAAGTCGTGGATCATCGGACTAAAAGCCTAAGGATGGTAGATGTCATTTAGAGGAGTGTTAGTACACTTCTTCCTCTCTAAATGTACGGCGATGTGTAGAGGGGTATTTTAGTCATTTCACCTGTAGGTCGGAGACTATGCTAATGCAGCACTGTCCTTGGGGTCAATATTTCCTTATGGTGATATTAGGAAATATTTAAAATGCAAAATACAGATATTTATATAGTAGGGGTATTTTGGTCATTTTAGCAGCCAAGGCGATGTGTCTTTTTGGTCATCGGGATAGCCCGTAAGTCCTAACTATTTTTGGGTTGAGGAATTGGTCTCAGTTGAAGAGGATTTTATTTTATTTTGTTTTATTTTATTTTATTCAGGAAGTCTAATTTATTATTGGATTAGAATAAAATAAATAAATAAATAAATAAATAAATAAATAAATAAATAAATAAAATAGGAGTTGAGAGAAATTAATTATCTAGTTTATTTGGTTAATTAATTATTCAGGGCCTATGTCCAGTATGAATAATTAAGCAATTAACCTGAGCTTAAATTAGGGGAAATAATTAATGTTTAATTATTTATTGGGTTATTTATATAGGCCCAAGAAATAAATAGTTAAAGATTAATTATTCTGGTTCATTTGGGCTCATTAATTATTTATTGGGTTACTCATGTAAGCCCAGGAAATAAATAATTAATATTTATTATTTTGGGCTTTTTTGGGTCCAAGAAAAATAATAAATATTTATCTGGCCCAATAGCTTGGACCTTAGGGTTTTTTCCAGGTACGGTTAAGAGGAGTTTAAGGTTAGGTCAAACTGTTTCTCAAGATAACATCCGGGTATTTTGAAATCCCGGGGAGATGTTTATCAGAGATATTGAGAGACCTAGTTTAGGCTAAATATAAACAACTCTTTGAAAAGAAAAAAACCCTAATTTTTCCTTTCCCAAGCCACACACTCACGTGGTCTCTTTCTCTCCTCTCTCTCACGTTTTCTCCTTCTTTGTTTTCTCCTTGGACTTTGCTAACCAATAGCAGGTAAACCAAGGAGAATTGAGACCCTTCCTCTTTACCATAGTATTCACCGACTAGAGGTTAAGCTGAGGAATATCCCGAGAGCTGGAGAGCTAAGCGTTAATGCAAACAAGACGAAGTCGAAGGCTAGCGGGTGGTCAACCGGAAGCTCCTTCAAGTGTGCAAAGCGAGGCGATTCCAGCCGTTCAATCTGTTCCTACGCAACCTAGGAGGGTTAAGGAACGCAAAGGTATGATATTCACGTTTCCGCATGGCCTTTATGGCTCGCGGTTTAATTTTTCTCTCTGGTTTTTTTTTTTCATCCGTGGCTCCCTGTTTCTGCATTTTCCATCAAATAATGCCTTTTATTAAAATAAAACTGATTGCCTCTAGGGAACAACACTAACACCAGTCACTTTCAAATTGTAATTTCCAGTTCTATAGTTGGTTATGAGAAAGGTTTTCGCAACCCACTATATATCCAAATGCATTATAGGAATTTCCAGTTCTATAGTTAGGGTTTTACTGTTGAATCTGGTATAGTGAATCTTGGATTTAAAATTTTCTTGTAGACCAGATAAAGAAACCTAATAAATATCATCGACCTAGTTAACCTTATTGCAAAAGCGGAAGGAACTTAGCTCTAGTTCAAGATGAAAACAAGAATGTACACTGGGGTTAATGCACTCATAACTTTTATGGAAGTAGAAACTTCAGGGCCAAGCCTAACTGTTGTTGGAGAGGTTAATAAGTCTTTACTTCACGTTTAATTTCTTGTGACTGAGTCCCTGCTCTGTACATATCTAGCCCAAATCATGTCATCACAAGGAGGGGGTGGTTGGTGTAGCTCTTCCCCTTGAGTTTCTGTATAGGAACCTTTCCCCACTTTGCATTAGGATAGTATTCTGATTATACCTGAAAGTCGTTAATACTATCATTGCATGCTTATACCTTGAGTGGTTGGTGTTTAATAGATCTATCTTATTCACTTCAGTTTTTTCACTATTGTTCCATCTGTTGTACTGGATCTTCCCTTCCTAAGAAAAGAAGAAAAAGACTAAAAAAGGAATTGAAGATAGAAACACATTCTTCTTCTGCTCAAGTGTTTTCTCTTCTAGTGCAAAGTTGAGCACACACATTATCAGATTTACCTGAATCTATTAGATTATCACATTATCACATTATCATTTTTTGTTGTTATTCCTTTATATTCATGTTCATAAGGTTCTCCATTGCTTACTCTTTTTGAAACCACAGTGAACTAAAGCCATTCATGAAAAATTGCTGTTTTGCAATATTTCATTTTATGACTTTTTTTAGCATTTTTTTTTTTTGAAAGCTGAATTTAATAGATGATTCAATCACACATATCTGAGTAGTGATTGAATCAAACAAAATTTGCTGGAGTTGTGATTGCTCACCTACTTTGCTAGAGTTGTGATTGGTTGAAGCATTTTTGTTGGAGAAACTTGCAAAAACAAAGCTGAAGTTCATAAGATAATGATGATGGTGGTTGATGGCTGTTTATGGTTGTTCATTGAACCAATTGTTTAGAGTTTATTTTAGATGTTTTTAGCTCTCTTTTGATATGTATTCCTGTGAAGAAAATGCAGGAAAGTGGGCTGAAACATGTTGTGTTCAAGAGGTGTGAAAATGAGAACTTAAGCTAGTTAAATGTAAATGAATGCGTGCTGGGCAGATTTACATCTATTTATTTGGTGTGTCTACATATATTATGAACCTGACAACAAAAATCAGAAGAACACAAAAGCCTTCATTTTTTTTTTTAGGTGAAATGAAATGAATTATTATAGAATTTTATTCAAGTTCTTCAATTTCTGTGTCTTTAATTTCAATTTTTGGACCACCTCCAAATTTAGAATAATCATTACTATTGCCTAAAAGAAATAGTACTACTGCAATCAATAAGCGAAGCAAAGATGAAACTATTTTTTTTTTAAATAAAAGAATCTGCCACTTTTCTATATAACCTAAGGGTTGTTTTTGTTAATTTTTTCTTGCATTGTAGAATCCTTTGTGAAGAAGATAAAGCTAAGAGGTTGCCAAGTAACAAGCCTGCACGTTCCATTCGACCAATCATACAATCAATGTTTCTTGGACCATATTAATCTTAGTCAAAGGTCCCCAAACACAATTAATGATGTTTGGTTTGCCGAGTGGGCGGTAATTGTTTCTTTTTTTGCTTTTATTTTAAGTGTTATATAATTATCATTTATATAATATTTTAACAATTCTTATGGCTAATATGCAGAAATAGTTCCAGTGGGATAGAATGTATGATGGACTCATTAGATCAAAATGGGACAAGAAAGGCGGCAAGATCTACACTTATTTGATAGACCAAGTTCGTAAAGGGAAAGTCTCACATGACTTTATTAAGGATGAAGACTATAACAAGCTGCGAGCAATTTGGGATGGTGACAATTTCAAGAAGATTTCAAAGATAATGAAGGCAAATAGAAATAGTTATTGTAGAGGTTTAGGAAGCTCACGTCACTCTGGTGGTTCCATACCAGCGACAATGCAGAAGAGAAAACTAGTAACTTTTCTTATTTTTAGTACTTAAATTTAAATTTATGAAAATAACTTGTTCTAAAAATACTTAGAATTAATATCTATATATCTAACGTGTTTTAATACTATTTTATGATTAAACCAAATATATGAGGGGAAATATCATAGGGACTACTCACACTCTGTAATATATGTCTTCACACACACAACAAACACTGAAGATGAAGTTGAACAAGTGCTTGAGAAGGAACACCGAATGTTGGAGGGTGAAGACATGGAGCTTGGAGGCCCAGAACTTGTCTTTGTTGACAAGCGGTCCGAGGAAACATATGTAAGTTTCATAAGTTAATAATAGTCTTTAGTATTTTTTTTATTCCAAAACTACTATATCCATTATATGTAGCTCAAGTGAAGGCAGGTTTACCGCTTCCATTTTTCCCATCCAAAGTGGAAGACTATGACATGCCTATTTATTGGTTTCCATATGTATAGCCATTTTGTGGGAGTTTTGGGAAGTGGGGGGGGGGAGGTTGGTTAAAATGGATTTATTATGCATGAACTATGAAAGGGGTGTGGGGGGGTGGGTGCATTGTGGACCAAGCCAATTAAAGAGGGGGGGGGGAGAGGGGGGAAGTTTGGTTAAACTGTCTTTGTTATGCATTAACTATGAAAGAGGGGGTTGGGGGTGCATTGTGGACCAAGTCAAATAAACTTTTCTAATTGGAAATATGACGAAATATTCAAATGATGGTGATACTTTTTAACTTTTTATGTTACAACTAGATGATTCTAATTCTAATGGATGTTCTTTGTTTTAAGCTTCACAATCACTAATATAGTTGAGATTTTCATGGTGTTTATTCTAAAATTCTTATTCGTTGTTTATTTTGATATTTCTGCATTTGTTTATGTGTTAGCATCACTACCATGAAGAATTGAAGAAAGAGATGGCATCACATGCTAGCCAGATAGTTGAAGGGGAGCAGCCTCCACCAATAAACAAGGCTGATATTTGGTTGCGAGTTGTAGTCCATCCTAAGAAAGGGAATGCGGCTTATGGCATGGGATCCCTAAGCTCCAGTTGTTTGCAGAAATCTACTTCACACATGTCATCATCTTCTTCATCCATTTCATCGGCGCTTCCTTCGCATTTTGTGGAGACAACTAACTTTTAGAATGCTATAAATGAGTTGGTGCAAAAGGCTGTGACACACAGATTCAAGAAGTGTTGAGGACAAATGAGTGGTTGACAGTGGAGGTTTCTTTGCTAACATAGAAGGTTAAGGACTTAAGTGGATCAAATCAACCAGAAAATTAATATTCCTTCACTTTGTTTCTTAATTGTATTAATATTCCTTCACTGTTGTTAAACTATGGACCTGCAGTTCATCTCACTTTCATATTATGATAACCTTTTATGTTTAATTAAAGATGATGTTTGGTTAGGATTTGTGGTATTTTCTGAGGGAATTATATTTCCTTTGAATTTGTGGAAGGATGATGTTTATGTTTGTGGAAGGATGATGTTTGTGTTGGATTTGATGATGTTTATGTTAGGTTTGTGGATGTGTTTTGGCTTTATTATTTTATGAATTTGTCAAATGCAGGTGTTTGGTTATATGTTCAGATGAGCTACAATTCTACCAAATTAAAGAAAAATTACCAACTAAACAATCAGTTGGTAATTGAACAAAATTCGGTTGGTATTTCAATTGGTAATTGAAAATAATTCAGTTGGTAATATATTAATTAGTAGTTAGTAATTTTCAAACCAACTATCTACCAACAAAAAACATAGTTGGTAATTTACCAACAAAAAATTACCAACAGATTTTAAATCACTAAAATAGTTAGAAAATTACCAACTGAATATTTGGTCGGTAAAGAAAGAAAACTACCAATGGGAAAAAAAAATTAGCAACTGAACAAAACTCAATTAGTAATTTACCAACAAAAAATTACCAACCGATTTTAAATAACTAAAATAGTTGAAAAATTACCAACTGAATGTTCAATTGGTAAATAAATAAAACTACCAACTAAAAGAAAAAAAAATTACCAACTAAAAGTCAGTTGGTAATTACTTACACATCTATCCGTTGGTAGTAACATGTCTCAGTTGGTAAATTAGTAAATTACAATCTTATATTCAATACAAATTTACCAACCAAAAATTATAAATTTACAAACTTCATTTTCGGTTGATAATTACCAACTGCAACAGTCGGTTGGTAACATAAATGTTTGTTGATAATTACCAACCGAAAGAGTCAACTCATATGCCAAATTTAATGCCAAATTTCCAACTGAAGATTTTACATTACCAACCGAGTTTTGGTTCGTAATTACCAACCGAAATAGTCAACTTAAATGCCAAACTTAATACCAAATTTTTAACCGACGATTTTACTGTACCAACCGAAATGCGGTTAGTAATTACCAATCGACTCCAAAAAATTTTGGTTGGAAAATTTACAAGTTAAGGTTTTTGCATGCGACACCATTCGGTTGGTAAATCATGATTACCAACTGAATTTAGCTAATTACTAACTGATTTTGTCAGTTGGTAAATCACTTTTTTCTAGTAGTGAGCAACGGTGTCTGGTGGACAGGTATAAATTTCTACTTCATTTAAGTTCTTCAAGAAAGCCCATCCGTCTAAAAAACAAAGGCAGACAAACATTCAGAAAAAAGTACTCAAAATGTATTCAAAAACATGAAAATTACGTTATCTATTAATGTGACATTTTTTATTTTTATCATTAATAGTTAAATGTTTATCTCATATTTCCTAATGATATATAATGTTTAGTGAGTTCTTTTTTAATAATGGGTGATAACAATTACGTCACCTATTCGTGTGAAATCGTTGTTTTTGTCATTAATAGTTAAATATTTAACTCCTATTTCGTGACAATTCAAGGTATTTGATGCCATTATTTGTTAATAATGGATGATGGTAAATACATCAATTATTAGTTGGTAATTTTTTTTTTGGTCAAAAATAGTTGAACATTTAACTCATTTTCTATGACAATTTAAGATATTTTAGGATAATTCATAAGTTATTTTATGACAAAATTAAATGTCACAAAAACTTAGCTATAACATGACGTTTTAATAATACATTATGTATTGTGTTATCTATTTGTGACAAAAATATTTATGTCGTCGCCGTATATTTTTAGCAACGGTGAAAAGATGACGATATAAAAAACGTCATAAAATATTATGTATGACAAAAATTAAACAATATGTGATGTCAATAGGTGTGTCACTAATTGTTAATTTTGGCATAGTGATTGAATACCAGATTTAGATCTCATTTATGCAATAACTTATAGGGAATAAAGAGTAATAGGAAGTTTGAGAAAGGTGATATAGACCTACGTGTTGCGAATGGAGCAAAAGTTGCTGCACATGCTGTGCGGACTTATCATCTACACTTGTCTTCCGAATTAATTCTAGAACTAGAAAACTGTTATTATGTACTAGTTTTACTCAAAAACATTATCTCAGATGCTTGCTTAAATTTACTTGGATTTCTTTTAATTTTTAAAAATAAAAGTTATTCTTTTTCATTAAATGATATCTATTATGGTACTACAACTTTGATAAATGGTTTATATGTTCTAGATATGGAAAATTAAGTTCCCAATATAAATAATAAGAAGCAAAGAAAAGATAACATAAACTCATCTTACTTATGACATTATCGTTTAGGTCATGTAAATGAGAATCGCATTTCTATGTTACATAAGTTTAGTGACTTAAGATCATTTGATTATGAATCATATGATATGTGTGAATCATGTTTACTTGGTAAAATTACTAAAACCTCTTTTTCGAAGAAAATGGAAAGGGCTAAGCCATTATTGGAATTGATACATACTAATGTATATGGACCAATGACATTGCAAGTAAGAAGGTTTTCAATACATCATAATCGTTATCAATGACTATCTTGACTTGGGTATTTGTATGTAATGAAATATAAATTTGAAGCCTTTGATAAGTCTACAGAATTCATGAATAAAGCAAAAAAATAACTTGGGCAAGGTATTAAAACTCTAAGATTTGATCGAGGAGGTGAATACTAAAGCCAAGAGTTTCAAGATTATCTTAAAGATAATGGAATATTATCTCAATAGACTCTACCGCATACACCTCAGCATAATAGTGTGGCCAAAAAAAAAGGAATTGAACCCTATTAGATATTATTCGAACCATGCTAGCAACATTTGTAGACTCATCAAAATCATTTTGGGGACATACACTTGAAATTGCTATTTATATTTTAAATAGAATGCCATAAAAATAGTTGATACTACCCCATATGAGTTATTTTATTATTATTATTTTTTTTTGGTAAAAGACCAAAGTTAACTCACTTAAAAATTTGGGAATATACTGCTTATATGAAGAGGACAAAATCAGATAAACTTAAAAATAAGTCTAATAGATGTTGTTTGTAGGATATCAAAAAGAATCTCATGGACATTATTTCTATCTCCCTTTTGAAACCAAAGTGTTTATTTCTAAGCATGCTTCATCTTTGAGAAGGAATTCATGCTTAAATGAGATAGTGGGAGTAAAATTGAATTTAGTGAAGTTCAAAAAGAATAAACAAACGATGATCAACTGGGTAATCCCGAGTCTATTGACAAGATAGATGAACCTTCAAATACACTAGAACCTCTTAGGTCAAGTAGGATATGTTTGGCACCTGAGGGATGTGGATTTCTCATTATTGAATACAATGACATATTGCTCATCGAAGAAGATGAGCCTACCACTTACAAGGAAGTTATGAAAAGTTCAGAATCTGACAAATGGCTTGAAGCTTTGAAGTTAAAAATGAATTCTATGTATGACAGCCAAGTTTGGATTTTGGTTAACCCACTCCAAAGGATAAAACCAATAAGGTGCAAGTGGGTTTTCAAGTAAAAAATTGACATGGATTGTAAAGTAAATACCTATAAAGCACGATTGGTTACAAAATGTTATCGTTAATAATAAGGTATTGACTATGATTAAACTTTTTCACCAGTAGTAATATTGAAATCCATAAAAGCATTCTTACTACTTGCCACTTATTTTGACTATGAGATTTGACAAATGGATGTGAAAATAGTTTTCCTTAATAGAAACTGACTGAGAAAGTATACATGACATAATCTAAGGTTGCACATCTAAAGATCACACTAAGGTGTATAAGCTGCAAAGGTTCATTTATGGACCTAAGCATGCTTTTAGGAATTCGAATATCCATTTTAGTGAAACAACTTAAGGAATTTAGTTTGAAATAAAATATGGATGAACCTTGTATGCACAAGATGGTTAGTAGGAGTGCAATTAGTTTTCTATTACTTTATGTAGATGACATATTGCTGATAGGAAATGATGTCTCTATTTTACAATATGTGAAGATTTGGTTATCTAAGAGATTTTCCATAAGAGACCTTGGAAAAGCAACATATATACTAGGAATAAGAACTTATAAAGATAGATCAAGGAGGTTTCTTGGTTTTACACAGTCTACAAATATAGACAAAGTGCTAAAGAGGTTTAACATGGATCAACCCAAGAGGGGATTCTTTCCTATGACCCACCTATAGTATAAGCCTTTCAAAATCTATGTGTCATAAGATATAAGACGAAAAGAATTACATGAGTAAGATACCATATGCCTCAGCAATTAGATCTATCATGTATGCTGTGATATGTACTAGCCCTAATGTACTATTTACTCTTAGTTTGACGAGTAGATACAATCTAACCCTGCAGAAGGTCATTGGGTGGATGTTAATAATGTCCTTAAGTACTTAAGAATAACTAAGGATGTATTCTTGGTACATAGAGGAAAAGGTGACAAGTCAAAGGGTTACACTGATGTCAGTTTCCAATTTGATAAAGATGATTACAAATCCCAATCTGGCTATGCATTCACTTTTAGCGGTAAGGCAGTTAATTGGAAAAGTTCAAAATAAGACACAACTACAGATTAAACCACTGAAGTTGAGTACATAGTGTTAGTGTTGTGTCTTAGACACAATCACTTGTACATTGTATATGATACATTTTATTTTAATAAAAGGTATTATTTATCTTATAGTTTTTTTGGTTCACTTTTAAGTAATATAACTGTTCGATAAAGGCCATAGTATAACACTGTGTTAAGAAAATCATGATAGAGATCATGATATGAGATTCCTACTACATTGTATAGTGTTAGTACTTAAATAGTCCCTAGTCATAGTATTAATGAGACAGGATATCATTAATACGTTAAGATTAGTATGTGTTAGACTTCCTGGTTTGATTAGGTGGTGGTTCTCATATCCGTGAGTATTAAGATACTCAAAGTTAACACATGGATACTTGTTAGTAGAACAAGTTCATTGGATGACCTAGATATGAGATAATCACATGGATAACTATTTAGTGCCAGTGATATAATTTCAATATAGCAAACGTGCAAGTATCCTTAGACTTGAGATCTCCAAGGTACTTTGTTTGCTGAGCATTGTACTTTGATTCCAATATTTGGAGCTCGATCGAGGGCCGCCTATGGGATGGATATTGGGTACATTGTGAGGTAAACGAAAGTAGTTGAGAGGGTTAATAAAGGATTCACCACACCTAATAGTAGGGGAGAATATCTCACGGCCACTTGTAGGAATTACTACTTGAGAAGTCCTTGGCCAAGGCGATTGTGTATTGAAAATAGTTCCAAATGATACACATCTAGAGTAGTTGGTTCCTAGTACTAGTACTATTGTATTCGGGCCAGAATTAATTCTGGAGGGAGTTGGCACTAATTTTGTACTCTAAACCGAATGAGATATTGTATGGTGAAAGGAGTTAATTTCACTGAAGCTTGTTATTGAAGGGTTCATGTCAAGCCACTTGACTTCCTGGACTCTTGGGTGGTCATGATGTGTTGCTAGATACCGCTCATGATCTGGAAATATGGGTTTGTTAATTCATTAATTAATAAACCAATCCTGATTAGAATTAATAGGATTAATTCTAATTAATTATAGATTGTTAAGCTCAAAGACGTTTGGATTAATTCATGTTCTCTACTAATTGACTGGAAAACCTAATAGGTCACACACAATAGAGGATTATATACTCAAGACGTTATTTGATAACATAGTGGGGCTAATTGAGAGGAAGAGAAGGAGTTGTAGCTAAATTATAATTAGTTATAATTTGTGGTCCAAATTGTAATTGTGTTAACTTGATGTTTCCAATTACAATTAAGGCATTCTAATTATTTTAGAATTCCAAATTTTCAGTGGATTTTTGTGACATATAATACATCTATACACGAAACCCTAATGTAGGGATACACACGAAAAACAGCAGCCACCAAAACCTTCTTCTTCTTCTTCTTCTTCTTCTCTCTCTCTCTCTCTCTCTCTCTCTCTCTCTCTCTCTCGTTTTGCTGAAAATGTGAAGAACCCTAGCCGCCATCTTTTTCTGCTAGCACAGGAAATTTTAGTGCTTGACTGTTCCTTTGTGTGAATTACTATTAGAAATAATCACACACTGTGATTATAATGGTTGGACGTTCAACTCTCGTGGAGTTTGATCAAGAGGATTGCTGGATCGCGTCTCAACTTGAAGAAGAAAATTTTGTTCTTTGGACAATCAAAGAAAGGTAAAAAGCTGTTACTTTTGTTATCTTTATGTCTTGTTTTTCACACATATGCGGATCCTAGGATGGTATCTCGTTTTATTCTTCCATTGCGTCGTATAGGATACGAGCCTGAGATACCCAAAACATAATGGCTTTTGAAGCAACAAAAGAGGCAGTCTGGATGAAGAAGTTTATAACAGAACTAGGAGTGGTACATAATATTATTGATCTAATACCCTTGCATCTGATAACAACATAGCTATTGCACAAGCGAAGGAACTATAGTCTCATTAACAATCCAAGCATGTACTTCGGCACTATAATTTGATTAGAGAAATCATTGATAGGAAAAATGTAAAGATAGAGAGAGTTCTTACTATTCAAAACATAGTTGCTCTATTGACTACGGTATTACCCTAAAAGAAACATGATAGTCATGTTCAATCACTCGGTATTAGGTACATGAATGAATGGGTATAGTGCAAGTGAGAGAATGTTAGAGTTGTGCTCTAGAGCTAATTATTTGTACAATATATTTTACACATCTATTAAGAAAAGACATTATTTACTTGTAATGTAATTAATCATTTTGTGTATGTGTATTAAATTGATAGATAAAGTTCCAAGCACATAGTATAGTGTCGAGGAAATCATGATGTGAGATTTCTACTACACTATGTACTACTTAGGCTTAAATTATCCCTAGTCATAGTATTAATGAGATAGGACATCATTAATACACAAAGACTAGCACGTGTTATACTTCTTGATTAGATCAAGTGGTGGTTTTCACATCCATGAGTATTGTGATGCTAAAAGTTAACACGTGGATGCTTGTTAAGTGAACAAGTTCATTGGATGACCTAACTATAATATAATCACATGGACAACTATTTAGTGCCAATGATAAATTCTTATTCTAGCAAATATACAAGTATCCTTAGACTTGAGATCACTAAAGTACTTTGTTTACTAAGCTTTATACTTTGATTCTAATCCTTAGAGTCTCATTGGGACTGCCTATAGAATGGATATTGGATACAATACAAAGTAAATGAAAGTAGTTGAGAGGTTCAATAAAAGATTCATCACTCCTAATAGTACATGCATATTGAGTAATGGATTCCTAGATCAAACACTAATGAATTCAGACTAGAATTAATTATATTCTAGTGGGTGTTAGCACTAATTTCGTATTCTAAATTGAATGAGATATAGAATGATGAAAAGAGTTTATTGCACTGATTTTTTACTATTGGAAGGTTCATGTCAAGCCACGTGACTTTTTAGACTTTTGTCTGGTCATGATGCATTACTAGATGTCAGCTCATGATCTGTTAAATATGAATTTATTAATTAGATAATTAATAAGTTAATCCAAATTAGAATTAATAAATTAATTCTAATTATTAAGGATTATTAATTCTATACTGATTCAAATTAATTCATATTCACTACCAACTGACTAGAAAACCTAATAGTTCACACATAATACAGGAACTGATACTCAAGATATTATTTGATAATATTATGGGATTACTTGGTGAGAAGAAATAATTATAATGAGCTAATTATAAAGTGTTTTAATTTGTTAGGTGAAATTGCAATTATTAAACTCATTTGGGCAAGTTATAAATTTTTTTTATAACTAATGGTGCAAATTACAATTACTGAAATTCCAAAGCCCATAATGGTGAAAAGCAAAAATAATTGTTTCCTAGAAGAATTAGGAAACAATATTTTTGTACATGTTTTGACCTTGTGGCGGTGGAAAAGATTTGCAGAAAATGTAGAGCATTTGTTCTCTGGTTTGTTTGGTAAGAGAAAAACCACCGCATATTTTGAAGAACTTATAGAATACAAGTTTTTCTCTTCTTCTCGAAATTAAATTCTACAACCGCCAAACAGAATTCTACTACCTTGTATTTTTTATGCCTATTTGAGTACATTCTTCATTGGACAATGTTAGATAAATTCCTATACTTAAAATTTTAGCTGTCCATACTTGGACAAATTTACGGAAGGGTTCCATGTGTGAAAAAAAAAAAAAAATTAGAAGCTGCATTTTCAGGTAAAGAAAATTTTCTTTTCTCTCTTGACCCGTTTAATTTCATATAAGTGATCATGTTGTGTGAATTTCATTAATTTTTTAGCTACACATAAACTATTTTTGTATGATCAAAATCTAACACAAGCATCGATTATAATAGAAGATAACTGGTGCCAGTTAAACAGCCAAATAGGTATTGGTTTTGTTCGGGTAGAAAATGTCCTATTTTGCTTTAAGTTTATTTTTCATGTATTGTAATATTTTCAATTCCTATGACTATTGTTATGTTTTATTTATTTAAAGACATGCAATAGGGCCCCAAACTTGTGTTAAGGCCACTTATTAGTTAAAGATTAGTTTACTAATTAGTTTAGGACTTGGCATCTATATATATATGTCCTTATGCCTCTTGTAATAGAGCTTTTGAACAATATACATTGAGAAAACATATTTTCTCTCTTGAGAGAGTTGACGATGATTCCTCTCAGGTTTTTCTCCAAATCAAAACAAGACAAATCTTAGGCATTAGTTCATCCTAAGAAACTAGTCTCTAATCTTTCTTGGATAGATAATTTCTTTTTCTAAATAGGTCTTTAAATTTCAACTTATCTAAGCTTCTTTTAGGAGATCAGTTGGTTGTCTAAACTTCGCTAGGCTGCCCTAATCTTGGAAAAACACACAACACTACACACTAGGCAGTATAGGGATGTTCTGCTTCCCTGGGCCGCCAGCTTATTCCCTGGCAACTTCGAGTTTCTTCAATTTTTGCTCCATTTTCCTTCCTTTTCATCTTTATTCATCTTCGTGTGGTATTTTTCAATTCCTACGAAAATAAGATGAAAATGGTGTGTTGAGTAGTGATTTAAACAAGAATTTATCATAATTAAAGTACAAAAACACTCAAAAATATGTAAATGATGATCCCTCATCATATATCCCCACACTTAAATCTTTGCTTGTCCTAAAAAAATTATGCTTATTCATAGACAAAGAATTGACTAATGTGCAAATCAAGCATCCTATATTTATTCACAACTTAACTAGTCTACAAACTAATAAAAGTACATTTTTCATAAGGACAAAGAATAACTAATTTACAAATACAATGACAAATTTTCTACATAGCATTCTAGGTGAATTTACAAGAACAATTTAGCACATGTGCCATAAGGTCAAAATGGCAAAGAGATTATTTCTTTCTCCATCTTAGAACGCATCTCAATAATAATCTATTCAAGCTAATCCCATGTATACCCTTATATTAAGCTAGCCAAAACCAAGAACCTCAAAATGAAATTAAACAAGTTTATGTCAAATTAATGTGCCTCACTCTACTTCTCTAATCAAGAATTAAAAAAAAAAAAAATGATTCATCTGAGATAGGACTAAAAAACTGAGTAAGTCTCGTGCCTTTCCCCAAGTACAAGTATTATAAATGTTACATTAAAATACAACAAGACCATACACTTTAATACAACAATACAATAATACAATTCAATTTGAATAGGAAAAGTAGGAGCCTTTCATTTTTCATCATTTTTTTTTTTTTTTGTAAAAGGGAATACATTTATAGTTATTTTAACTTAAATGCTCTTTTTGCATCCCTTTCATTTTCTTGTTTTTTGTATTTGTTTTATTTTTCTTTTTCAACACACATTGTTTTTCGTCGCAGGACATGTACTTTGCATTCTTAGAGCCTTTTTCCTCCTCACTTCGGTAGGTGCATTAAGCAATCTACATCTTGCTCCTAATTGCCTTTTTATTGAAAATTATAATGGATAATTGAAAATTTTTGTAATACAACATGCAAAACCATTAAATGAATGAATGCATAAGAATTTTCCACGAAACTAGAGATAAGCCAACGACCCGCACTCTATATTTCAACACTAAGTTTTCATCCATTCTCAAAGAATTATGTTTCACAAACATTTTCAAAGGCATAAACAAGATTAACTCACTTATCCAAACTTAGCCTATGTCATGCCCAATATCTAAGTGCACATAAAATTAAATTTCCTAGAAAAGTCTTAGTAGAATCCCAAGCAAAAAGTTAAATAATAACTTTACCAAACTAACACATATCAACACACATACCAACAAGTCTTGAAGACTAACCCAACAATGTGAAAAAAATCGAAAATTTTTTTAGCCAAATTACAAAATTAGAAATTTAGCCTAAAAATAAAAATAAGAAAGTTGCAAAACAAATAATACAAAATTATAAATAAAATATTATTCAAACTCTTCCCCACACTTAAATTGGACAATGTCCTTATTAGCCACAAATCAAATAATATAATCATTTTCAATGGGACTATAGGAAATAAAAGAGAGAAGAAGGTAAATAAATACTCCCCTCGCATCTTGAAGCTTAATGTTTTATAGGAGGGAGAGGAAAAAGATGATTGTCCAAAAGAATAAAAATCTTCAATCCTACAAAAACAAAGATAAATACAATAGTATACCATTGGCTAAGGAAATGTAACATCAAACATACAAAAATAATAGATAAAGAAAATAATTTAAAAGCCAAATATAGATAAAAGGGATGCAAAGAATTGTTACCAAAATTCATTAGTATCAATATTTGTAACAAACCCTACTTTTGCACTTTAATTGGTTACTACCTATAATAGGATGAGAATTTATATCAATAGTTAGAATAAAAGATGATTAGTATAATGAAATGAATATTTTGGTATAATAATATTTTGTCAAGACTTGGATATAATTATTGGATTTTGTTCTACCCGTACCCGAAATCTTCGGAAGGCTACTACTGTTAGTAGAATAAAAATTTAGGGGTACACTGAGAAAGGAAATTGATCAGTGTGGTGAAAGACACAATTTGGTATGAATAATGTTATTCGGGTTATTGGGGGCATTTTTATCATTTTGACTACGCCTGTGGCATTGACCGTAAATTTGATCAAATTGAGAAAGAATTGAAGAATTTAAGCATTACCAATGGATTTAGTAGAATTTTTGGAGTTGAATGGTAAAGTAAAATATTTTTTCATTTCAGACCCGATTTTAGTCATTTCTGAGAAAAACATTGAAAATGAGAACAAAAATTTGGCCGTGTGGCATTTTGTGATTGGTAGCCATGAACATGTGTCAACTCATGAGTGGGTTCATGAAGGATTCATGTATGATACATGGAATTAAAGAATTATAAAATAAATAGAAGAATGATGTGTTTAATTATGATTGGAACACATCACTTGTGGAGCCCTTCAATTAACGACTTGAGCAATTTATTTGGCCAATATTTTGACATGGAGATGGTGGTGAAATGGCTGAAAATTTTCTAGAAAATTGGCAGCCACAAGAGTGAATAGAAGAGAAAAATAAAAGAAGAAAAACTAAGGAAAATGGTGTGTTAAATTGTAATTGGAACACACCTACATGAATTCCACCATATACTTAATTGAATTAAAAAAAATTTGGCCAAAATCTGATGAGAAATGGCTGTGAAAAAAATTTGGCAGCCTCAAGGGGAGAGAAATAAGAGAAAATAAATCAAAAGAAAATAACAAAAAGAAAGAAAAAAAGTTAGATAGTGTGTGTTCTTGGTGTAGTGTGAGAGTTCTTGAGAGATTCTTGGAACAAATCATACCAAAGAGCTCTAAATATAAGGTAAAACCTCACCTTGCTAGAATTAAAGTTGTTGTTGGGTGAAGGGTGATCATTTTGATTTTAATTTTAATACGAAAACAAGATTTACATGTCTTGATTTTGGATCAAAAGCTAGGGTTCATAAACTTTATTTGTGAACTTTTTGTGTCTCTATGTATGCTGGCTTCCTAGAAGACTTATGGATAATATTTTATTTGTTGAAGGATTCAATATTCATGGTAGTTTGAAGGGTTGATCTTGGTTGATGAAATAAGGATCAAAATGGAATGAAAATGATTGTTACTTGGTTAGAAGGATTAATTATGTTAGTTCTTGATTGAAAGAAGTGAAATTGTGTTGAATAAACATAACTTTAAAGAGTTGTTGCAATCTGAAAATTGAAGGATCAAAGTTGATTTGAAGGGAAGATTTAATGAAATTAATATTGATAGGAATAAAGTTAACCAAGCAGTTCAAACTTAAGAAAGGGGAGTGACAATGCAAAGGCTAATGATAAGGGCAAGGACCAAGAGACTCCAAGGCAATATTCAATTGCTCATTCAACCGTACTTGATTATGGAAGGGATTTGGAGCATAGAAGGCAGCTGCAAACTCAATTTAATGAAAATTCAAGTGGAATCCCAACAACAGCCCATGCCTGCACTAACAAAAGGAGCAAAAGATGGAGAAAAAAATTGAATTCTAGCTTCCAGCTTCAACCTAGTGCCGGGCGCAAGGCATACCTAGGGCCAGATGCAATCTGCTAGCTAAAACACTAGAATTCCAGTGCTGACCTGGCACCAAGTGCAGACCCTACACCTGGCGCTGGGTCCAGTCAGACACAGGGCTGGAATTCCAATGCTGACCTAGCGCCATGTCTAGCACAGCTCCTGGCGTTGGGTCTAGTTGAGCAGGACCCCCTGTTTTGTTGATTTTTACTATTTTCTCTACATTTCTTTTATTTTAAACACTTTATAAAGACCCTTTTAGCCCTTAAATTATCTTGGGGCATTAGTAGTTACTTAGCTAGGGTTAGAGTAGTATAAATACATCTTTTTTTTTGTGATTTGACAATTTAATTGATCATACTTTATTTCAAATTGTGAAAAGAGAGCTTTGAGAGGTTTAACCTCCTTATTCATCTTTTTCAAGACCTTACTTAGGGTTTAGTCCTCTCTATGTATAAGTCTCTAAAATCTATGGATAATCCAATATGGTTTCTCTTGATTAAGTCTTAGTTGCTTTGTTCCTCTAAGGTTTTATCTTATTTCATTGCTTGGGTGCCTATAGTTCTACTTCTCTTATTCTTGATTTCCTTTGTTGTGTCAAAGATATTTAGATGAATTTATAGTAGGTCTTGCTATATTTCTTGTGGGTTTTTGATGCTTTGTTCTTAAAAGGTTTGCTAAGGAATAGTTAAATAGTTTTCTTTATTCTTTTGCCACTAATTTTTACTGTTTGGGTTACATTTGTTTAGCTAAGGGTTTTGCCCATTTGTTTACCTTTGTTCCACAAACTTACTCATACAAGATCATATCAAAGAGTTTGGTATCAGAGCAAGGAAAGCCTTGATTTCAATCAGATCATGACATCAAGAAAAAGAGCCCTACAAGTTGAAGAAAAAAAAATAGAGGAATCCCGTAACTCAAAAACATGCTCCAAAAAAGGTCATGAAATCTTTGTTATATCTTGATTTTTCTCTGGAAAAATTGCTTCTTGAAGTTAATATAATCCTTGGGAACAAATTTGTCTTGTGTTTGTGGTGAATGTGGGCATGAATATAGGTGAAAATGTTGGTTATTCTTAAGTGACGGAATTGCAACCAATGTGTTTGTTAAATGTTCTATGAGGATATTTGTGGCTTTAGTTGTGGGTTTTGACTTTTAATTTTCATTCCTTGGGATGTTGGGGCTTGGTATATCACTCTATTGATGAAATCCATGCTCATTGAACTTATCTTTGCCATTACATATTTGTTGGAGTCTTGTTTTTCCTATTCCCATCTACTAGTTTTCTTGTTTCTTGCTAATTCTTGTTCGTTTCTTATTTAAAATTTCTTCCTTATATTTTAGTGATTGTTCTTGCACTATTTGAATCCTTGTTCTTTGAAATTCTTGCTTGGAAAACTTATCTTCTTAGGGTGCCCAACAAGTGTTTGTTAAAATTCCCCTAAGACCCCATAATTGAAAAATCCATTGAATTTTGTTGATTCAGTTGGTTGGACTAAATCTTTGACTATTGGGGAGGAATGGATTGAACAAGAAGGTTTGAGTGTTGATAAAATGGCAAGCGGGAGAGATTAACATCAAAAGAACCAAAGAGAGTAAACACGAGTGTAGAGTGAAAACTATTGAGTGTAAACACGTAAAGGAGTGAGGAGAGGAACTACTTTTTTTTTTTATTATTAATCTCTTTTGCAGGTATAACTCCTTGAGTAATTCCATTGCCATGGCCCATGAATAAGAACTTCCTAGACCTAATCCAAGCGGTCCTAATACCACAAGAAGAACTACTTGATGCTAGGGGTTTGCGAGATGATTTGCAAGCTATGATGAGAACTATATAAAGTGAGTTTCAACACATGACAAGAGAGCTAACGGGGTTGAGGAATCAACTTGGAACCTCTTCTACCATTGCACAAAAAAGAGGTTAAGAGAGATTTGAACTCCTAATCTTAGAATAAGAGATGATGATGCCTATACTCCTCCATTGAATGCTCAACAAGTTGAAGAGTGGGATGAGCACTCCATTAAGGGATTCCAACAAGCTTCCATGAGAAGGGGTAGGCATGGTATGAGAAGAGGATGAGGTAAGGGTCAAGGAAGGAATAGGAGAAATAATCCAAAAGGGTTGGAAAAATAATTTGATGGAGTTGATGAATGGTATGAGAGAGAACATGGTGATGTATATGGGGAATCCAATAGAGGATGGGGCAATAGAGGAGGTAGGAGAGAAGGAAATAATGAGGATAGGGATTTGAATCATATCAAGTTGAAGCCACCAACATTCTATGGGAAGAATGATCCCGAAGCCTATTTTGAATTAGAGAGCAAAATGGAGATATACTTTCAATGCCATACCTATAGTGAAATATCCAAGGTGAGGCTAGCTATCTTGGGGTATGTAGAGTATGCATTGGTTTAGTGGGAACAAGTTGGCAATCAAGTGAGGTAAATAGGAGTAGAGGACGTGGGCAATTGGAACTTGTTAAAAGACTTGATGAGGGCTAGGTTTGTCCCACACCACTACTACTAAACTTCTACCAAAGGATTCAATCCCTTAAACAACGTAATAAAGGGGTAGAGGACTACCATAAGGAAATAGAGATAATGTTGATGAGAGCTCAATTCCAAGAAGATCCTAGGGCAACAAGTGCTAGATTCTTAGGTGGATTGAATAGGAAAATAGCCAATTTGGTAGAGTTGCACTCTTATGACTGACTTGAGGACATAGTCCATGCTGCCGCCAAGATTAAAAAGCAACTAAAGAGGAGGACTTTTGCTAAGCCTACATTTCAAAGTCCGAACACCACTAGCAAGATGCCGATTAAGAAGGAGGATGTTCCTAAACTTTTCCAAATGGAGTACAACAAGCCAAGGGAATGATGGAAACTTAGGGAAGATCGGAAACCTAGGGAAGGGTGGAACAAGGATAAGGAAAAAGTCAAGAAAAGATCACAACGAAATAGAGATATCAAGTGCTTCAAATGTCTTGGCTTTGGGTATATTTCTCATGAATGTCCAAGTAAAAGGGTTATGTACACTAACCCTTATGGAAAAGTCATAACCGATGAAAAAGAAGAGGAAGAACAATGCCAAGGAGATCAAGAAGAAAATATGAAAGAGGAAAGTGATGAAGGGGAAGTGGTTGACCAAGAGTATTCTTTAGTTAGAGTCACAAGGAGATCATTAAACTCCCAAGCCATTGAAGACCAAGACCATCAACAAAAGGAGAACATATTCTATACAAGGTGTCTAATCAACAAGAACCCGTGTAGTGTCATTATGGATAGTAGAAGTTGTAGCAATGTGATTAGTGCAAACTTGGTTGATGAGTTAGGTATAAAATGGATTAAACACCCTAAGCACTACAAGATACAATGGTTGAATGATAGTAGAGAATTGAGAGTCAACAAATAAGTCTTGGTGTCTTCTGAGATGGGGAACTACAAAGATGATGTACTATGTGATGTGGTGCCTATGCAAGTAGGTCATTTATTTTTAGGGAGACCTTGGCAATACGATAAGAATGTAAAGTATGATGGGAGGAAGAGCACCAACTCTATTGTTAACGAGGGATCCAAATTCACTCTAACCCCCATGCCCCTAAGTGAGGTGAGTAAAGACTAAAAGATCATGAGGGAAAGAGAAAAGAAAAAGGGAGCACAAGATGCCAAGAAAAAACAAGAGTTAGAGAAAAAAGAACAAGAGAGAAAAGGGAAAGAGTTGAGGGAGAGAATGTAAAAATAAGTTCCATTGACCATCACGGATGGGAGTGAGCAATGACAAGAAAGATGAGGTAAAAGAAGAGTGAACTATTTTGCCAAAGAGAGTGAGATCATAGAAGCAATAGAGGCTAAAGAACCGATTATTCATCTTATTTGCAAAGGATCATATGTTACTACTAATGATTCTACTTTGTCTTCGCTAAGTGAAATTGCAGCTATTCTCCAAGAGTTTGATGCTATTTTCCCAATGGAGGTGCCTGGAGGATTGCCACCCATAAAAGGAATCAAGCACCAAATAGATTTCGTACCCGAAGCCGTCATCTCTAACCGACCTGCTTATAGAACTAATCTGGAGGAGGCCAAAGAATTATAAAAGCAAGTGGAGGAGTTGCTTGAGAAGGGACATGTGAAAGAGAGCTTAAGCCCTTGTGCGGTTTCAGTTCTCTTGATTCCCAAGAAGGATAGAACTTGGCGCATGTGTGTGGATTGTCGTGCCATTAACAACATCACGGTTAAGTATCGCTATCCTATTCCTAGGCTAGATGACTTGCTTGATGAATTGTTTGGTGTAAGCATTTTCTCCAAGATTGATTTGAAATCCAGTTATGACCAAATTAAGATTAAGGAAGGGGATGAAAGGAAAATGGCTTTCAAAACCAAACAAGAATTGTATGAGTAGCTTGTTATGCCATTTGGGTTGTCTATTGCTCCTAGTATTTTCATGCATTTAATGCACCATGTTTTAAGAGAATTCATTGGAAAATTTATTATTGTATATTTTGATGACATTTTAATTTATAGCAAGTCATATGTGGATCATTTAAATCATCTTCAATGTGTTCTTGTTGCTCTTAGAAGGGAAGGATTGTATGCTAACTTGAAAAAATGCTCTTTTTGTTTGGAAAGGATTACATTTCTTGGGTATATTGTGAGTGTGAAGGGGATTGAAGTTGATGAGGGAAAAGTGAAAGCTATCCAAGATTGGCCCACTCCTACCATTATTACCCAAGTTTATAGCTTCCGTGGGCTATCTAGGTTCTATAGGAGATTCATCAAAAAATTTAGCACCCTGGTAGTCCCTCTAACAGAAGTGGTGAAAAAAAAGGTGGGATTCAAGTGGGAGAAAGCCTAACAACATGCCTTTCAAACTCTTAAGGACCAATTGAGCCAAGCCTCAATTCTTATCCTACCAAACTTTGAGAAAGTATTTGAGATAGAGTGTAATGCAAGTGGGCTAGGGATAGGTGCAGTTCTAAACCAAGATCGAAAACCCATTGCTTATTTTAGTGAGAAATTGTCTGGGACAACTACTAATTACTCCACCTATGATAAAGAACGTTTTTTCTTGTTGAGGACTTTAGAATATTGGCAACACTACCTATTGCCACGAGAGTTTGTGATCCACACCAACCATGCTTAAGTACCTTAAAAGCTAATAAAACTTGAACAAAAGGCATGCAAGGTGGATAGAGTTCATTAGGACATTTCCTTATATCATTCAATATAAAAAGAGTAAGGACAAAATGGTTGCGGACGCACTATCTCGAATGTATGCACTTTTAAACTTTTTGGATGGTAAATTTCTAGGTTTTGATCTTGTGAAGGGATTGTATGAAAATGATGATGAGTTTGGGGAAATCTTTCATGGTTATGAAAAATGTGCATTTGCAAAATACTATAGGCATTGCGGATTTTTGTTTAGAGAATCAAGACTTTTTGTACCAAAAGGATTAGGGAATTGCTAGTTAAGGAGACCTATGGTGGGGGACTAATAGGACATTTTGGTATTGCAAAAATCTTAGGCACACTTAAAGAACATTTCTTTTGGCCCAAAATGGGAAGGGATATAGAAAAAGATTATTCCTAATGCATAACATGTAGGCAAGCTAAATTAAAGTCACTTCCACATAGACTGTATACTCCTTTGCCCGTTCTAAATGCCTCTTGGGTTAATATTTCCATGGATTTTATCTTACGGTTGCCTAGATCCAATAGGGGTAAGGACTCTATATTTGTGGTTGTTGATAGGTTTTCAAAAATGGCTCTTTTGGTTCCAAAACTAATGATGCTTCATATATTACAAATTTATTCTTTAAGAAGGTGGTAAGAATGTATGGAATCCCAAGGACTATTATGTTTGATAGGGAAACTAAATTTCTTAGCCATTTTTAGAGGGTCTTGTGGAATAAACTTGGTACTAATCTTTTGTTTTTCATAGCTTGTCACCCCCAAATGGATGGGCAAATGGATATGGTCAATCAAATACTCACCCAACTCTTAAAGACCATTATCAAGAAAAACTTGAAGAATTGTGATGAGTGCTTACCCCATAATGAGTTTGCTTACTACCGGGCTATTCATTCCACTACTTCTTATTCTCCTTTTAAAGTTGTATATGGTTTTAATCCTCTAATGCCTTTAGACTTGATTCCTTTGCTTGTAGGAGAACGCATGAACTTTGACAGGGCCAAGAAAGTAGAATTAGTAAGCGCACGCCAAGAAAAAGTAAAGGCAGCAATTACAAAGCAAAATGAAGATATTACCTTCAAGCACAACCAAAGGAGGAAATCGAATTCATTTGAGCCCGGCGATTAGTTTTAGGAGCATCTTTGCCAGGAGAGATTTCCTACTCGAAGGAGGAGTAAGTTAGACCCAAGAGGCGATCTACAGTTTCAAGTCATTAGCTCAGTTGGAGATAATGCCTACAAGATTAATTTGCCCAGTGAGTATAAAGTTAGTGCTACATTCAATTTTAGTGACTTAACGCCTCTTGATATTGGTAATGATTCATGGAAGAGTCAACTTCAAGAAGGGTAAAATAATAGAAATCAAGCCAACTAAACAATTCAAACTCAAGAAGGGGGAGTGACAATGCAAGGGCCAGTGATAAGGTAAGGACCAAGAGACTCTAAGGCGATATCCAATTGCTCCTACAACCATACTTGATGATGGAAGGGATTTGGATTGAAGTAGGCAGCCATAAACTCAATTTGATGAACATCTAAGTGCAATCCCAACAACAGCCCATGTTTGCACTAACAGAAAGAGCGAAAAAGGGAGAAAACGCAGAATTCTAGCTTCCAACTTCAACCTGGCGCCAGCCCCAAGGCATACCTGGTGCCAGGTACATTCTACCAGTCAAAATACTTGAATTCTAGTATTGGCCTGGCACCAGGTCCAGACCCTATGCCTGGCACCGGGTTCAGTCGGACACAGGGCTAGAATTCCAGTGCGACCTAGCACCAATCTAGCACAGCTCCTGGCGCCGGGTCTAGTCGGGTAGGATCCCCTATTTTGCCGTTTTTTACTACATTCTCTGCATTTCTTTTATTTTAAACACTTTGTAAAGATCATTTTAGCCTTTAAATTGTCTTAGAGCCTTAGTAGTTAGCTAAGTTTAGGGTAGTATAAATACATCTTTTATATGATTTGACAATTCAATTTATCATACTTTATTTCAAATTGTGAAAAGAGAGCTTTGAGAGGTTTAACCTCCTTGTTCATCTTCTTCCAGACCTTACTTAGGGTTTAGTCCTCCCTATGTGTGAGTCTCTAAAATCTATGGATAATCCAATATAATTTCTCTTGATTGAGTCTTAGTTGCTTTGTTCCTCTATGGTTTTATCTTAAATTCCATTACTTGGGTGCCTATAGTTCTACTTCTCTTTTGCTTGAATTCCTTTGTTGTGTCAAAGATATTTGGGTGAAGTTATAGTGGGTCTTGCTATATTTCTTGTGGGTCTTTGATGCTTTGTTCTTCAAAGATTTTTCTAGGGAATAGTTAGATAGTTTCCTTTCTTCTTTTACCAGAAATTTCCACTGTTTGGGTTACATTTGTTTTGCCCATTTGTTTACCTTTGTTCCATAAACCTATTCACACAAGATCATATCAAATACTCTCAGGGTGTTAAAAGTTAAAGGATATCAAAGTATAACATGAATAGTTGAGATTAGGCAAATTACTAGGGCATTTTTTGCCTTTGTACTATGTCACAGAAACTTGAACTCAGGAAAGGCTTGTACAGAATTAAAGTTAAGAGTCTTACAGTTGTTTTGATATATCATAAAGCCCAATCAGAGTTGTGGATTGAAAGTTATGTGCAAAACAAAATCGTATGTCAAGCAGCAAAATTCCAGAAAATTAGTTGGAAGATGAATGAACTTAAGAATGATTAATTACGTGATTTTGGGATGAAATGAATGGAAGATATGAACATAATTCCTTGTTCATGAAGGGAAGAAGGATATGGAAAATGGAAAACAAAAAAATTGGACAAATGATGAAAAAACGACGTGAACGACCGTCATGCATATTCCTGAACGACCGTCGTGCGTTTTCTTGAACGACGGCTGACCGTCAGCTAAACATTAGCTAACCATCGGGCATATCGGCTAAACGTCAACTCACCGTTGGCTATTTTTCTACCAAACATGACTAAATATAAAAATGATGTTTGATGTAGGTTTGTCGGTAAAAGGCCAATGACACATTGAAAATGGTGGAAATGGTAGTCGAATAGCCCGTGAACGGGGAAATTTTATTTAGGACACGAGGTGAGTCTCACTTCCTTTTAAATCCCCTTTTAGCTAGTGTTTGTCAAAATATTTGAACATGAACTAGTGTACTGGCTGTTTCCATTGATAAGGAAGATCATGAGTCCCACTGCCTTTTTAAATCTTGTTTTCTCGAAATGATCATGTGTTTTTCTGATATGGTTAATACTTTCCTGATATATTGTGAGATAAATGTTACACTTGAATTTGAAAGCATTATCAAGCACTTGATTTCTTTAATATCCTGGATATGAAATATCTCATGTGATCTTTTTAATTTTCAAATCCCGATTTTGGTAAAGTGTTTTTTCTGATATGGAAAATGGTTTCCTGATATGCTCAAGTGCGAACTTTCTATATGGATTTGGAAACATGATGAGCAATGTGAATCTTGAATTCTTGATTTATTAAACTTGTCAATCCTCAAATCCAATACATGACTAACTTGAAGACTTGACATATACACTAATTTGAATACTTGGCATAAGCACTAACTTGACTACTTGGTGTAAGTACTAACTTGAATACTCGGCGTATGCACTAACTTGACTCCTTGACGTAAGGACTGACTATACTTGAATACTAGAATACTCAAATACTTGAATTAGAATATTTTATACTAGAATTCCTGAATACTTGAATCATCGTGTTTTCACTTGAAATCCTTGAATATTTGATTTGAGAATATTTTCACATGAGAATTTTTTGAACTAGCTTATGTTAAGATTATTCTTCATGAGATCCTTTTAGTTGAAAACACTAGCACACTTACGCTCATACGTATGTTATCTCTTTTGAAAAATTTAGGATCAGAGGCGCACCGAAGATGCGGTAGACTCCTAAAGGCTCATGCTACACCTTAGACCGATTACACCCTTAAGTGTACGTATTAGAAGCCAAATCCTTGTACTTTTCTATTTTGAAAAAATTTCCGCTACCTATTGAGTGAAGTTTGTTATAAAGACCCCTTATCTGAGCAATTAGACTAGGGGACATCCCACAAAGCTACAGCCCACTACGTTATAGAAATATGGGGTGTTACAATATTAATAATAAATGTACAATCATACACTAAGATATATATATACACAAATATTATGAACAAGCCACAAAATCAACTAAAATAAATGATATCAAAATATACATTAATACCATGAATTACACTAATACCGATATAACAAAGCCACAAAAGAAATGAATAGCCCAATCATTTCATTAAAGATACACTAAGTTAATATAGATATGCCAATACCTCAACATCAACAATTATTTAATACATACAACAAAGCACTAATTTAATATGCACTAGAACAAGTATACAATATACACACTATAAATTCAATGAAATCTAAGGAAAAGTGAAAAGGTCAAGGATTTAGTGGTCTTATTGAAATAAGTCTCAAATGATTTTCAAAACTGCAACCACCAATTATTGAATACCACACCTTCCTAACACATCATAGCATCACCTAAAAACTAACAAATAATTTCCACACTTTAATAACTATAATACAAATAGTGTTAAAAGGTTAACCAAATCTCCAAACCAAAAATTAATAATCCACCAAATTACAATATTCACTATATAAATCAACCATCTCCTCAATGTATTCACCACTACTATAATCAAATTTTGAGAGAAGATAACTCCATCAAGAGGATGGCCGTTTCTTCTCATTTCCTATGAACATACCTCACACTATAACCTCCAACGTAGGCTGGCCGATCATAGTATGTGTCCTGGGTTATTAATTATATCATTCCATTAGTTCTAGATCCTTGTGGTATCTCCTTCCTATACGGGTTCACTCCCAGAGTGATACGAGAAGACCCACGATCACTAATGAGGATCATGATGGAAGCCGTGGGGCCATCGGAACCCCTCTCCCACTTAGTTTTTTAAATAAGGATTTTCTTGGAAAAATATCATTTGAAAATTTTCAATTAAGTTCTCTTTTAACTTAAAATAAAATGTCTAAATCCATAAAAATTTCTATGTCAAGGTTTATACCTTTTGAGAAATTTTATCTCATGGATTAATTTTATTTAAGTAAAAAACTTAATAATTTCAAAAATTTTCCATTCAAAAATTCCTAGAGATATTGATCTCAAAGTTTTATTTGACAAAAAATATTTTTTCCTTTGCAAAAATGAATTAAAATGGCTTTCCCTTTTAACATACAAAAATTTCTAAATCCAAAATATTTTCTATATCAAGGATAAACAACCTTTAAGAAAATAACCAAGGTTTAATTTTTGTTTAAGTTAAAATAACCATTTAATTAAAGAAAAATATTTTTCCTTGTCAAATAAAATTTCCCAAAGACTTTGGTCTTTGAGAAAATGTGCACATAGGACTTAAAATAATTAGCATGCTGGAAAATTATAAACGTTTTCATACTTTTCTATTTTTAATCCTAAGTGCCCAAATAAAAAAATTAAACACATTAATTAAATTAATTAATGATCTTTTTTAATCCTAATATCCTTTACAATTATTTTTTATGCAAAATATTCAAAGAATATTAATTATTGCAACAAAAAATAACTTCACCTAGTATGAGACTAAAAATATATATATTCTTTGGTCCAGTGCACCCGCCACACTGGATCATGGCCCCCATGGGAAGACCCATGGACCATGGCCCACGGGCGGGTGCTTGGAACCTACCCTCCCACGTGCTAACCGAGTGAGCATCCTGGCCAGGATGCATTACATCATGACCACGCAATAGCTTTTGCGAGGATGCATTCCTCGTGAGCGGCCGAGCTGAGGAATGCTTGGGCCCGGCTACGGCTTCAAGCCGTGGCTGGCCTGGGCGACCTCGGCTGCAGACACACTTAGCCACAGCTCGGCTCGGCTTCCAGCTGGGCTTGCAGCTTAGCTCATCTTCTTCCGCGCCGATTTCGCTGCTATTTTTCTCTGGGCTTCACTGCAACTCTATTCACAATCAACTGAAGGCGATTCATGTTACATTTTTTCAACAAAAAACATGGCATTCACCTATACCCTTTCAAATCAGGTTTACATGAAGGCTAAATAAAGCAGTAAAGGAAATTGTACAGAGATCCTATACCTAAACTGCGAGGTTTACATTGCATTTACCCATACCAAAATAGCGAAGAATCTTATCATAATAATCATATTAGTCTTGCCAATTTTCTTAACTAGCATGCACCAACCCTAAGCCATTCTAAGCATCATACTTTGATACCACTTGAAGGCAATGAATACAAAGGATGCCATGCACGCAAGGAAAAAAAAACCCAGAAAAGCAAAGACACGGAGCAACGGAAGGTGAAAAGTATTACCTTTGTGTGTCCTTAGTCTATTTGGCTAATAAGATGAGGTCCTAACCACTGGAATGGCTACTTGTCTTAACGATAATTCTGGTGAAAAACCAGCGATCCTTTGGTTTCTCCTTGGCATGTACACGAAGCTTTTCGCTTCTCAGAATATTCCTCCGCCTAATATTTGTTGGTGAAACAACTTAGGTGAGGAATGGTCCTTCTTGATCCTTTGCTATTAGTTAGCAAAGGCAAGAAGATGAAAGAGGAAGAACAGAAAACAATAGAGAGAGTAGAGGAAAAAACTCTATTTTTTTTTCTCTGTGTCGTAAGTCTATGTAACTAAACTCCATGACTCATATTCACATTGCCAGATAACTAAAACATCGTGTTTTATATTTCAAAACATCCGGAGCTTATCAACAGAAGAGGTTTGGGTAATTCCTAACTCTTTTGTACCGTGAATAAAAATAACCCTTTAGTCCAGGCTAATAGGCCAATATAATTTATTATTTTCCTTGGACCCAATGAGCTAAAAAATAATAATCATTAATTATTTATTTCCTGAGGTCTATTAAAATAACCCAATAAATAATTAATAAGCCCAAATAAAATAAAATAATTATTTAAGCATTTTTTAACTAGTTTAAGCCTATGCTAATTTTCTTAATTATTCAATCTGGGCATAGGCCCTGAATAATTAATCAACCAATTAAACTAAATAATAAATTTAATTTCTCTCATTTTTTTTTATTTTATTCCAGTCCAAAACTTAAATTGGACTTCTTGAATAAAATAAAATCCTTTTTATTGTGGCCATTTTCTCGACCTAAAATAATTAGGACTTACAGGCTATTCCAAGAGCTAAAAAGACACATCATCTTGGCTATTAAAATGACCAAAATATCTTTGCTATATAAATAGTTATATTTTATATTTTAAGTATTTTCTAATATCACCATAAGGAAATATTGATCCCAAGAGCAATGTTGCGTTAGCTATGCCTTCAACTGACAAGTGAAATGACTAAAATACCCCTCTACACATCGCCATGCATTTAGAGAGGAAAGTGTGCACTAATACCTCTCTAAAAGGCATCTACCATCCTTAGGCTTTTAGTCCAGTGATCCATGACTTCTTGGAATATTTCAGCTTTCCAAGTGAGCTACCTTATAGTAAATATCCAAGCTATATTGCTCAAGGCCCTAGATAATTAGATCATTTGGACAACCAAAATGAGCGACATAGTGTAGATACTATCTTGTACAAGTCTGTCTTGGCTAACTAGTCGCATATACCTAACATACAAGTAAATTGGTCATTCTCAAGAACCTCAACTATAGTATATTAAAGCACACGCTACTAGCTTCGTCAAAGTACAAACTTATAATCAAATCGTAGAGTATAAGTCCACGCTGTAGCAGTGGTAGTCTGGGTTTGTATCACCAAGTACTTTTAAAAACTACTACTACATGTCATGTTCTACATATTCAAAATACGCTTGTGTTATGAAATGAGTAGATTACTCCCTAGCTAAAGGTAAGCCATTCCCTATTTAGAATTCACAACACAATAACCTTGCTATGATAAGATTCTCATTCTTATCATCTGGTTAAAAACAACAATTTATGTGTTAAGTATCCCATAGTTTATACCTTACTATGAAAGACCTCTATTCAAATGAACCATTTACTGAAACATAATGGATCTTTTTCAATAAAACTGTGCACAAATATCAAGAAGATTTCACAAATAAATTTTGAAAAAAATACTTTTATTAATACAAGTCAAAATTACATCAGAAACCTAGTCTAAGAGGGCATACATTCCAACAAATAAAAGATTTATTCTCAGAGTTTGTTTGTGAATTTACATTATTATTTGTGCACAATTATGATGGAAAAAACCCATTATAGTTAAGTAAGTGATCCATGTGAATGGTGGTCTTTCATAGTAAGGTATGGATCATAGGTTACTTAATACATAAATGATTAGTTTTAACCGAATGATGAGAATGAAAATCTCGTCATGATAAGGTTATTGTATTATGAATTCCAAGTGAGGAATGACTTACCTTTAGCTAGTGAGTAGTCCTTTCACTTCGTAACATAAGCATATTTGAATATGTAGAACTGGACCTGTAGTAGTAGTTTCTAAAAGTACTATATGGTAGAAACCCAAACTACTACTGCTACAGCGTGGACTTATACCCTACAGTTTGAGAATAGGTTGGTGGTCTGGCGAAGCTGGAAGCGTATACTTTAATATACTACAGTTGAGGTTCTATCATAGGACAAATATTTTTTTATGTTGGGTATATATGACTAGTTAGTTAAGAGAAACTTATACAAGATAGTTTCTACGCTATATCGCCCCTTGTGACTCTCTTAATTATCTAAATATCTAGAGCCCTGGGTAATATGACTTGGTTGCTTGCTTTAGGGTATCTCCCTTGGAAAGCAGAAAGCATTCCAGGAAGTCATGGATCATTAGACTAAAGGTCTAAGGATGGTAGATGTCTTTTAGAGATGTGTTAGTATGCTTTTCCTCTCTAAATGCACGGTGATATGTAGAGGAGTATTTTAGTCATTACACCTGTAAGTTGGAGACATTGCTAACGCAGCACTATCTTTGGGGTCAATATTTTCTTATGGGGATATTATGAAATATTTAAAATACAAAATATAGATATTTCTAAAGCATGGGTATTTTGTCATTTTAATAGCCAAGACGATGTCGCCCATAAGTCCTAATGGATTTGGGTTGAGCAAAATGGTCTTTAATGGATTTTATTTTATTTAATTAGCATATTTTAATTACTGGGCTAGGATAAAATAAAAGGCCCAAAGAGAGAATTTTTAATCAGCCTGGTTTAGTTGGACAATTAGTTATTCAAGGCTTGAGCTTAGATTGAATAATTAAGTTTGGCCTAGTCTGAACTAAGTAAAGCTTTAGATTTTAATTGGTCCATTTGGATTATACATAATTAATTTAATTATTAGGCTTTTATTAGTCCGAGAATAATTAAGGCTAAATAATTCAATGGATTGGACAATAGCCCACATGTTAAGCCTTGGTTTGTTTATAGGCTTAATAGAGCGTGGGCCTTAGGACTACACTACGGATGATTGAGGAGTGCCATGATGTTCAAATCTTGAGTTCTTGGATAATAACCAATTAACAAGGCGATTGGGATTTAGGAGTTATACATGAAAGCATGGGACTCTGCGTGGTGTAAGTAGTCAGAATTCTTCTTCAAGCCAACCACTTTTTACACTCTGAAATCTTTTTTTTTTTTTTTTTTTGTTCATCTTCAAGTACAAAAGAGAAAGAATAAAAAGGGCTTCTTTTGATTATTGTTCAATAGGAATCAGTCAAAGAAGAAAGACTATTTTTCTTCACCCTTATGGGTTCACCGACTATTTAGGCATTGGATATATTCTAAAAGACCAAAGGATGTGCAAGTATTCATTCCAAGAAGAAGCCGGAGACTTCCAGGTCTAGATCCACAATCACCTAAGAGCGAACCAAGAACGAGTGTTTAGTCGGTTCCAACCATACATCCTAAGAAAATTAAAAGGGGTAGAGGTATATATAATCTTCTCCCGCGTTGTGAATCTAATAGGGGCTAAATTAGTCATATTTTTCCTAGTTATTTAAGGTTCTTTTGCAATACATTTTGTTCAATAACTAGTTATATTCCTTCATATTTGAGATTTTACCCTTGGAATGGTATTTTGTTCTTTATTTCAGATTTTTAGGGTTAAACGAAACAAAAATGTCGCAAAACAAAGGAGAGGCGGCGCCGGCTAGGGCCCTAGAACCAGCGCCGGCCATGTACTGTTGAAACGAACTTCGAAACGACGAAAAAATTGTTGAAACAGAGTAGAACAGAACTAAGGCGGCGCCGGCTGTGAAGTTGGAACCAGCACTGGATGCATTTTGAACACATTGTGCAAAATTCGAAGAAAAATCAGCGAATAAGTGGAGAAGCAGAACACAACCGGCGCTGGCTCCGAGAGCCAAGGAGGCGCCGGCTATGCCCTGAAGCCAAGGCGGTGCTGTGATTTTTCTACGCGATTTTTGATAATCTGAGGAGTTTTAGTATCTTACAACTTCTACTCGGCCAAGAACTTTGTACCTACGAGTTTAAGCACTTTTAAGCCTATAAATAGATGAGAAACACAAGGAAAAATGGGGGAGAATTCATTGATCATCATAGAAAATTACTCAATCAAAGGAGGAATTCTTCAAGTTCAAGGAGGGTTGTGCAAGAAGGTCTTCAAAGGAAGAAAAAGGAGGCTTGTCTATGAGTGCTTTCTTTTACTTTGTTTTCTTTTTCTTGACAATGATATGTTAATTATTTTATTGTAATTCAACGTTGTTTAGATATTCATGATTTCTAGAGTTGTTTGATCTTTTGATTAATTGGTTATTATTCTTGGTATTCAATTACTTGTGCTTATTACGAGATTAGTTGATTGGTTCTATCCATTGAGTTGCTGGACCAAAGGGGGTTGATGGTAGTTTCAATTTATTAAGTTCATATTCTGTTGCCTGTTGACTTGCTGGACCAAAGGGGGTTAATTGCTTAGAACTAGTAATTGAAGGTTAATTGATGTCTTCCGAGACCAAGGGTTCATTGATTAATTTCATCCTTTGAATTTTTTGAGACCAAGGGAATTTGATTAAGGATTGTGTTTAATGCGTCATTCGGATGAATTAGTTGAGACAGACCAAGTGATTCTAATTTACCTAGAAGATAGTGATTTCATAGATTGACCATCGAAGTGAGTCTACTTTAATCCTTCATGATGCCAAGGGAATAATTAGTTATGATAATGATTGGGTTCTTTAAAATCATGTTTGTCTAAACAATGGCTTGAGTTACAGAAGTCTCCATCATTGACATGTATATATTTTTATTTTGATTTTATTTTATTTTGTTTTTGTTTGTTTTTCACTTTATTGAGTCGGTTAAACAATAAAAGAAAGGTAATTAATATCTACTTGTTCCTGGAGGATCAACACTCGTTTGAACCTATGCTCGGTTAATGATGAGTACGCTTGCTCATATGTGTGATTTGGGTTGAACATTTTAATTTAAACTTAATTGGGAATGTGCTTAGTTTTTGTATGATTTTTATACCCAAGTCTGAACACATCAAGTTTTTGGCACCGTTGCCGAGGAACAATAACATGAAAGCTTGGATTTTGTTGATTTAACCATGTAAATATGTAAATATGTAAGATATGTATAATTGTTCTTTTCGCAAAAAGGTGCTATCTTTTGTATTTCATGTATTCTTGTATACCCTTGTACCCTACTTACTAACTTTGACTATGTTCTTTTCACTAACTTTGTAATCTTTTAGTTTTGTTTTAATCATAAATTCTGTTATCTAACTTGTTTCTTGTCTTTTCTAGTTGTTAGTCTTGGTATCCATCACTGTTGTATATTCATTATTTTTATTTCATTTGTCACAAAAAAAACAATAAAAGAAAAAAAAGAAACGAGTTGTATTGAGGATAGATTTACAAAATTACAAGATAACATTGATGATTTTAGTAAGACGTCATTAAAAGCATTAGTGAATTCTTTTATTGCCAATACATATTCATTTGTTCAAGGGCATGAAGAAGCTTCCTAACAATTATGCGATCAAAGGAAACACTTATTTAAGATTGTTGAGGAGAATCATAAGTTCATGCTGGCCCATACACTCGAACAAGAGAATCTCCCAGGAGAGGAGAGATCCTATGAGGGACAACTATCCAATGTGGGAAGGGAGGTATTCAATTCTTCTTTATGTGCTAATAATCCTAACCTTTCTTTGTCACATGATTTCCTAGGTTCCTCTCTTTTCTCGGAGAATATGGGTCCAAATAATGATGTGTTAAATTTATCATGCTTTAAGGAGTTGGATTTTTCAATACTATATCGTAAAAGTCCTTGGAGGATGGTGGTAATCTCTACCCTTCACTCCATTCAATGGGAGGTAATGTAGTTTTTGTAGATGTGTTGAAAAGTAAGGATTTCTTGATCCCATCTTTCAGAACACAATTGCTAAGTTTAAGGGGAATTTTAATTGGAAAAATTCTTTTGAAGGGTTAATCGATAATTTCAAAGTTGATGCATCCGTTAGATACCATGTGCACTCATGTGTTGAAATAGATACTTATGTGTCTAAAGAAATGTTAGAGAATGAGGTTTATGTGTTTGGCTTTGCTGAGACAAATCGTTTTCCTGAACCTTCCAATTTTCTAAAGCCTCCATTCTTTCTTCATTCATTATGCCTATCTTCTACTTTGAGTTTTAATTTCTTTTCAAAAGGTTTGATGAGGAAGCATGAGGGGTGTAGAGAGTTGTTGTTTTATTTTTATTTGTTTATTACTTTAGTCTTTTTCTTTAGTTTGTTTTCTTTTATTTAGGTCTATTTTTATTTTATTATTATTTTCTTTGTGCTTTTATTTTTGTTTTATTTTACAGGAATAAAGTCCTCTTGGACAAGCCCTTCTTTTTATCTCAAGTGGGATATCTATTGGAGCATTATTGCACTTGGGAAGTATTACTTAAACTTTCTACCCCTTTATTATTTTTGGTCCCTTTAGAGATGCTTCCTTGCGTTTATTTGTTGCCAAGGAGGACATTGTCCAATTTAAGTATGGGGGGAGTGGTTTGGTGATATACTTTGTCCAAGTTTTTATCAATTTTATTTGGAGCACAAAGAAAATTGGAGCAAAATGAATGGAAGTTTATTTTTCTTATCTCTTCTCCTTTATATTTTTGGTCCCATGGTATTGTTGTTCTTGTTATATTTATTTGGTCATTGAGGATAATGTCCAGTTTAAGTGTAGGGGAGTGATTTGATTAACAAGTCTTCTATACATATTCTTTAGCCTTCTTGGGAGCAAATTTTTGTGCGAATTTTTTTAAATTTTCTAATTTTCTGGAGATTTCAAGCTGTATTTTTTTATGCCTATCTTTATGATGGATTATAGAGCATGTGTTCTAGATCATTTATGGCTTATGCATGACTTTTTGCAGTCACTTGGACAAAGTAGTTCTTGATCAAATGATGTACATTGTTCTTAAACCTGTTTTTCTACTAAAATTCATAGAGCATTCTAGAACTTACTTGAATACTTCTCGAGGCGAAATAAGAAAGACAGTCATGATTTAACTTAGGGATGACGGTAATAGGCATTCTTTGGATAGTTTGAGCTTTTTAAGCCTACTTATTTTCATATTATCCCTAGTGCCTAGTTTAAGCATAAATTGTTGATTTCTTTCATTAAAACCTATCACAAGATTTTGTCCATCTCTTGTTTATGAGAGTTTGAATGATTTTCCAAATCTTTATGCTCTTGATGGATGAAAGTATATGCAAGAGAATGTGAGGAAGAATGTGGGGATAAAGATCATGACTTGTTATTTTCAGTCATGGATTAATAACAAGTTGAGCTGGAAAGGAAAAAGGAAGAAAACAAACAGCTGTGAGAAAAGAGAGATTAAAAACAAGAAAAGAAAAGAAGAGCAGCAGTAAGAGTGAGAAAACAAGGAGTTGAAAAAGAAAAAGAAAGAAAGAGAAGAGAAAAGACTTATTGAATGGAATGAAGAAAGAAAAGATCACAAAAGGAATGGTGATTGAGCTGAAAAAAAAAAGTTAAAGTTCATATAAAGTACTTAATACCATTGCTGGAAAATTTGAGTGATCTTGTGAAAAGAATAAAGAAGAGTTGAGAAAGAAAAAGAAGAGGGAAAAAAAATGTAGGATTTGCTTCAGTGGAGTTGTAATTGCTATATAAGGTTATGGTTTGATTAATTTTTGGAATAGGAGAGTAAGAAGAGTCGGAAATTATTGATTCAATTTGTTTATCCTTTCCTTGTTAACTCTCAGTTTTTCTTTGACTTTTGATTCTCCCATATCCTTCGTTTGATAAGCTACATTACAAGCCTTTAGCCTTACATTACAAGTTTAAAAGTTCTACTTGATCGAAGTAGAATCATGAGATGTCTCAGATTAGTGGAGAGAGTGCATGAAAAGTAAGCATATGGAATGCATATTCTTTTGGAACTAAATTCTTTCCAAAGGTTTGAGAATAGTGTAAAGTATTAGGATGGTTCTACTAAGTCATTTATCACTAACACAAGTCTTGCATTCATTGTGAAAGATTTAGTATCATGTGTTTTATGTTCTTGAATGAAGAAAGCATTGAACATATGGTTTGGAAATTGATTGAGTGATGGATTTAACTTTGTGTTTTCCTACTTGTTCTTGATACTTTGCTTGAGGACAAGCAAAGAGCTAAGTGCGGGGGAATTGATAGGGGCTAAATTAATCATATTTTTCCTAATTATTTAAGGTTCTTTTGCAATACATTTTGTTCAATAACTAGTCATATTCATTCATATTTGAGATTTTACCCTTGGAAAGGTATTTTGTTCTTTATTTCAGATTTTTAGGGTAAAACGAAACAAAAACATCGCAAAACAGAGGAGAGGCAGCACCGGTTATGGCCGTAGAACTAGCGCTGGCCATGCACTATTGAAACGACAGAAAAATTGTTGAAACAGTGCAGAACAGAACAAAGGCGGTGCCGGCTATGAAGCTGGAACTGGCATCGGATGCATTCTGAATACATTGTGCAAAATTCGTAGAAAAATCGACAAACAAGTGGAGAAGCAAAACACAACCGGCGCCGGCTCTGAGAGCCAAGGTGGTGCTGTGATTTTTCTACGCGATTTTTGGTAATCTGAGGAGTTTTAGTATCTTCCAACTTCTACTTGACCAAGAACTTTGTACCTACGAGTTTAGGCACTTCCTAAGCCTATAAATAGATGAAAAACACCAGCAAAAAGGGGGGAGAATGTAGGATTTCTAGATTAAATAATCAGATTAAACGCAGCGAAAAACAACAAGAAATCCAAGCCATGGATCACGGGTTTGACGTAGAAACAGAAAAGGGAGAAGATCACGCTTATTACCTCGTGAAGCAGGAATTTAAAATTTTCTTGTTCCAAGAATACAGGCGCGATCCAGATTACAAAACCGATTCACCGCAGCTCAACTGAAGTCCAAGTAAGAACTCCCTCTAATGATAATCCACACAAGGTTGAACGCTCACAATCTCACAATTCTATGCTAGTAGAATTTAGGAGGCTAGGGTTTGATCAAGAAGAGAGAGGCAGAGAAACGGTTTCTCTGTTATTGCGTGAATAGTCTGTATATCTCTAACCCTAAGGAAACCGTTTCCTTATATTTATAGATTTATAATTACCGCAAATTGCAACTTAGTCCTTCAACGTCCAATTGTCAACAAATTGGTCCTTGAAGTTTACTTAATTACAATTAGGTCCCATGAATTATAACAAACTTATAATTCACCTATAAATATATTTCCTTCTCTTAATTAACCCCACAATATTATCAAATAATATATTTGAGCATTCAAACATTTATTGTGTGTGACCCATTAGGTTTCCTGGTCTTATTGGCAGCATAATATGAATTAATTCTAACAATATTAGAATTAATAATCCTTAATAAAATAAAGAATTAAATTTATTAATTCTCTAATTAATAAATCCATATTTAGCATATCAAGAGCGACATCTAGCAATGACTCTTGACCACCCAAAAGTCCAAAAAGTCAAGTGGCTTGACATGAACCTTTCAATAGCAAATTATCAGTGCAATAAACTCCTTTCAACATACAATATCTCATTCGGTCTAGAGTATGGAATTAGTGCCAACTCCCTCCAGAATATTATTAATTCCGGCTCGAATATTTTAGTACTTGTTCAAGAAATCCATTACTCGATATGTGTATCAATTGGAACCATTTTCATCACATAGTCGCCTTGGCCAAGGACTTCATGAGTAATGATTTCTACAAGTGGCCTTGAGATATACTCTCCTACTATTAGGAGTGGTGAATCCTTTATTGACCCTCTCAACTACTTTCATTTACTTTACGTTGTACCCAATATCTATCCCATAGGCAGTCCTAGATAAGACTCCAAAGATTAGAATCAAAGTACAACGCTCGATAAACAAAGTACCTTGGAGATCTCAAGTTTAAGGATACTTGCATACTTGCTATAATGAGATTCTATCACTAGCACTCAATAGTTATCCAAGTGATTATCTCATAGCTAGGTCATCCAATGGATTTGTTCCAAAACAAGCATCCACACGTTAATCCTGAGTATCCCAATACTCACGGATATGAGAACCACCGCTTGATCCAATCAAGAGATATAACATGTGCCAGTCTTGGCATATTAATAATATCCCATCTTATTAATACTATGACTGGGGATTATTTAAATACAAACACTACATAGTGTAGTAGGAAACTCACATCATGATCTCTATCATGATTTCCTTAACACTGTGTTGTACTAGGGACTTTATCTAACGGTTTGTACACATATTTAGACATAATAATCAAACTGGAAGATAAAGAATGCCTCTTATTAATTTAATATGTAATATACATGGTACAAGCGATTGCCTCTAGGGCACAACACTAACAAAGAATTCATTGATCATCATAGAAAATTACTCAATCAAAGGAGGAAATCTTCAAGTTCAAGGAGGGTTGTGCAAGAAGGTCTTCAAAGGAAGAAGAAGGAGGCTTGTCTATGAGTGCTTTCTTTTACTTTGTTTTCTTTTTCTTGATAATGATATGTTAATTGTTTTATTGTAATTCAACGTTATTTAGATATTCATGATTTCTAGAGTTGTTTGATCTTTTGAATAATTGGTTATTATTCTTGGTATTCAATTACTTGTGCTTATTACGAGATTAGTTGGTTGGTTCTATCCATTGACTTGTTGGACCAAAGGGGGTTGATGGTAGTTTTAATTTATTAATTTCATATTCTTTTAGCTATTGACTTGCTGGACCAAAGGGGGTTGATTGTTTAGAACTAGTAATTAAAGGTTAATTGATGTCTTCTGAGACCAAGGGTTCATTAATTAATTTCATGCTTTGAATTTTTTGAGACCAAGGGAATTTGATTAAGGATTGTGTTTAATGCATCTTTCAGATGAATTAGTTGAGACGGACCAAGTGATTCTAATTTATCTAGAAGATAGTGATTTCATGGATTAACCATCGAAGTGAGTCTACTTTAATCCTTCATGATGCCAAGGGAATAATTAGTTATGATAATGATTGGGTTCTTTAAGATCATGTTTGTCTAAACAATGGCTTGAGTTACATAAGTCTCCATCCTTGACATGTATATATTTTTATTTTGATTTTCTTTTATTTTATTTTTGTTTGTTTTTCACTTTATCTAGTCGGTTAAACAATGAAAGAAAGGTAATTAATGTCTACTTGTTCCTGGAGGATCGACACTCGTTTGAACCCTATGCTCGGTTAATGATGAGTACGCTTGCTCATATGTGTGATTTGTGTTGAACGTTTTAATTTAAACTTGATTGGGAATATGCTTAGTTTTTGTATGATTTTTATACCCAAGTCCGAACACATCAGAATCCTACCTTATAGGAAAGATGACAAAAAGGTATTTTACCTAAAAGGTAGATAGAGCCAATGAGATATTGAGTCTTGGTCACACAGATGTGTGTGGTTCATTATCTACACCAACGAGAGGAGTGTTTGAGTATTTCATCATTTTCACGAATGTTTGTACAAAGTATGATTATGTTTATCTAATGAGGCGCAAGTCTAATTCATTTGAAAAGTTCAAAGAGTTTAAAGCTAAAATGGAGCATTAGACACGTAAACTAATCAAGGCCTTACGATTGGATCATGGTGAAGAGTACTTCCTCGGTGAATTCAAGGATTACATGGTATATCAATGGATAGTATCTCAACTCTCTACACTAGGGACACCCCAGCAGAATGGAATAGCTAAGAGATAGAATAGGACATTAATAGAAATAGTCTGAAGCATAATATCTCATGATACTCTTCCGACGTCTTTTTGGGGGATATGCCTTAGAAACAATGGCATATGTTCTGAACCTGGTGTCTTCCAAATTAGTACCTAGGACCTCCTATGAAATGTGGACAGGGCATAAGCCAAGTCTAAACCATCTCAGCATATGGAGCTGTCCAGCTTATATATTGATCGAGGGAAACAAGTTAGAACTAATGTCAAAATTATGCTATTTTGTTAAGTATCCAAAAGGGACTAAGGGTGGTTACTTTTATCATCCTAATGAGCAAAAAGTACTAGTAAGTGTAATGCCAGATACTTGGAAGATGATCAAAGCACGTCCACGAAAGGTTTAACTATGTTGGCACTTGAGGAGAAGTTATCTTCTGACTCAACTTCTTCTAACCCAATTTTTTAATAAGAAGAAACACAGCCTCAAGAACCTATACAATAGGAGCCTCGTCGTAGTCGGAGGGTATTTAGGGTTCTAGAATAGTGGACTGGAGAGGTCTTTGATCTAGTCTCTGATCACTAAAAACAAGATCCTACTAGATACGAGGAGACTATTGCTAATGTCAATGCAGATCTATGACATGAAACAATTAAAGTTGAGATTGAGTAATGTACTTCAATCAGATTTGGGATCTTATAGCTTCACTTGAAGGGATAAAACCCATTAGGTGCAAGTGGATATACATGAAGAAGAGGGGAGTGGATAGGAAGATAGAAACCTTCAAAGCTAAGCTTGTGGCGAAATGGAACACTTACAAAGAGGAAATCGACTATGAGGAAACCTTTTCCCCGATAGCCATGCTTAAGTCCATCCGTATTCTCCTTGCCATTGCATTTTATTATGACTACGAGATATGGTAAATGGATATCAGAATGGCTTTTCTTAATAGCCATCTTAGTGAAGACATCTATATGTCCTAATCGGAAGGCATTATTGCTAAAGGTTAGAAACATACGATTTGTATGCTTTAGAAGTCCATCTATGGATTAAGCAAGCATCAAGAGTATGGAACCTTCATTTTGATGAGACTGTAAAGTCTTATAGTTTTGTTCAAAATGAGGATGGACCATGCACGTATAGGTAATTAGATGACATTAATATAGTTTTTCTTATACTATATGTGGATGATATTCTACTCATTGGGAATGATGTAGGGACATTGTCATTTACTAAGATTTGGTCATATAGTCAATTCAGTATGAAAGACTTAGGAGCAGCCAGTTACATTCTCAGGATTAAACTTCTTAGAAATAAGAAGTAGAGAATGTTAGGATTATCCCAAACTATATACATTGACAAGAAGCTGGCTAAGTTCAATATAGACTCATGCAAAGGAGCTTTAATCCCTACAGACATGGGTTGTCTTTTTGTTCTAAGGACTATCCTAAGACATAAGAAGGAAAGGACAAGATGAGTAGGATTTCTTCTGCTTCGGCTGTGGGAAGTCTCATATACGCCATACTATGCATTAGGCTAAATATCTACTTTGTCGTAGGCTTAATTAGCAAATATCAGTTAAACCCTTGAGACGTTCATTGGTAAGCTGTAAAATATATTCTCAAGTACCTCAAGGGAATGAAAGATTATATACTAGTTTACAGGGCTGATGACTTGGTTTCTACAAGATACACACTCTGACTTCTAGCTAGATAAGGATGAAAGAAAATCTACTAGTGGATATGTCTTCACTTGTCTGGAGAGGCTATTTTATGGGGGAATATTAGGCAATCTTGCATTGCTGACTCAACTATGGTAGCTTCAGAGGCACATCCAAGGAAGCAGTCCAGCTCTGGAAGTTTCATTATGAATTTCGAGTCGTACCACCGATGGACAAGCCAATTGTGTTGTATTACAATAACACTGGCACAGTCTCGGAATCCAAAGAATCCAGGAACAACAAGAAGGGGAAGTACATAGAGAGGAAGTGCCACTTGATCCAGAATTTATTTAGAGACAGAAAATCGTGGAGGAGCAGATAGCTTCGGAAAACAATCTAGTAGATCCATTCACTAAACCTTTAGCTGAGAGAGTCTTTAAAAGACACTTAGATGACATAGGGATAGGTACTTATGGACTTACTTAGTCTTAGAGTTTAAGTGGGAGATTGTTAGAATATATGCCCTCTTAGACTTGGTATCTGATGTAATTTTGATGATAAAAGATTTATTCTCAAAGTTTTCTTGTGAATTTATATTATTATTTGTGCACAATAATGCTGAAAAGGCCCATTATAGTTAAATAAGTGGTCCATGTGAATGGTGGTCTTTTATAGTAAAGTATATATCACAGGTTACTTAATAAATAAATGATTGTTCTTAACCAAATGATGAGAATGGGAATCTCTTTATGGTAAAGTTATTGTTTTATAACTTCCATGTAAGGAATGGCTTGCCTCTAGCTAGTGAGTAATCCTCTTATTTCATAATATAAGCGTATTTTGAATACGTAGAACTGGATTATAGTAGTAGTTTCTAAAAGTACAATAGGGTAAAAACACAGACTACTACTGCTATAGCATGGACTTATACCCTATAGCTTAAGTATAGGTTGGTGGTCTCGCGATGCTAGAAGCATATACTTTGATATACTATAGTTGAGGTTCTATCATAAGACCAATACACTTGTATGTTAGGTATATGTGACTAATTAGTCAAGATAAACTTATACAAGATAGCTTCTAAGCTATATCACCTATTGTGACTATTCGAATAGTCTAAATATCCAGGGCTCTAGGGAATAAAACTCGGATGTTTGCTTTAGGGTAGCTCCCTTAGAAAGCAAAAAACATTCTAGGAAGTTGCAGATCATTGGACTAGATGTCTAAGAATGGTAGATATCTTTTACAGATGTGTTAGTACACTTTTCCTCTCTAAATGTACAACGATGTGTAGAGGGGTATTTTAGTTATTATACCTGTAGGTCGAAGACATTGCTAACTCAACATTGTCCTTGGGGTTAATATTTTCTCATGTAATATTAGAAAATATTTAAAATGTAAAATACAGCTATTTATATACCAGTGGTATTTTTGTCATTTTAGTAGTCGAGGCGATGTGTCTTTCGATCCTCAGAATAGCTCATAAGTCCTAATGGATTTGAGTTGAGGAAAATGGTCTTTAATGGATTTTATTTTATCTAAGTAGCCTATTTTAATTATTAGGTTAGGATAAATTAAAAGGTCCAAAAAGAGAATTTTTAATTAGCCTGGTTTAGTTAGACAATTAGTTATTCAGGGCTTGAGCCCAGATTGAATAATTAAGGTTGGCTTAGTCTGAACTAGGTAAGGCTTGAGATTTTAATTGGTCCATTTGGATTATATATAATTAATTTAATTATTGGGCTTTTATTAGTCTGGGAATAATTAAGATTAATTAATTCAATAGATTTGACATAAGCCCATAGGTTAAGCCTTGGTGTGTTTATAGGCCTAACAGAGTATGGGCCTTGGGACTACATTGCAGACGATTGAGGAGTGCCATGACGTTCAAATCTTGAATTCCCAAATAATAGCCGATTAACAAGATGATTAGGATTCAGGAGTTATACATGAAAGCATAGGACTCTGAATTGTGTGAGTAGTCAGAATTCTTCTTCGAGCCAACCACTCTTTTCTCTCTGAAATCTGTTTTTTTTTTTTTTGTCTTCTTTTATAGAAGAGAAAGAAAAAAACAAAAGAGCTTCTTTTGATTATTGCACAATAGCTATCAGTCAAAGAAGAAAGACTATTTTTCTTCACCCCTTTGTGTTCCCTGGCAATTCAGGCATTGGATATATTCTGAAAGACCAAAGGTTGTACATGTGGTCATGCCAAGTCAGGATCCACAATCACCGAGGAGTGATCCAGGAATGAGTGTTTTGTCAGTTCCAACTATACATCCTAAGAAAATTAAAAGGGGGAGAGGTATATATATTCTTCCATCGCACTATTTATATACTTCTGTGTGCATGTGTTTTTCCATTTTTACCTTCATTGTTGATATATAGATAAGGTGACTTATAAGTCAAAGGGTATATAGATGCCACATTGCAATCTAATAAGAATGAGTGTAAGTCACAATCAGGCTACGTGTTCATTTTTTGTGATGAGACAATAAGTTAAAAAAGTTCCAAACTAGATACAATTATCGATTCAACCACTGAAGCTAAGTACATAGTTGCTTCTAAAGTAGCTAAGGAGGCAGTCTGGAGCATAAAGATCATAGCAAAACTAGGTGTCATACCTAGCATTGTTAATCCAATATCTTTGTATTGTGACAACAATGGAGCCATTATACAAGCAAATGAGCCATGATCTCATCAACGATCCAAGCATGTACTTGGGCGCTATTACTAGATTAACAAAATCATTGATAGGAAAGATGTAAAGATAAAAAGAGTTTCCACAGATCAGAACATAGCTGATACGCTTACTAATGTGTTACCCTAAAAGAAACATGATAGTCATGATCAATCATTTAGTATTCAAAACATGAACAATTGGGTCTAGTGTAAGTAGGAGATTGTTGGTATTATGCCCTAGAAACAATCATTTGTTCAATGTATTTTTGCCCATTTATTAAATAAAAAGCATTTGCTATCTTTTAATTTCCTTATTTCATATGTGTATGTATATAAAATTGATAGATAATGTCCCTAGCATAATGTGTAGTGCCCAAGAAATCATGATACTAGATTCCTACTATACTATACAGTACTTGTGCTTAAATCATCCATGGTCATAGTTTAAATAACATGGGACATTATTAATATGCGAAGACCAACTCATGTTACAACTCTTGATTAGATAAAGCGATAGTTCTCACATCCGTGAGTATTAAGATACTCAAAGTTAACACATGTATGCTTGTTAAAGGGACAAGTTCATTGGATGACTGAACTATGAGATAATCACACGGATAGCTATTTAGTACCAGTGATAAATCTCATTATAGCAAAAGTGCAAGTATACTTAGACTTGAGATCTCCAATGTATTTTGTACACTAAGTGTGGTTATACTTTGATTTCTATCCTTGGAATCTCTCTGAGACGGCATATAGGGAGGACGTTGGATATAACATAAAGTATATGAAAGTAGTTGAAAAGATCAAGAAAAGGAGAGTATATTTCACGGTCACTTGTAGGGAATCATTACTCAAGAGTCCTTGATCAAGGTAACTATGTGTTAGAAATAGTTCTAAATTATACACATGTTGAGTAATGGATTTTAGAACAAGCACTAATAAATTCATGCTAGAATTAATTATATTCTAGAGAGAATTGGCACTAATTTCATACTCTAAACCAAATAAGATATTGAATGATGAAATGAGTTTAGTACACTGATATTTTGCTATTGAAAGATTCATTTCAAGCACTTAACTTCTTGGACTTTTAGGTGGTTATGATATATTGTTAGATGCCACTCATGATCTAGTAAATGTGAATTTCGCAATTGAAGAAATAGCAAACTATTCCTAATTAGAATTAATATGTCAATTTTAATTATCGATGATTACTAATTCTATAGTCATTAGGATTAGTTCATATTTTGCTACTAGTAGGCCAAAAAACCTTATACGTTACACACAATAGAGGAATGCGTACTCAAAATATTCTTGATAATATTATAGAATTAATTTGTTAGAAGAAATAATTTTATAGGTAAATTGTAATTAGTTGTTATTGTTGGGGTTAAATTGCCAATAATAAGACCTTACGGACCTAATCACAATATTGAAATCCCAAGCCCACAATTAAAAGGGCTTTATTATTGGTGGTTCCTAAAAGCTCTAGGAAACAAATGGAAAAGCATTTCTTTGTTTTCGCAAGGTAGTGGGTTTTCTTTTTTGGAAGAGAATATGCCGTCTTCATGGGGATGTGTTTTTGAGAATATAGAAAGCCTTTTCCTTGTATTCTTCTCCATATTAATCCCTAAAGCCAAGAAATATAAAATTCCTAGCATTGAAAATTTGTGCTTGAATTTGAGTACAATTTCTTCTATGGATTAATATTAGAGAAATTCCTATACTTGGAATTTGGTAGTTCACCATTTGAACAATTTTCGAAAGAGTTCCAAACATGGAGAAAAATTTTAAAAGCTATGATTTTGAGATAACGAATTTTTCTTCTCTCTTGACCCATAATTTTACATACAAATGATTCTTTTATGTAGACTTTTTTTTAATTTTCTATTGTCCATAAATTGTTTCGCTTGATCAAAATCCAACAATTATCTCTAGATTAGGTCATCCAATGAACTTGTCCACATGTAAACTTTGAGTATCTCAATGCTTATATGTGTGAGAATCTCTGTTTGATCCAATCAAGAAGTATAACATGTGCTGGCTTTTGCGTATTAATGATATCATATCTCATTAATAGTATGATTAGGAATTGTTTAAACATGAGTACTGCATAGTGTATTAGGAATATCACATCATGACCCTTATTATGATTTTCTTAACACTGTACATTGTGCTTGGGACTTTATCTATTAGTTTATATATACATTAATGTATGAAGTAATTAAATGAACTAAAAGATAAAGAATGGTTTTTATTGAACAAATATACAAAATACATTGTCCAAATGATTATTTGTAGAGTATAATACCAACACCCTAAGCCCCTAACCGGCATTGGCCTAAGGTTGGACAATTTCTATCGAGGGACAAAATAGAACCAGCGTCGAATAGGGAACCTTACTATGTGTCGGCTCATGTCAAGCACCATTTCATTTGCTTGTTTTACTTAGTTCCGATCTTGTTTTAACTTAATTCCAATACCACGATTTGAAACATGTTTTAGGGCCTAAAATTTTGCAATAAGGTCACCTAATTTCTAATTTTTGTGTACTAATTAGCTAGAGAAAATTAGGGCTTATAAATAAACCATTATTGCTCTTGTAAACGTAACCTTAAGATATTAGACATTTGAATACAAAAATCTCTTTGAGAGAATTGTGGGGGTGATTCTTCTTGGAGCTTCCCAAAATCAAATCAAGACTTCTCTTAGAATTTAATCAAACCTAAGCACCTAGTCTCTAATCTTTCTTGGATAGATTAATCTTCCTTCTAAAAGGAGTATTAGATTCTAGTTCATTTGAAGTTCTTTTAGAAGATTAATTGATTGCATAAATCTTCCCATCTATTTGTTCTTATATTTTTTTGTGTTAAGGATGTTTAGGTGTTAATTTAATTGGTTTAGTTCATTAGATTTTGGGTTCTAGGTAGCTTAGTTTTACTACAGTTCTAGTCTAAAATTTGATTTTTGAGTTTTGAGCATTAAATTTCAAGAGATGCTTCTGTGGTCGTATCAAAACAGTATCAGAGCAAGCTTCTATTAATTCTAATTAACATAACTTTTGTTGGGCAAAATCTATAATCTTTTTTAAGCACTTTTGAAATTTTTTATATTTTCGTTACTTATTTTGTGCCATTTTTGAATAATTGAAACTCTAAATTATACTATAAACTTGATGTTCAATTGAGCTTACATGTTGGTATGATGTTTGAGGAATATTCTGGCATGAAAAATTGTTGATTTGAAGTTGAATAAAGGTGAAAATTTCATCAAGGTAGTGCTGCAAATTACAAATTCTCGTAACTAAATTTCTTGCAATTTTTGACAGTTGAAAACTTCAAATTGTGCCATGGGTTTGTTGTGAAATTGAACCTCCATCTATGGTTGAAGTCTAGGTAGCTATTTGAAGTTTGAAATTGCAGAAATTTAGAGGTTCCTTTAGTTTAATTGTTGCAATTTGCTGAACACAATACCAATCTTGTAACTCTTTTTGTTAAGCTATTTTTGTGGTACCTAAAACTTAAGTTTTTGCCTTGTTCTTGTTTAGAAATTGTACCTTGATGTTAGTATTGTCATTGGAAATGAAAAATTCTTGTGAATCTTGAGTACTGGAGCTATTATACGTGTGAAAATTTTGAATTGTCTTGAGTTACGAGGTTGCACTCAAATATATTTGGTGTGTTAATTCAATGACTTGTGTTGCTCCTGTATGACTACTAATGTTTCTTTTATTGAATCCCTATAACTTTCTTGCCTATTAACTTGCTTTTAGTGGGATTTAATTTGCTAATTGCAACAAGAAAATTTTTCTTATTAATTCTTAAATAGCTTGGAAAGTTGTTGGCTTATACTTAGTTCATATCACTTTATTTCTTTGAATTTTGAATTCCTTGTGTTATCATTGCCTTAAGTGAGTGTGTTGAGCATCAAAATTGTTCTTCTTAAGGTTTTGGTAACATCACATTACTTGAAATCCTTCAATTGAAGTAGTTGCCTATGAAGTGTTTGATAAATTCCCTAATTGCCTCTATAGTACCTCATATGAGCTCTTTGTTTTCATCTATCACTTCCTTTAGACTTCTTTGTTAAATTTCTTGTTATTTATAACTCCTTGATATATTTTGGATTGGTTTGAACTTATTTATTTTTTAATTCTTGTGATGCTTGTTTTGTGATTATCATCATAAATTATTTTTGAAATATTTGAGTTTGTATGGCTTATATGGTGAACTTTGTTCATCAGTTTACATTCAAAGGGGTATTATGAATTGAATTCTTATCTTAAATGTTGAATCTCTAGCTTCATGAAGTCATCTACTTGTTGCTAACTAGTGAACAAGTTATAGTCATCTTTGTCATTCTTCTTCTATCAACTCGTTCTCATTGTTTCTTTGTTTCTTATATGCCATTGCTATCTCCTTGCTTTACTCACTTCCTTACAAACCTTCTAGTTGCTAATTGAGGTTGTTGAACTTTTAGTTCATTGAATACTTGCTTGAACTTACCTTGTTATTGGGTGTCAAGTAAGTGCTCGATCGAATTCTTCTAAGACACTTAGTTAATTATCTTAGAGAATTAGATTAACTCGTCTAGTTGGACTAGTTCCTAAGTAATTAAGCAGGTTATTTTGGAAAGAGCTTGAGTGTGGAATTGAGAATTTAAAAGAGGCAAGAGGGTGAGCTCGTTTTAACAAAAGATAAAAAGAGAGTAAATACGAGTGAAGAGTGACCACCAAAATTGAGTGATAAATATGTGAGGGAATGAAGTGAGGAACTACTCTTGTGTTCTTTATTTAAATTTTGCAAATATTACTCTAGAAAGTGTAAATGGATCATGGGAAACAAAGCATAAGAAAATTACATAGTGAAAGTTTTCATAGCATTTATACCTTTATGTTTGCGTAAATAACTATGACATTTAGGCTAATATGTGACTAATTGAATAGCTACTGGTTCACTCGTTCATGACTCCGGCTTAAAACCCATAAGGTGACTACTTATTTACATGAACAATGTGTTCTTAACCTTTCAGAATATGTCCTCTGCCTAAACCTTGCCGGTGAAAGTTGTGTGGGTAAATGAACTTTGGTCTTTTTCTTTTTGACAATATGCTAACACGTTGTATCAAGAAAATATTTTCCTATGACTTCTACTAGAGAAAATAAGGAATAATGCAAAAGGAAAGAAAAGAAAGAGAGAGATTAGACATCAAAATCCTATAGAAGCAAATAAACTCCGTGATCAGCAAAAAACCCGGATTCTACTAAGCCAATAAACCTATTATTTAAAAACCCTAATAGAAAGCTTATCATATCTGTAGCATTCCACTTTAGTTGAAACACTATCCAGCCACTAACAAGACCTTATTGGCCAGGGCTAGCTCAACTGGGTCAGTGTTTGCTTCTTGGACCACTAGTCTAGGCCATTAGATCGAGCCTTAATTTATTTTATTTGATCTTGGACTAATACAAGCCAATAAATAAACAATTATACAACCTAAATAGACTAGAATAATATCTCAAGCGTTTCTCCCTAGTTTAGGCTTAGGTTAATTCCAATTATTTAATTTGGACTCAAGCCCTGAATAATTAATTAATTAGCTAAACCAGATAATTAATTTAATCTCTCTCTAGACCTTTTATTTTATTCTAACCCAATAATAAATTAGACTACTTGAATAAAATAAAATCCTTTTTACTTAAGACCATTTTCTTAGCCGAAAAATAATTAGAATTTGCGGGCCATTTGGAGGATCAACAGACACATCGTCTTTGGCTACTAAAATAACCAAAATACCCTTGTTATAAAATAGTTGTATTTTGTATTTTAAATATTTTCTATTATCACTATAAGAAAATATTGACCTCAAGGGCCATATTGTGTTTAGCAATGTCACTGACCTACAGATGTTATGACTAAAATACCCCTCTATGTAAGATGCATCACCGAGATAAGAGAAATGTACTAACACCTCTCAATGACTTCTATCATCTTTAGACATCTAGTGTGATAATCCATGACACCCAGTATGTATCTGCTTATTTCTAGGAGATATCCAAAAGCATATAATATTAAGTCACGTTCCCAGGGCTTGGATTATATAGATTATCCTGAACAATCACAGGGGGTGCTTTCTCCATTTAGGAGTATAGAAACTATCTTGTATGAGTTTGTCTTAACTAACTAATCACCATACCCAATATATAAGTATATTAGTGTAAGAATGTATACCCAAAATGGCCTATGTACTTCTATATTTTGAAAATTAATAAAAGTATTTCATTCATGATTGTTTGTTTACATATATTCGCATATTAAAGGTCTAAGTGTGTTAGTAAGTAATCTATATGATTGGGTTGTGCTTTCAGAGTAAGGTGTAGATTATAAGCTAGTAACACATAAGAGAAAAATTGTTCATGATCAATTGATGAAGCTCAGCACCTTATCAAGGTTTAGATAATTACACTACAGTTTCCTAATGGGGAATGGTTTATCTTTAACCAGTGAGTAGTCCACTTACACTAATAGTGTAAGCGTATACGAAATACGAAGACACTACAGTTGTAATATTATTCTCGGGGTCAATATTTTCATATGGTGATAAATGGAATATTTAAAATGATTAAAATACTGCTATTGGTTAGCGGTATTTTGGTCATATTAGTAGCCAAGAATAGTATGTCCTTTGGTCTTCAGAGTAGCTCAAATAACCTTGATAAATTTATTTACTATATGGGTTTATTGAGTGAATTTATTATTGTAAGAATTATTCTATTAGTCCAATTAATTATTTATTTGGACTAGAATAATTAATTGGTCAACTATAATTTATTAATTAATTAATTATCTTGGATAATTTTATATTGGGCCCAAGTGGTTTAATTACTTAATAAGAAAGCTACTTTAATTACTTGGTTATTAATGAATTATCTTGCATAATTTTATATTGAGCCCAAATTGATTAATTAATTAATATAAGAGTTATTTAATTAGTCATAGGCTAATTAATTGAAACCCTGGCCCACTAGGGTAAATTGAGCTGATGAAGTTTCTTTAGGAAACATGGTAGCTGCCTCAAAGAAAAGAAAAAAAAAAGAAAAGGAAAAGGAAATGAAATAAGAAAAAGAAAAACGCGTGGAAGCTTCAATTTTGGAAAAGGAAAATGAAGCTACTGTTTATATATATTTGGATTGTTTTATATTGTATGAAGGTTTAATCGATTTTCGTAAGAAAAAAAAGGAGTTTTGGCTTTTCCTTGAACAAAATGAAGCCGTTTTCTTGTCATTTTTCCTTTGTTTTTCCTTTAACGTTTTGCTCCTCCATTTTTCTTCCAATCTTCTTCACCCTAATTCGACTTTCACCGGTTGAGGTCTATAGTGGTTAGAGAATACTCTGAAAGGTCAGGAGCTAGCAAACATGGTAAGTGTTTAATGTGAAGAAGCCAACGGTTAGCTGGTATCCCTGCAGAACAAGTAGATGTTACTGTTCAGGAAGCGCTATCAAATTCAAATCCAACTCCAGTTATTCAAATAAAATACCCTAGATGTAAGTACTATTAGACTTTGGCTCGAAAAAAATTTTAATTTGCTGTCTTCTACTGCCTATTTAATTTTCTTGCGATCCTTCAATTGGCCTTATAATAGAACCTTACCTGCAGTACATCAAAATACATACTACCAGCTTCACCAGACTACCAACCCATACTAAAGCTATAGGGTAACAGTCCATGCTATAACAGTAGTAGTCTAGGTTCTTTTTATTTTAGTACATTAAGAAACAACTACTATAGGTCCAGTTCTATGTATTCTAAATAAGCTTATACTATGAAGCAAGAGGACTATTCATTGGCTAAAGATAAGCTATTCCCCATTTGGAATTCAAGGTATAATAACCTTTGTCATGATCAGATTCCTATTCTGATCAACCGATTAAAAACTAAGTTTATGTGTTAAGTAACCTATATTCCATATCTTATTGTGAAAGACCTCCATTCACAAGGTTTACTTACATAAACAAAACTGGTATTTTTCCAACAAAATCGTGCATAATAAATTAATGTAAAGAATACTAACATTTTGAACATAATATTTTTGTTTATTTCATCGAATTTACTTCAGATACATAGTTTGGAGGGCATACTTTCCAATAATCTCTTACTTGCACTTTAAGACTATGTAAGCCCATAGTTACCTACCCCTATGGTATCTAAGTATCTTCTAAATACTCTATCTACCAAAAGGTTGGTGATGATCTGCTAGATTGTTTCTGAGGCTATCTATTCCATCACAATTTCCAATCTCTAAATGAATTCCAAGATTAGATAGTGCTTTCTCTCGATATGCTTTCCATTCTTATGTTTTCTTGGTTCTTTAGATTTTGAGACAACTCTAGAGTTGTCACAATATAGTACAATTGGCTTGTCCATCTGTAGCCCAGTTTCAAGTTCAAAAAAGGACTTTCAAATCTACACTGCTTCCTTAGATGCCTTTGAAGACGACACATACTCAACTTCCCATGGTTCAGTCAACAATATAATATTGCTTGATACTCTTCCATGAAATAGCTCCTCCAGACATGGTAAAGACATATCTACTAATAGATTTTTTTTTCATCCTTATCAGTTATTAACTCTAATTAAGATTAATTTATTAATTATCCAATTAATAAATTTATATTTAGCATATCATGAACGACATTTAGTAATGCATTATGACCATCCAAAAGTCCAAAAAGTCAAGTGGCTTTACATGAACCTTTAAATAGCTAAATATTAGTACAATAAACTCCTTTCATCATACTATATCTCATTCAGTTTTAGACTATGGAATTAGTGCCAACTCCTTCTAGAATATAATTAATTCTAGCATGATTTATTAGTACTTGTTCTAGAATCCATTACTAAACATGTACATTATTTATAACAAATTCCAACACATAGCTGCATTGGCCAAGGACTTCTGATTCACTATAAGTGGCCGTGAGATATACACCCTACTATTAGGAGTAATAAATCATTTATTAACCCTCTCAACTACTTTCGTTTGTTTTACATTGTACTTAATGCCCATCTCATAAGCGGTCCCTGATGAGACTCCAAAAATTAGAATCAAAGTACAATGCTTAGCAAGAAAAGTACCCTAGAGATCTCAAGTCTACATATACTTGCACATTTACTATAACGAGATTTTATCACTAGCACTAAATAGTTATCCATGTAATTATCTCATAGCTTGGTTCTTTAATAAACTTTTTCAAATAATAAGCATCCACACGTTAACTTTAAGTTTCACAGCACTCACGGATATGAGAATAACCACTTAATCTAATCAAGAAGTATAACATGTGTTAGTCTTTCACATTAATGATGTCCTATCTCATTAATACAATGACAAGGATATTCTAAGCAGAAGTACTACATAGTGTAGTAGGAATCTTATATCATGATTGCCTTAATACTATACATTGTGTTAGAGACTTTACCACTCAGTTTTATACATACACATATGAAACAAAGAAACTGAAAAATAAAGAATGCATTTTATCGATATAATGTGCTAAATACATTGTACAAATAATTGCTTTTAAAGTATAATCCTAACAGTCTTCTACATGCACTAGACCCAATCATTTATGTGTCGAATACCAAATAATTAAACATGACCATCATATTTATTTTGGGAAAATATCTTTGTGAGTAGATCAGCTACGTTCTGATCAGTGGGAACTCTTTTATTTACATCCTTCCTGATAATGATTTCTTTAATCAAGTGGTGGAACCTAAGTACATGGTTGAATCATTGATGAGACCATGATTCCTTTTGCATGTGCAATGGCTCCATTGTTATCTCAATATTGGATCAACAATGCTCGGCACCACTCCTAGTTTTATCATGAACTTCTTAATCCATTAGCTATTTCGGAAGCCCCTAAATACTCAGCTTAAGTAGTTAAATTGGTAGTTGTATCTAGTTTGGTACCTTTCCAACTAACTGCCCCCACCAAAAATGAATACGTAGCCTGATTGTAACTTATAGTCATTCTTATTAGATTGGAAACTAGAATCAGTATTCCCTTTTACTCATTGAAAGGTAGAGACATTATATTATATTATCAACATGTCATCTACATATAGCAATAAGAAACACATGCATTCCCACTAACCTTCTTGAATAAACAAGGTTCATCCATATTTTTTATGAAGCTAAATTCTTTAATTGTTTTATTAAAATAGATGTTCCAACTCCTAAAAGCTTGTTTAAGTCCATAAACGGACCTTTGCAACTTACACACCTTAGCGTGATATTTTGATGTGAAACCCTAAAGTTGTGTCATGTACACTTCCTCATTCAAGTTTCCATTAAGAAAGTTGTTTTCACATCCATTTGTCAAATCTAATAGTCATAATGAGTGGCAAGGGTTAGGAGTATTCAAATGAGTGGCAAGGGTTAGGAGTATTCAAATGTATTTTAGCATCACTAAGGGTGAAAAAGTCTTGTCATAGTCATACCTTGTTGTTGACAATAACCTTTTGTAACAAGTCGTGCTTTATAAGTAATTACTTTACCATTCATGTTGATTTTTTCTTGAAAACCTACTTCCACCCTATGGGTTTTACCTCTTGGTGTAGGTCAACCAAACTCCAAACTTGGTTGTCATCATGGATCTATTTTTAACTTTATGGCTTCAAACCATTTGTCGAATTTTGAACTTTCCAAAACTTTCTTGTAAGTGATAGGCTCATCTTCTTCTATAAGCATAGGAATGGGCTAGGTTAGGTTAGTTTGAGCCTAAGGTGAGAAACCCTCGGCCCGAGCCTTGGGCCCGTGAGGCCCGTGTGCTAGTCCCAGACCTCTCCTCTCTTTCTCTCCCTTTTTATTTTTTCCCCTTAATTCGGTTAAAAATTTTAATATACTTTTGTTTTGTAATTTTAAGTAATACGATTGCTTAAAATCATAAAAAAAAACCACCTTAAAATGGTGGCAGGTTTGGTTTGGACCTCTATCGGTTTTATTAATTAATAAAATAAAGATTACATAATAGGAGGACTTGATGCTTAAACTCTTAAAAGTATTACGATGATTAAAATTTAAAAACAGAATAAATATCATGAAAATAAAATTAAACAATTACATAATAAATATCTTAAATTCCTAGTTATTTGAAATATTAAACTAACTATTTGGTTTATCCCATTCTTCATCTTAGTCATTATAACAATCCACCACGCGTTCGTCCTATCCTCGACTGTGAACCAACTGCTGCTACATATTAACATCTCTAAAGTATAGGGAGTCAATCGAGATCTTCTTTCATAAATTGTTCGAGGATTCACACTAAAGAGACTTTCCGATAGCACTGTGGAGACATGTGGCATCAAAAGATCACGCGCCATTTTGGATAAAATTAGGTATTCCTTTACATGATCCTTCTAGTAACCACAAATGTTAAAATGTTGATTCTCATTTTTTACAATATGTTGCATCTCATAAATTGCCATCTCATTATAGGTACTGGATGATCTTTTTCGATGCTTCATAATACATTAGATTAAATTTTGATGAAATCGAAGAGGTAGATCTTCGTAGTGGTTGAAATTGACTGCTAGATGATGATGGTGAACCTTCCCTACATATAGTAGTAGAACTAGAACAAAAACACTTAAACTCATACAAATTATACAATATCAGATAGAGCTTTAGCTGTTTTTTCTTTTAGATCTTTTATTATGCATTGCTTAAGTGTTAGAGATTCATCAAAATCTAATATTTCATAAAGATATTCGATAATACTATAAAATCCAAAAGTTTTTTACTCAAGGATCTAAATACAATGCCGTATAATATAAAACAGGAATCTCTTCATAATATTTTTTTATATTTTTTAAACATGCTTATTATAAAATTACCATATTGGGAATGCTTCATATACTCATTAAAAATATGTGCTATGTTCACAACTGTAGGGAGAATATGATGAGTAGTGGGATAATAAAATCCCAATAAATTTTTGGTTATTTTTGTTGAGTATCTCAGGCTCATATCCTATACGGCGCAGCGGAAGAATAAAATGAGATACCATCCCAGGACCCGCCTATGTGTGGAAAACAAGACATAAAGATAATAAAGGTAACAGCTTTTCACCTTTGTTTGATCGTCCGAAGAACAGAATTTCTTCTTCAAGTCAATGCGCGATCCAGCAATTCTCTTGATCTAACTTCACGAGAGTTGAACGTCTAACCACTATAATTACAATGTGTGATTATCTCTAACAATAATCCACATAGAGGATACACTCAAGCACCAAGATTTTTTGTGCTAGCAGAAAAAGATGGTGGCTAGGGTTCTTCACGTTTTCAGCAAAACAAGAGAGAAAGAGAAGAACGTGTGTATTACTCACAGCTAGGGTTGGCGGCTGATAGGGCCTAAATTAGTTATATTTTTCCTAGTTATTTGAGGCTATTTTGTGATACATTTTGTGAAATAACAAGTCATATTCCTTCCTATTTGACATTTCTCTTATAAAAATGTTTTTTTGTAATTTTATGCAAAATAAAGAAAAATTAGAGCTAATTGTGTGATTTTTCAGAATAGAGGCAGCGCCAGCCCGAGAAAGGAGAGCCGGTGCCGGTTGGCCACTGGAAGAACAAAGAAAAAGGCAAAGAAATAGAGGAGAACAGAGAAAGCAAATTGCAACGGGAACATGCGAAGAGAAATGGCTAAGTCACGGCTTCGTTGAAGCTTCACGACTCACCAAAGAAGAACAAAAAGCAACAACAGCAAGAAGAAAGAAATAATTTCCATAGGACCTAGACAATGCAAAGCAAAGTCAACAATTACAACTGTAGCATGAAAAAGGAATTGTAGCAATTTTCGGTGGTGATTTACGACTCAATTGAGATGAGGCAAGGGAAACGGCTCAATTGAGCCGACGCAACGCAGGAGAAAGAAAAGAAGGTAGCTTCGGTCTTCAATTCACTAGCTTGGGTGTTTTCTGTGGCTTCAATTGAGCTGATTTAGGGAGAACAAAGAAGAGTAGCTCAACAATTATGTAGGCTCAATTGAATCCAAATTCGTAACAACAGAATTGCAATTTCAGCACAAGACGACAAATGCGAGAGCAAAGTCCAAATTAAATTGAAGTCCAATTCTCAAAAGTCAAGGCGGTGGATTCTATTAATTTTTCTTAGGTTTTTATTTTAGCTTTTTTTACTCCTTTTTGGTTTTAGATTATTTTTAGGTAATTACTTCTTCTTTTCTTAGGATTCTTTTAGGAATTTTGTAAACTTATAAATAAAGGCCAATGTACATAGAAAAAGGGGGTGCTCAATATGGAGACTTTTATTTTAGAGTGCATCGCCAATATTTTTTCGAGAGGAATTCATTCAGTCAAGGAGGGTTGTGCAAGAAGGTCTTCAAAGGAAAAAGGAGGAGGCTTATCTATAAGTACTTTCTTTTATTTTGTTTTCTTTTTTTTGAACAATGATGTGTTAATTGTTTTATTGTAATTTGAAATTGTTTTAGATATTCATGATTTTTAGAGTTATTTGATCTTTTAATTAATTGATTCTTATTCTTGGTATTTAATTACTTGGGTTGATTACGAGATTGATTGGTTGTTTCTTTCTATTGACTTGCTTGAGAAAGGGGTTGGTGGTGCTTTCAATTTGTTAATTTCATATTTGTTGCCTCTTAACTTGCTTGAGAAATGGGTTAATTGCTAAGAATAGGGTAATTAAAGGTTAATTGATGTCTGCCAGAGTATGGATTCATTAGTTAATTTTATGTTTTATGTTTGCCAGAGTATGGAAATTTAATTAAGGATTGTGTTTAAAGCATCTTTTAGGTGAATTAGTTGAGACAGAGTATGTGATGCTAATTTGGCTAGAAAATAGTGATTTCATAAATTGGGAAAGAAGTGAATCTACTTTAATCCTTTATGATGCCAAGAGAATAATTAGTTAAGATAGAGATTGGGTACTTTAAGATCATGGTTGTCTAAATAATGGTTTAAGTTACATAATTCTCCATTCTTGACATGTATATATTCTTTTATTTTATTTTATTTTATTTATTTTTCACTTTATTGAGTAGGTTGAACAATGAAAGAGAAGTGATTAATGCATACTTATTCCTTAAGGATCGGCACTCGTTTGAACCCTATACTATGTTAATGATGAATACGCTTGCTTATATGTATAATTTGGGGTTAACATTTTAATTTAACTTGATTGAGAATGTGCGTAGTTTTTGTATAATTTTTATACCCAAATCCGAACACATCAGCGGCCATATCATCATATAACACCAAAAACCCTACCACAAATTGAGAATTCTAATCCTATTAGAATTCCCTAATTGTAATTGGAAACCTTAAGTTCTTACAATTACAATTTGGACAAAAAATTATAACTAATTATAATTTGTCCACAACAACTTCTCTTTCTCTCAATTAACCCCACTATGTTATCAAATAACATCTCGAGTATATAATCCTCTATTGTGTGTGACCTATTAGGTTTTTCGGTCAATTGGTAGTGAACATGAATTAATCCAAACGTCTTTGAGATTAATAATCCATAATTAATTAGAATAAATCCTATTAATTCTAATCAGGATTGGTTTATTAATTCATCAATTAATAAACCCATATTTCCAAATCATAAGTGGTATCTAGCAATATATTATAACCACCCAAGAGTTCAGGAAATCAAGTGGCTTGACATGAACCATTCAATAACAAACTTCAGTGCAATTAATTCATTTCACCATACAATATCTCATTCGATTTGGAGTACGTAATTAGTGTCAACTCCATCCAGAATTAATTCTGGCTTGAATACGATAGTACTTGTACCACGAACCCACTACTCTAGATGTGTATCAATTGGAACCATTTCCAATAAACAATCGCCTTGGCCAAGGACTTCTCGAGTAGTAATTCCTACAAGTGGCCGTAAGATATTCACCCCTAGTATAAGGAGTGGTGAATCCTTTATTGACACTCTCAACTATTTTTGTTTACCTCACAATGTACCCAATATCCATCCCATAGGCGGCTCTTGATTGAGCTCCGGAGATTGGAATCAAAGTACAATACTCAACAAACATAGTACCTTGGAGATCTAAGTTTAAGGATACTTGCACGTTTGCTATATTGAGATTATATCATTGGCACTAAATAGTTATCCATGTGATTATCTCAAAGCTAGGTCATCCAACGAACTTATTCCATTAACAAGCATCCATGTGTTAACTTTGAGTATCTCAATACTCACGGATATGAGAACCACCGCCTGATTAAATCCGGAAGTTTAACAAATGCTAGTCTTAACACATTAATGATGTCCTGTCTCATTAATACTACAATTAGGAATAATTTAAGTACTAACACTATACAGTGTAGTAGGAATCTCATATCATGATGTTTATCATGATTTTCTTAATACAATGTTGTATTAGGGACTTTATCGAATAGTTATATTACTTAAAAGTAAACAAAAGAAACTGTAAGATAAATAATGTCTTTTATTAAAATAAAATGTGTCATACACAATGTACAAGTGATTGCCTCTAGGGCACAACACTAATAGTTTTTTTAGAAGTAAATAAAAATGTTGAAAGCGTAATACAAATTTCAAAATAAGTTTCAGTAAGTTGAGATTGAAAATTGTTACTGTCACAAAATTCAATAAGTTGATCTGATAAGGTATAACATTTTCAAACATATCAAAAGTTGAGTTCCATCTTGTTTTATAGTCTAATATAAAGTTTTTAAAAGGCATACCTTGTTTTTTGCATAAAGTCTTAAAATTTCGAAACCTAGTTGGAGAATTTTTAATAAATAAAATAATATTTCTAATTATATTAACGGTATCATCAACATATTTATATCCTTCTTGAATACACAAATTAAATATATGGCAAGCACACTTTGTATGAAATAAAATTCCATCTTAGATAGGATTCATAGTAATTTTCAAAATTGGTATGACAAAATCATTATTTGAAGCATTATCTAATGAAATAGAAATAATTTTATTTAATATCTTATATTTACAATATGTTTGAGTAATTATTCTAGCAATACTAGTACCTATATGAGGATATTCAAATAATTTAAAACAAATAATTTTTTTTTGTACTAACCAATCATGGTCGATTCAATGACATGTAATGCACATAAAAGACTCAATATTAATTCTAGTCCAACTTCCACAAGCAAGAGCAAACTTCTAATTACAATTATTAAACATATCAATAAGGCACTCTTTCATCTCTTTATATATCATTATTATATCCATTTTTTATATTGTTCTAGGAATCCTTTTCCATGTAGGTTGGCAATAGTATTGCATGAATGGTCAAATTGTATATTTTCTAAAAAGTTAAAAGTTAATTTAGTTTTAACAAGCATTTTAGCAAATCCAATTCTATTTTTTTATGATCATATTGAAAATTATCAATGATTTGTCCTCATGAAGTATAGATTTGTTGTTATTTAAATAGGTTTTCTAATTAATCATTATGTGACCTTTTCATATGTCGAACTAATGTTCCCGTCCCTCCTCCCTTGCATATATCACTTTACAAATTTTATATATAGCCTATCATTATCATTATCCTTTTCAAAAAGATTACAAACCATAAATGTTTTTGCTTTAGCTATAACTTCTGAGGTTTCACCATCAACCTGGTCCTAAGACACACCCATATTAGATTTATCAAGATTAATAGTTGGAGTTGGATATTCTACACCAACGCTAGGGCCCTCATTTTTATTACCTATTTTATTATTTATTAAATTTAATGCTAGATCTATATTGAAATCCAAATGTGCAGATGATTGTGAAGAAAAATGAAGATATTTATTTGGATCCATTATTTCTAAACAAATACAATCCATTAAAATTCGAATAAAAATTCAAATAAATAAATAATATTCAAATAAAATGAAATAAAGTATTAACAAATAATGAAACAAAAGAATTGAAATATATAAATATCTTGTAAACTAACTTGAAAATTTTAAAAATAACTAAAACAAATAAGTAATTAATAAAGCTAAAAACTAAGAATATAAGATTAAGAAATACTAACTAGTTAATGGTGAAAAAACAATAACACTTTATTGAGGTTTGTTCTTCAAGACTTAAATTATCTACTATTCCACCACTTAATAATCTTCCAAATTATGAAAAAATTGTTTCAAGAACTGAAATATATATAAAATAATAAATTCTATTTTAACATTTTTTGCAGAAGAAAAGGAAAGATTTGAGGATTATGAGAGAAAGAAGAATGAAAATAGAGAGTTGGAGAGAATTGGAGAGAGTTACAGAGTGTTTGGTAAGTTATGGGATGAATTGAGAGATATTTATAGAGTTTTGGAGGTTAGGAGAGGGGAGAAATAGCCGTTGGGGGCCATTTTGCCCCAAAAAAAAAAAATACAATTTGACCATTTGGGGTCAAATTGTAAAAAAAAAAAAAAAAAAAAAAAAGTTGTTGGGCAATGGCTCTTTACACCAGCCGGCCCGCCAGGGGTTGGCTTGGCATGGACCGACCTGTAGGACCAGCTCACTATAGTGGAGCCAGTTCAGATCCCTATATCGAACTGGCTTGGCCCATTCAACCGACAGGCTGAGCCGACTCATATGTCATTACTACATGATCTATCACGAAATCAAGAGATCCTAGCTTCTCAATCAAGCCTAACAATTTCAGCTCATGTATTGTTACTAAAGCACCCTCTACCATCTGAGAAAGGAATAACTATTTAGAGATCTCATATCTCCCTATTCTTGCATGTTGGTCAAACAACTCCTTAAGATGGAAGTTACATATGCATTACATGTCCATATTGTAACACCCCACACCCTAGGTACCTAGATAGGGCAGGATGTCGCCCCATCCAAAGGACCAGGGGTCTTTATAACGAGGAATAAAATGAAACGAAAACTACTAAATAAAATTAAAAGAAAATTTTCACTACATTCGAAAGTAAAACTTATACAAGTCCGGAAAATCAAAACTAACAAGCGTCTCTTGAAATAAACTCAAACACAACTAAATAAATGAATTGGAGCTCAACCTCAGCTTCGCCTCGCTCACTAAAAGCAATCCCCTAAAATCATGATATAAAAGGTATGAGATTGACATATCTGTAAGTCCCGTGTATGCAAATGTTAGTTATAACCATTTCATGTATGCAAATTTATCAAAATCACAAAATCGTGTTTGCAAGTCAATCTCATCTGTAATACCCTACCCAAAACCACCTTTGACTATGAGGGGAAAAAAAAAGTCATGCATTGCATAGCATTTCGCATTTCACGTGTTATCTTAAAATTATTCTTGCATGGGTGCATATGATTTTCAAAGTTGCTTTTGCATTTGATTTATTTGATGTGAAATAATTGTGTTGTTTAAGAGTTGGTTAAGTGAAGTTTAGTCGAGGAGATGGAAGGATGAGAATTAGGGTGGAAAATTTTTTTTTAGAGAAATATTAGCATTGGAGTTGGTTTGGAATAGCGGGGAGGTTGGTGATTTCCTTTGGTGACCCGAGTTCGAATCTTACCTCTTGCCAATCTTAGTTTTTTTCTTTTTGAAAATTCTTTTCCCTAGACTTCTACATGTCTTGGCCAAAAAGACCTAGCCATCCTAGTGAATTTTCGGCACCATCGTTCTAAGGAAATAAGCCTCTATATTTATTTCCTAAATTCAAGGATTTTTTTATGTGAATAAAGGTTACTGTTATTTTCAGCTTTTGTTCCCTTTGATATTCGAAAAAAACCCTAGCTGAATAACTAAATTCCAACTTGATTTTAACTTACTAGATTTTGTAATGGATAGTTGAAATTAAAGTGTTATTTTTCTAGTTGGATACCTTGTGGATTTTGAACCTAGAACCTTAGCTAAAAATTTGGAAAATTTTCCAGCTAGGTGCCGCCACTTTTTGAAGGACTTTTAGCCAACTCAAACTCTTCCAACACTAGGAAATCTTATCTAAAATCCTTTAGCAAATCAGATTTTATTTCAATCCTACTTCAACTAGGTTTTGCTTCCTTTTTCTAGCAAAATTTCGGCAACCTTGTGTAAGCACAAGCTGTCCGAAATTCCAGCACTCCTAAGTGCAGTCCAACTCTTCAAATCCTAGCTCAAAACATCTAGAACTCTCCTCATCAATTCAGATTACCTTAGCCACACAAAAACCAGATTTTACTCACCAAAATTCCAAAAATTCGGCCAGCTTAGGAACCAGAATTTCGGCCAGCCTTGCACAAGAAATTTCGGCCAGCTTGCACTCCAACTCAAACGAAAATTCTGCACACCAAAACCTACCAAAATCCTCAGCTGATTAAGCCAATTTTCAGCACCTAAAACCCTCACCTTTTCTCTGTAAATCGTGGCAGAACAACAGCTAAAACAGTCCAGAATTTCTCCCCTCTGGTTCAGTGATTTTCGCACAGCACATGAGCCATTCTTGCACAGAATTTTTGTTCTCAAAACCTGCCCAAACTCTTCCTTGTTTTGGCCAAAAACTCTGAACGCACACAGCCCTTTTCTTGAGCAATATTTTGGCCAATATAAGGTAGCAATTGCAGAATATTTTCTCCTCAGAAACCCTCCTAAATTCGGCAGCAACAAGGTGCACAGCAAGCTGCAATTTTCAACCTTGCTGTCCACGAAACCTAAAGCCATTAAGAGTCTTTCTTAACACCACCATCTAACCCTAAACCAATCTTCTCTAATCCTAAATCACAGTAGCCGACTACCCTCTCCATTCTGCATGAAAATTTCAGCTAGAATCTCCCTACAATTTTCGAAAATCACAAGAACAATTCCTAGCAAGAAACCGATCACAGTCTAAGGTAAGCAAAAACTATCTTAACCTCTTGATTCCTTTCTTCCATCAATTCTTCTCCTTTTCTTCCCTTGAATCACGCCACCTAAAGGCTGATTTTATCCATTTTACCTGCTTTCGGTCAAAAGAAAGGAAAGAAGGCAGCTTTTCTCTTCTACTCGAACGAACTCGGAACGATCACCATAAGAGTATCGAGATCTTGTTAACCCGATTGTCACAAGGTAAGGGAATCCTTACCCTTGATGTCAAAATTAAGGTTTAATATGGTTGTTCTTGTCCATTAGCATGATGAATGGGTATTTTGAGTCGAGTAATTAATTAAGCATATTCGATGCATAGCAATGCCATATTTTACTGTGGTAATGATAGATATGAGTTGTGATGGTCAAGTCAATCCTTTTTGATATAATATTCATGTCTTTGATGAATATATGGTCATAGAATATGAACTTTGGGGATTGATTAATTTATTGGGAATTAGATAGTGGATTGTGAATTGTTATGGGAATAAATGAGTTTAGAGCACGTTCGAATCAATTGAGACCCTGATCATGATATTATATGGTTTTAGATCAGGAAGATGTTTGAGGAAAGCAAGGTGTGATTTTATCTCATTTGTCTGAGGCAAATCAAGTAAGTCCTTGTATAAACTCTTTTGTTAAATGTTGTGATGGCAGGTCTATGTTGTAAAGCTTTGTGAAGGTATTGTTAAACTATGTTCGCTTGGGTTGTAAACGTAGATATTTATCCTTTAAACGGTTTTGTCAAACTAACGATTTTACCAAGAAAACTATTCTTTCTTCTACATTTTTAGAAAACTCTTCTAAAGAAAACCAAGTTGCATACAACCAAGGTATGAAAATATTTTGAATCAGGAATTGACGGATATATTCATTGAGTACTTAATAAGGGTAGGCTAACAATATTAGTCTTGGAGGGCTAGAGTAAGACTTCTGGCAGGAGGCCACCTTCAAAAGATAAGCTCGGCTTAAAAAGGTGACAGTATTGGTTGGTCAGGCCGGTCCGAGCTAGCATTTGTACCTGGTAAGGTATTATTTGTTTTCCCGGCATGGACACTCGAATGGTTTTGTTAGGTGTAGAGAAGGAGGAGTATCTCACCCGGTGAGCTGTACACTCACCCTGATCAGAACGCCTAACGTGTGATAATCTGGTCCCGGCAAGGTGCACAAAGTGTGGTGCCTTGTCCTCATGGAGCCCAACGTGTGGTGACATGACTGTTTATACGAGTGGATGATTTGTTTTGTATAAAATGTGATTATGAGAAACCCACTCCTTGCGAAAAGAAAGTATTTATGACTTGCCAAATATTTCTACAAATATTTTCCACTATGCATACACGAACTATTTAAAACATCATGTGCACACATAGGACTTACTGAGATTTCATCTCACACTATTTTATATCATGTTTTCAGGAGATAGATTGTGCTGAGCCAGCGAGGCATGTGATAGTTGAAGCTTTTGTTATTTTTTCCCATTTTGTTCTAGGAGCCAGTTCTTGTTTAAGCTTCTAAATGATATTTGTTTTATTTTGTATTGCTGCAATTTGAGCCGGATGTAATAAGAGTTTTTCTCTATTTATCTAAGTTAATTCTTTTGAGGTTGCCTTTACATTTTATACCTCGTTTTAAAGACCCCTTGTCCTACGGGACCGGGCGACATCCCCGCCCTTTTAGGGTACGTAGTAGTGGGGTGTTACATCATCAATAACAGCTATACAAAATGAGTCTTGCTCAATCAATCCAAAACAGTTCACAATAAATCACTGTTTCATCACATTCACAATTCATTAAATAGGGATTAACAAATGATTCAACAATATCATAACACAATCCATATTATGGTTACCACCATGATAGTTCCCCAATGTATTCTTTCAACAAAGGGGCAGTGGGGGCACCACCCGCTAGGTGAGATACTCCTCCATCTCTTCACCCAATACTCCGGTTGTCCAATCCGGGTAAACAATGTCCACATGGGCCAATATGCCAGCTCGAACCAGCCTAACTAAGTAGTACTATCGTCTCTCCAAGTTGAGTTTATCTTCTGGAGGTAGCCTCCTGCCAGAAGACTCGCTCTTGCTCTTCAAAACTAGTACTACTAGCCTACCTCAGTTGAGTACTCAACGCTCCCCGATTATGGATAGAATCATTTTCCTTTTTTCGAAAGTCTTTGATTAGTTTGATTGCAAGACGTGGTTTTCGTAACAGCATTTTCAAAATCGTTTGTCAGTAAGAAATCGTTTTTGAATTTGAATAAATAAAATTTAGTAAATTCGTTTTGAAAATAAAACATCCACATTTCCAATCCAAGTATCACAACAATCCAATATAACTCATCATTTTTAGTCAAAGCTCAATCCATATGTCAAAACATCATATTAACATCAATTCCAAATAGCATTGTAAAAATTGCTTGCAAACAAGTAACATTTATCAAAATGGTTATGCAGGGACTTACTTGGATAAATCACAGCCAAATTCCACTCAATCGATTGCTCTACTTTCCACTCCTTCTTTATCTAAAGTAAATAATCCCATAATTAGGATTCAATCGTTCCATCCCTTATTTCATACAACATGACTCTCCATGATTTCATTATCTACTCCTTTCATCCATGGTATTTAATTCAATAGATCACATGAGTAACTTTCATTTACTATTTTATTGATCATAACTATGCATTGATTTAGATCAATTCATCACATGACAACTTCCATATTAACTAACATAAAGTCATCATAAATAGCCCCATAAACATTAAAAGATCTCATCTTTTGTTTATTTAGAATGGATTTAGATTCATCATGACAAGATACATCAATATCCTATCTCATACATACTTTGTCTATGGCTTTCATCAATATGATCATCAATCTAATATATTCATGCTTTCATACTAGACTCCATAGGTATCCTTAAGCCAATATTTTGAAGTTTAAGACCATTTAAATCAATAAAGATAGGATCTTGATTACCTCTTAGTGATTTAGGATTAAATTACGGCAACTCCTTGTTGACTAGCTTGAGTTTGATCAATAGTTGAAGAGTTTAGTTCACTTAGATGCCCTTGATCAAGTCTCACGAAAGAATAGGTAAAATCAGTCCCTTATGGACGTGATTTAAGGAAGAGGAAAGGAAAAGAAGAGAGTAGGAGTTGAATAGAAGGATTGAAGATCAATTACCATGTAGAGAGATTCGGTTTTAGTTTTGTTCTTAGAATAGGGTAGCCGAATTTTGGAGCTGGTTGAATGCTGGTTTTTTTTATGAGTTTGAGGGGCTGAAAGGGTGGAGATTTTTGTGGTTTGCTGTATATAAAAGGCTAGGGTTTTAGGTTTAGGTGTTTAAAGGAGTTTTGGTCTTGCTAGGGTTTCTTGATCACAAGAGAAAATTGTTCAGCTTTGGGTGTCTCTATGGCTGCCGAAATTTTGCAAGGAAATTCGGGTTGATTGCTACTGTGTTTGTGAAGCTAAGGGTGGCCGAAATTCTAGAAAAACAGTGAGGAAAAATCTGGACAGAATGAGAGAAGAATGCTGGTTGGTTTTGGTCTCTAATGTGGCGAAACAAGAGAAGGAAAAGAAGTCTTTGTGTAGCTATATTTTGCTTGCTAAATAGAACAATTTCTGTGCAAAATTTTTCTGAGAATTTTGTGCAAAATAAGGCTGGGTTTTAGCCGAAATTCTGAAGGAATTTGAGGGGAAAATTCTATTATTCTTTTGGCTAAAACAAAGTCCTAGTTGATTAAGATTTTCTTGGACAACCCTAGTTAGGTTTTAGAGAGTTTGATTTGGATTATACTTGCTCCAAGGGTGGCGGCAGCTTTGATGCAATTTTCCAGAATATTTTGTGAGGAAACTAGGTTATCTATTTAAGAAATAATTTAATTAATTCCCTATTTTAATTTGAGTAATTTTTAAATAGCTAATAAATAGTTATATTGAGAGAAAATTTTGGTTTCCTACTTCCTTGAAGCTACCGAATTCTTCTTCCTTTTCCTTCCTAAATTTTCGAAAATCATCCTCTTATCCAAGAGATAATTATTTCATTTAAATTCACCTCTAAGTTTTTTATTTCCATAAATAAAAATATTATTTGAAAAAAGATAAAATAAGAAAATTTATTTCCTTGAAAATAATACCTATATACTTTCTTATATATATATATATATATATATATATATATATATATATATATTCTCTACTAGTATATTATTTAGATATTGCTAAAAGAAAATCTAGATTAGTAATCTTTAAAATTTCTCTAAAAGATTATGATAAGATATTAGAAACTAAAATTTAATCTATTCTCAAATATTTTATAAAATAATTTTCAAATAAATCACTCTCCTAATTTATTTTCCTCTTCTTAGGAAATTAATTTCCTAGTGGCTATTCTCCTAGGGATTTCGGCCAAACTAGGGAAAAATTAGGGGAGGAGGAAAGAAAATAAGAGAATGAAAATGATTGGAAATAGCTAGGATTCAAACTCAAGCCCGTCAAGGTTTAAATGCCAAGTTTTATCCACTAAGCTACATTTTCTTTCTAATTATTCTCCTAACAACTCCCTTGATTTCTTCCCACTTGCTTTAGGCCTTTTTCTAATAAACTTTCCTCAATAAAGGAAAGAAACAAGCAATCCAACTACATCAAGAATAAATTAATTTATGCAACCACAACCAATATTTTCATGAAAAATAATTCAAATTATCAAATGCAGTATAACTCAATATGACATGCATGACTTTTCCCCACTTACTAAAGGTGGCGTTATATGGGGTATTACACGTATGCTCATGCTGCTTTTGTGTCACTATTGATACAAGATGTTGTGTCACTATTCTCCTTGTGCTTCTTGTGAACCTCATGCTCGTCAACAGGAGCATCTATGGCTAGAAGTGGTGGAATAGAAGTATCTAACATATAAAGAAACTTTGCCGACTTAAGAATAATTCTCAAGTTTCTATACTAATCTAAGAAATTGGTGTAGGTAAGGTTGTTTGTTTCCAATATGCTACGTAAGTTCAAATTGGTTGTCATGATGTAAATAACCCGGATGAAAGATAAGAGACATTAGAATATGTATATGCACATGTAATGCATTTAATCAGGTCTATAATTCAATGCATATTGATTTCACTATTTTACTCAAATCAATAGCCCCCGCTATTGACTCGAAAAAGGCTGCTGGAAGCTATCCTAAAAGACTAGTATCTAAATTCCTTAAAAATGACTTTAGGGATGACCAACAAACTACTTTTAAGTTTAATAGTAGGTATCCAATACCAATTGCATCAAATGCAACTATCGGTACATAGGTAAGTTTAATGCTTGTGAATGCCCAACCAAGAGAAAGATATTAGTTAAATCTAATCTATTAGTCCAGAATCAAATTCATAGCTTGAACATACTTAATATCAAATAGACTTAGGGATGTCCAATAACTTCATCTCGAAAAAGAGCTCTTGTTCTTACTATATTAATAAAAGGCTTTAGATTTAATATTTTTTGAGAGATTTATTTATTTAAATAGTGGCTCATCATTTGACATGTATAATATCAACAATTTGACAAAATTGTAATAGACTAGATTACATAACTTAGTTATAGACTTTTCTAGATTAATTTTTTTAAGCCATAAAGGAAATTAATTTTGGTCAAACCTATGTGTTCATGTATATTTTAAGAAGAAAGCCTTGTCATCCTCTTACTTTGTGCTTGACTGACATCACTATAATTCTATAAAATAATTTTTAATCCTACCTAACTTGTGTAATCTAAGTACATAAATTTCTAATGAAGAAACCTCGAGTTACATTCAAGGAGAATTAGGTGTGAAGAGAAATTACAAGAGAATCATTATATATATATATATATATATATATATATATATATATATATATGCATGTCCTATTTATTCAAAACAAAGAGATAAATATTCATGACACAAGATTAATTAATCAAAATAAATTGATCTAAGTCCATAACCAAGCCAACATTGTAAAATCATGCTTAAAACATAATAAGCAAAACAAATATATATAAAATATTAATTTTCAAAATCATTATTTTGGAAAAGTAACTCATTAGTCCTAAAATCAAATTTTGGGAAAACTTTTGGGGTGCTTTTTCAAAAATTAAATTTTGTGGGCCAAAATTAAAAAATAAAAAAATATATTTTTTAAATTTGCACCGAGCCCGCACGGGCTTGGTGAAGGCCGGCTGCAGCCTCACACAATCCTGCCATAGTGGGCATTTTGATGCCCGAGCCAGTGGCTGGTTCGAGTGAATCCGGCCGCGATTTGGTTGCTGGAAAAATTTTCTAAATTTCTTGATCATCTTCTTCGATAATTCCTATGTCGATTTCGATTCGAGAAGCGTGTTAATCTCGATTAACAATCTATTATAATCAGTATCACAAGAAAAACTTTAATCAAGCTAAATCTGTGGAATCAAAACGCGCAAGGATTTCGTAAACCCATCATTAAAACAAATCCAGTGAATTGCTTTCAGGATGAAGAAAACACTTAGTAATGTTCACAAAAAACAAAACCACATCTCGTTAAGTTCCTAAGACAAATCTGTAACCAATTATAGAGACGATTAGAATCAGAATTAGAACCCACGAAACTCGATTTCAAGAAACAGTGAATCAATTTTCAAGACACAATGGAGACCCGCTAGTTTTCATGAAACAATTTCATGATTTATAGACACAAACTCAAGCAATCTCGTGAAATGATTTCACAGATCCATAAATGCATACCAGGGGTATTGATACCACTGTAAGAATTCCCTCATGCTAAACAGATTAACGCGGTGAAAATAAATAGGAATTCTTGCAAATCGAAAGACATATATCTCGTTTATAGATCAAAGAAAATAGAGAAGGTTAGACGTATACCTCAAGCATATCTACAGAAATCTGCAATGTCTCTACAAATCCTTCCCGTTCCTGATAGATTCGAATGTACGCAAAACAAATATTTCACGTGTTGTTCGAACCAATAAATCTTAAGAATATAGATTTTTCTAATAGAAATCCACACAAGGTTTGCTACTAAAAATCATTGAAAAAATTGTGCTAGCAATTTAGTCGGGCTCGGGAGTTTTTGTGAGGATGAAAAGAACAAGAAAAAGCTTTGTGTGTATCTCTTCCAACTCTATATACGTTTCTATTTTAACTGAGACATACACACGAAGACCTTTTCCTTATGGGCTTGGGACTTTAAAGAATTGCAATCTAAACCTTTGAATTATAACAAGTTTATAATTCATAAAGATTTAATAATTATAATTCAATCCGAATTAATTATAACATTTTATAATTAGTCCATAATAATTATTTCTTCTAATAAATTAACTCTATAATATTATCAAATAATATCTTAAGTACCAATTCATCTATTGTGTGTGACATATTAGGTTTTCTAGCCAACTCGTAGCTAACATAAATTCATTTTAATCGTCATAGAATTAATAATCATTAATAATTAGAATTAACTTATAATTCTAATTAGGATTAATTTATTAATTCTCTAATTAATAAATTCATATTTAGTAGATCATAAACGACATTTAACAATGCATCATGATCACCTAAAAGTCCAAAAAATCAAGTGGCTTTACATAAACCTTTCAATAGCAAAATATCAATGTAGTAAACTCCTTTCATCATGTTGTATCTCATTCGGTTTTAGAGTATGGAATTAGGGCCAACTCCTTATAGAATATAATTGATTCTAGTCTACATTTTCTTAGCACTAGTTCCAGAATCTATTACTTAAAATGTGTATCATTTGGAACAAATTCCAACTTATAGCTGTCTTAGCCAAGGACTTCTTGAGTAATAATTCACTACAAGTGGCCATGAGATATACACCCTTACTATTAGGAGTGATAAATCCTTTATTGACCATCTCAACTACTTTTGTTTACTTTACGTCGTATCTAATATCCATCCTATCGGTAGTCCCTGATGAGACTCTAAAGATTAGAATCAAAGTACAACACTTCACAAATAAAGTATCTTGAAGATATTATGTCTAAGGATACTTGCTATAATTAGATTCTATCATTAGCACTAAATAGTTATCCATATGATTATCTCTATTGAAAAACCTTAGAAGGGGATGAATAAGGCTTTTGACAAACTAAAATTTTTAAGAAATCTGTTTTACAGAATATAAATGTTCTGCAAGTTTCTTGGACCAACTACATGGCAATAGAGAAAACTATCCAAGGAAACTTTGAGAAATATCCAGATTCAGTTTGAGATAAGAAGCACAATGCAAGTAATGCTATATGCAGAGAAATGAGACACTGAATGTATAGTGGTTTGATCTACTAATATCTACATCCACTACCTTATGCTCACATATAAGGATTTTTAACCAGTTTCATTTACCCAACTTAATGGAATCGATTTGTACCAAATACAAGAGAGGCTCACCATATTTGGTTTTTGAAAACCTCTCAATTAACCAACAAATCAAGGCTTACCCTAGATGGGTTTTACACTACAACCTTGGTATACAAAAGAGATTGAACAAGAATTGAACAATAAAGGCTCACTTCTTTGAGCATATGTGCACTAAGAACAAGAACAAACACTTTTACCTTTAAGACACAATTTTGATTTCACTTTGAAGTACTATGATCAAGGAGATTTTTGTTTTTTATAGAGCAGGAATGTTTCTTAGAAGGATAGGGCAAAAATCTATAGTCAAATTAAGTTTAGAAGCGTTATATAGAGATATAAAGTAAAGTACCAATGGCTATTTTTCACTGTCAGATTTACTCGTGTTTTGGACTCATGTTTCGGACGACGGTGCATCCAAAAGGTAAGTCTAAAATGTCATTTTTTTTTTCAAGCAGAAATGATTTGACACTATTTACATGATTTTAGATGAATCTTTTAGATGTAGAATCATCCAAACTACTCAATCCAAAATTCTGAGATATAAAACTTTGAAATTTTTTTTGTTTGTGTGGTTTAAGGTAGAAATAAATTAAATCATAAGGTAACGAGACATAGGAATTTACAAGAAATACATTAATAACGATTCTTAGTCAAAAGTTCTTCCACAAGGACTTCTTGGTATAGATCACATAAGTTAGTCCTCATCAATGTTTGTCATAAGTGAAAACCTTGGAGAATTCCCTTAGGGCTAACAATCTCCCTCTTTTTGAGTGATGACAAGCTTGATGGTATTGTAATATAAAAACAATGATACGTACAGTACAAACATGTTAGACCAAGAGAAATAAGAATATTTTTCATTGAAATGCAATCTCTCATTATAGGACTCAAAGAGTGCTTATGAGATTAATATAGAAAATTAAAGCATATACTAAAAAATATGGCTCAATGAGCCTATGGCCCAACTTACCTCCATACCTTCCTCCCTTCCGTCACACGGTTATTATTCCTTAAAGGAATAACCGTTTCAATGATTTTATGAATATGTATTGAAGAGAGTTATAGCAAATAAGTCATGAGATGAGATACTCCCCCTTAATATGTGCATATATGAATATTTGTAAATTGTGAGAAAAAACTAAAGTTAATTTTGTACGTCCAAAAATTACATCCAAAATTTGGTGAATATGAGTATGGAACTTTTGGGAATTTGAGTTTAGGATGTCGAAAAGGTGTGTCCAAACTAGCATGTAGTTTTATAAGAATACATTTGTAGACTGGACTTTTGGATCAATAAAATATGAGTCCAAAACTCCCCCTATCATAACGCAAGAGATAATGGATTTTTAGAATTTTGATCTATCTTGGTTTTCTCAAAGAGTTTTCATCATTAAGGAGGCTATCCAACTGTCTGAGATGTTTATCAATGAATATATCACAAAACCATGTTAATAACTTAAAACAAATTTACCAATAACTTTAGTCTCAAAGATACCTTTATTCCTGAAGAGAGCACTTTTTGACGACATTCAGGATACTAAACTAGTGTCCTTTTTGGACATCAGCAAATTGAGAAAAAAAATTACAGGACCTTAGCTATATTTAGAGGTAGCATGTTAGTGCAGAACATCAATTCAGAGCACAAAGTTTCCCTTTTGTTAGTTTACTACTCAAGGACTGTCAAGCAGTTATTCAGTAGTGCATTATTAACAATTAGCCACAGAGAGCATAGCACACTACTACACAGATGATAAAAAAAAAAAAAAAAAAATTATTCATTCCTGATCAGTAGAATGATCACAACACAGTCAATGGAGCTAGCATACTCAAAATCATCTGCAGAAACTTATCCCAATATTGCCCAATCACAACAGACAGGTATAAGCAAAACATTTAAGCATGATAATCGCAATCCAACAAATATCAGTCAGGGTATAAGAAAATCATCCAAGCATGACAATCACAACCCAATGAAGATCAGTCAGTTTTCTCCCCCTTTGTCATCAATCAAAATGAGGAGTAACAGAAATAAAGCAGGAAAAATGATATATATATATATGAAGCATTCATAAGGTAAGCAGATAGACTTGTTAAAAGACAGAAAATAAATTGTTCAGATGCAAAAAGAAATTATGATTGTTCAGTCTTAAAGATATCAGTCAGAATTAAGTTCAATCTGGGGAGAGGTCAGATGGAGTTCAATCTGCTAACCTGGGCACTTAGGAGATGTGAACTGTTTCAATCTTCGACCCGGCACCTTTTCGGGAGTGTTGGCAAGCAATCCTACTTGATTTCCTCTTAACCACCACATGTTTCTGTCTCTTTCCAAATGAGACACGAGGTTTAGAGGAGGCAGGGGGTGCTACAGCTTTTTGAGACGGGGATTTTTCTTTGTTGTGTGCAGTAATTGTCACTTCCTCAGCAGGTTGTTCTTGTCCAGTTTCTTTCTCAAGGACTGTTGCCTCTACTGTTTCCTTTTCTGGAGTAGGTGCTACAGGAGCAGACACCGGTTCATCTATTTTTGCCTTCTTCTCCACTATAGTTAGTCTATTTCCAAGAGTTTGAATTTCTGAGCTGAGACCATCTAATTTAACAGCCAGAGAATTGATGGTATCTAAGATGCTTTCAGACAATCCTTTGTCCTGAGCCTGTTCTTTCCCTTTGGCAAAGGATGCTTCTTGAGGTTCAACCTCAAATTTTCTTTTGGCTCCAACAGAAAGGGCATTCTTTCCTTCAGCTTTTACTTTCAACAATCTCTCCCTTTCCTCACCATCTGTGTTAGGGAGCAACTTCCATTTATTTCCCATCCTCACATATCCCGTGCTCCTAAATGACTTAAAGCTATATATATTCATTTTTTATAGCGCACAAGGGACTGAATTTAAATCAACATCAAAGTATCTAAAGACTTTTGTTAACAAATTTCCATACGGCAGTGCCTTGCTAGAGGTGTTTCTTAATTGCAACATCAACTTGGTAGCCAATAACCTAAAACTTATTTGCTTTCCTTCAGCCAAGGCTAACATAATTACCATTTGCATTATGTTAATGGAGGTTTTATGACCAAAACTTGGCACCACCATGGTTGAGACCATATGGTGTAAGATTCTACATTCTCTATTTAGCCATTTGGTGTTTCTATCACTGGAATTCTTGAGACTCCTTCCACTGGCAAACATTTCCTCAAACTTCTTTAAATTAAACATATCAGTTCCCTCCAAAAATTTATTCAATTCAAAATACTGAATTCCTTCATCTCGTACTTCACACACTCTGTTCAGCAAATGGTGGTCAAACTCAATATTCTTTCCCCCAACTCTAGAAGTATACCATCGAATCATAAACCCTCCTTCAGTTTCCTTAATTCGACCTTTCCTCAGATTAGCTTAGAATTTCCAAATGAGTGGGGTAAACATTTTTTCATTGATGAATAGTAAACTACCCTAACCAACAGATTCAAATAAATTCAACACATTGGAGAAATTCAAGAAAGACGATGGATTTACTACATACCCAATAATCACAGTTCTATTTCTTGAGACCTAATCATTATAATTAGACTCACTCTTTGAATCTATAATCGAAGTACCTGAGTCTCAGAACTCTCTTGTTCCAGTGATAATTTTGAGGAATTATGGGAAGCCGAGAAATCTGGTGTAGATTCTTTTCTTTTGTTTGTTGTAGAAAGCTTCTTCTTCATCATTGGAGAAATTTTTCGCACCTTCTTTGATTTCGGTGTGGTTGATTTTGTTTTTGCTATTTTGTTTAGAAGATGAGGGCTTTGACACACGATTGTTCAGAGAGGAAGAACTCAGAGAATTCTGAGGAAGATGGAAGGAGTAATCATTGGTTCTAGAGTTTGGTAGAGAGAAGAAAGGAAAGTCCTTTGTTAATACCTAGAAAGCTGCGATAGAAGTACAATTAAGTACATTGAAAATGACACTTTACTCAGAGATTTCAAAAATCTGTCTTGAGAAAAATGCAAGCATTTTGAAATTCAAACATGAAAATATAGAAGTAGTTACTTCAAAAGAAAAATACGAAGCATCAAAGATGATTCTATTTTAGATTCAGGCATGATTCAAAATATACATCTAAATTGAACTTCTTCAGGGATGAGTTTTGGAGGTGGGTTTTGGATTTAAACACCGCGTCAAAAATCTTTATCTTTAGTGATTCTACAAGATAAAGAAAACTTGTGCAAACAAGTCAGTCATATGATTTTTATAATTCCCAAACCTCTTCTCAGATTGTTGAATCTTTCTTCGGCCAGAGGTTTTATAAAGATGTCAGCGAGTTGTTCATCGGTTGAAATATATTCAACACACACATTGCCTTTAAGAACATGATTATGGATAAAATGATGTTTAACTTCTATATGCTTGGTCCTAGAATGTTGAACATGATTCTTAGTTAGATTGATAGCACTTGTATTGTCACACAATATAGTTATTTAATTAAAATTAAGACCAAAATCAAGCAATGTATTTTTCATCCACAAGATTTGTGCGCAGTACCTGCTGACTGCAATATATTCAGCATCGGTTGTGGATAAGGATACACATGCTTGCTTCTTGTTGTGCTATGACATTAGAGAGTGTCCAAGAAATTGACAATGTCCACTTGTGCTTTTTCTTTCCATTTTGCACCCCGCATAATCCGTATCAGTGTATCTTATAAGATCAAATGTATTAGTGTGAGGATACCATAAGCCATAATCATATGTGCCGATTAGATATTGAAGGATGCGTTTTACTACACGTAGGTGCGATTTTTTTCGACATGATTGAAACCGGGCACAAAGACAAACTGAAAACATAATATTAGGTCGGCTAGTAGTGAGATAGAGTAAGCTTCCAATCATACCTCTATACTAATGTTCATCTACGTTCTTACCCTTTTCATCTTTGTCAAGTTTTATAAAAGTACTCATAGGTGTGCAGATTTCTTTGGCTTTATTTATACCAAACCTTTTGAGTAGCTCCTTGGCATACTTAGCTTTTCCATCCTTGGTTTGCTTAATTTGCAGTCCGAGAATGAAGTTTAGTTCTCCTATCATGCTTATTTCGAATTCTTGCTGCATTATCTTAGTAAACATTTTGCACAAGGAATCATTGGTTGCACAAAAAATGATGTCATCAACATAAATTTGAGCAATAAGTAGATCACCAGATTTGATAAACAAAGTGGTATCAATCAAGCCTCGTGAAAAACCTTTTGAAAGAAATAATCTACTAAACCTCTCATACCAAGCTTGTGGAGCTTGTTTTAACTCATAAAGAGCCTTAAAAAGTTTGAAAACATGATTTGGAAGGTGCTTATGAATAAAACCAAGAGGTTGTTCTACATACACCTCCTCCTCAGTAAAACTATTTAGGAACACACTCTTAATATCCATTTGATAGAGCATGAAATATTTGAATAAAGCAAAAGCAAGAAGCATTCTTATAGATTCTAGTCTAGCAACGGGAGCAAATGTCTCATCATAATCAATGCCCTCTTCTTGATTGAATCATTGGGCGACTAGTCTAGCTTTATTTCTATTGACAGCTCCGTTTTTATTAAGTTTATTTCTAAATATCCATTTGGTACCAATAACCGGATGATCAAGTGGTCTAGGGACAAGTTTTCAAACTTGATTTCTTTCAAATTGGTTTAGTTCTTCTTGCATAACAATTATCCAAAATGTTAGTGTTATGCCCTAGATGCAATTATTTGTACATTGTATATGACACGTTTTATTTTAATAGATATTATTCATCCTATTGTATTTTTTGTTTACTTTTGTGTAAAATAACTATTAGATAAAGTCCCTAGTACAACACTGTGTTAAGGAAATCAAGATAGAGATCATGATATGAGATTCCTACTACACTGTATAGTGTTAGTACTTAAATAGTCCCTAGTCATAGTATTAATGAGATAGAACATCATTAATGCGTTAAAACTAGCATGTGTTTAACTTCTTGATTTGATCGGGCAGTGTTTCTCATATCTGTGAGTAGTGAGATACTCAAAATTAACACGTGGATGCTTATTAATAGAACAAGTACATTAGATAACCTAGCTATGAGATAATCACATGGATAACTATTTAGTACTAGTGATATAATCTCAATATAGCAAATGTTTAAGTATCCTTAGACTTGAAATCTCTAAGGTAATTCATTTTGATGAGCATTATGTTTTGATTCCAATCTTTGGAGCCAGATCGAGGGCCGCCTATAGGATGGATATTTAGTACATTGTGAGGTAAACGAAAGTAGTTGAGAGGGTTAATAAAGGATTCACCACTCCTAATAGTAGGGGCGAATATCTCACGGCCACTTGTAGGAATTACTACTTGAGAAGTCTTTGACCAAGGCGACTGTGTATTGAAAATAGTTCTAATTGATACACATCTAGAATAGTGGGTTCTTGGTACAAGTACTATTATATTCGGGCCAGAATTAATATATATATATATATATATATATATAATGAGATATTATATGGTGAAATGAGTTAATTGCACTCTAGTTTGTTATTGAAGGGTTCATATCAAGCCACTTGACTTCCTGGACTCTTGGGTGGTCATGATGTGTTGTTAGATACCGCTCATGATCTGCGGAATATGGGTTTATTAATTGATGAATTAATAAACCAATCATGATTAGAATTAATATGATTAATTCTAATTAATTATGGATTATAAATCTCAATGACGTTTGAATTAATTCATATTCGCTACCAATTGACTACGAAACCTAAAAGGTCACACACAATAGAGGATTATATACTCAATATGTTATTTGATAACATAGTGGGGGTTAATTGCGAGAAAGAGAAGTTGTTGTGGCCAAACGATGATTAGTTATAATTTATTGGCCAAATTGTAATTGTGAGAACTTGATGGTTCCAATTACAATTAGAGAATTTTAATTGTTTTAGAATTCTCAGATAGAGTGTTTTCAGTAGGCTTTCGTGATATATGTGAGATATATGCACGATACCTAATTAGATAATGGATTCACGTCAAACAACATCCTCCAAGAACCTTCTCTTATTTCTCTCTCTCTCTCTCTCTCTCTCTCTCTCTCTCATTGTTCTTCTGCAAACAAGAAAAACAATAAACCCTAGCTGCCTTTTGGTTTCTACTAGCACAGAAACATCTTGGTGCTTGTGAGTGATCCTCCATATGGATTTCTATTAGAGATAATCACACACTGTGATTGTAGTGGTTGGACATTCGACTGTTGTGGTGTTTGATCAAGATTATTACTGGATCGTACCTCAGACAAGAAAAGAAAATTTTAACGACAGGGACTCACTAGAAAGGTGATCTTCTTCTCCTTATGTCTTGTTTTCCACACGTATGCGGATACTAGGATGGTATCTTGTTCTTATTCTTTTTGCTGCGCCATATATGATATGCATGGGATACCTTACACAAAATTCATCATGCAGTGTTACATCAATACAGTTAGGTTCTATACTTGAAAGAAGAGCAAAGTTATCTTTGAAATACCGTCTAGTTTTAACTCTATAGCTTGGATCACCAACGATTTGTCCTTTGGGATGACCAGTTTTGTATTTCAAATCCTTTGGTAATTATTGATCCGTGTGCTATTCAATTTTTTACCTTCCTTGTTCAGCTTGTTATTCTTCAATATCTTCTTCTTTTACATAAGTATCTAGCGGCAAAGCTTTGAGTTAGTTTTTTCTTACTTCCTTTGAATCTTCTACGTCATCATCATCTTTCATTGGAGCAAAGATGTTAGATTCGTCAAAAATAACATGTACTGATTCTTCCACACATAGAGTTCTTTTCTTGTACATTCTATATGCCCTTTTATTGGAAGAGTATCCAAGAAATATAGCCTCATCAGATTTTCTATCGAATTTCCTAAGATTGTCTCGGGTATTAAGGAGAAAACATTTGCAACCAAACACTTTAAAATAGGAGATTAATGGAGTTTTATCAAACATAAGTTCAAATGGTGTTTTTCTATAAAACAGTCTCAACATTTACTCGGTCTACAATATAGTATGTTGTATTAATAGCTTCGGCCCAAAAGTATTTTGGAAGGGCATTCTCACAAATCATGGATCTAGCCATTTCTTGCAAAGTTTAATTTTTCTTCTCAATAACACCATTTTGTTGAGGTGTTTTAGTTGCTGAAAAAGTGTGAAATACTCCATTTTCATCACAAAAGTGTGTAAATTCATTGTTGCAAAATTCTCTACTATTATCGCTTCTAATAGAAATTAGTTTGCATCCAATAGAGTTTTGGACGCGTTTGATTAGTTTTGAAAATTTAGAAAAGGCTTCATCTTTTTGCCCAAGAAATAAAGTCCAAGTAAATCTAGAGAAATCATCAATTATGTTACCGCCAAGGCTAACAGTCCTCATTAGTCCAAACAAATCTATATGAATTAATTCAAGAGGTTTTGAGATTGAAATCATTTTCCTGGATTTAATGGTAGTTTTGATTTGTTTTTCAAATTGGCATGCATCACAAATTTTTCTTTTATCAAACTTCATTTTGGACAATCCCCTAACAAGCTCTTTTGAGGACAATTTGTTTAGTAAATCAAAAGATACATGACCTAATCTTCTATGCCAAAGGTAACCATCATTGCCATTTACGGAGAGGCATATAATACCATGAGCTATAAGGTTATTTAGATAGAATACATACATATTTCCAACATGGTTGGCAATAAAGATTGTTTCAAAATTTGAGCTATCCATGATAGAGCAAGAATCCTTTTCAAAAATGACTTTGCAGTCGTTGTCACATAGTTAGTTAATGCTAAGCAAATTATATTTCAGCTCATCAATTAGTAATACTTGTTTTATAATGGTTGAGGAACTTTTACTAATGTTACCTATGCCAAGAATTTTTCCTTTCTTTTTGTCTCCAAAGGTAACAAATCCTTCATTTGTAGAGGCATATAATACCATGAGCTATAAGGTTATTTAGATAGAATACATACATATTTCCAACATGGTTGGCAATAAAGATTGTTTCAAAATTTGAGCTATCCATGATAGAGCAAGAATCCTTTTCAAAAATGACTTTGCAGTCGTTGTCACATAGTTAGTTAATGCTAAGCAAATTATATTTCAGCTCATCAATTAGTAATACTTGTTTTATAATGGTTGAGGAACTTTTACTAATGTTACCTATGCCAAGAATTTTTCCTTTCTTTTTGTCTCCAAAGGTAACAAATCCTTCATTTGTGGTTTGCACATCTTCTAGCAAGGCTGTATTTCTAGTCATATGTCTTGAACAACCGTTGTCCAAGAACCACTTGGTGAAGCTCATTTTCCTCAATGAATATGCCTATACATGAGAAAGAAAAGTGATTCTTGGTACCCACATTTTCTTGAGTCCATAGGAGTTAGTAGTGTTTGCTCTAATTTCCCAAAATATTTTTCCACCGGGTTTCACTTTCTTCTTAATAAGACACCTTGATGCTAAGTGTCCCGATTTTTCACAATATGTGCATGCTTTGTGTGTCGTGTAGCATGAGGTAGCTTTAACAAATCGAGGCTTCTGAATTTTGTCCTATTATCATATCTATATCCTAGGCCATTTCGATTTCTAGCTTGATGTTGAGTCCCAAGTAATTTTTCCAGGTTGTTTTTGCCATATGTAAATTTTTCAATACATGTGGTAAGGTCATTGACTCTATTTTTCAAGTCATCAAATGTGCTAACCATACTTTCAAGAGAATGAATTTTATCATACAAATTTTAATTTTCTAGAGATACATACTATAAAGTAGTCATGATCATATCCTTTTCCATAATAGCACATATGTGTGACTCAAGAGACATTTTATTCTCACTCAACAACTTTTCATTCTCATTTAACAAACAATCAATCTTCAATTTTATTTCACTCAACAAATTTTTCATTCTTAGTTTTTTAAGTTCATGAAACATATCAAATAGCAATTCATTTGGATCATCATGCTTTTCATGTTTAGATATATGTGAATTAGAAATGATATCAGTGGTAGTAGAGTTTACCTCATTTTCATGGCCATAAAGCATATGTTGGAAGTTTCATTTTCAAAATCTTCTTCTTCAGACTTAGACTCATTTTGGTCCCAAGTCCCCATCAATTCTTTGCCTTTAGCTCATTCTTCTTCTTTTTAAACATTTAGCCTTCCTTTTTTTTTTTTTTTTTGCAGCTGGACAGTCAACAATGAAGTGTTCAGTGCTTTTGTATTATAACATTGAGGTTTAAATACGAAGGATTGTCCTTTCCTTTTTGCGATCTTCTTTTCTTTTTTGAAGTTCCCTTTGTTGAACATCCTTTTGAATTTTTTTTGCTATCTTGCTAGATCTTCATTGTCTACTTCAGTTTCATCACTACTATCTAATTGACTAGTTGCTACATCCTCTTTTTCAGCTTTCAGTGCTATTCCCATTTTACCTTTATCATGATTATCGGATTCCTGAAACCTCTTGAGTTTCATTTAATATGTTAGAAGAGAGCCATTCAGCTCTTTAGTTGGTAAGGATTTTAAATCCTTGCATTCTTTCACATCAAGAGCTTTAGGCTGTTAGCTTTTAGGTAATGCATCTAGAATTTTTTTTTATTTTGTTCCCTAAGGGAATAAACCTTCCTATAGGCTTTAAGACCATTTGTAATATTTGTGAATCTAGTGAACATATCAGTAATGCTTTCATTCGGCTTCATTGTGAATAATTCATAATCATGAATTAGAAGCCCCAATTTGGATTCCTCAACTTGATTTGTCCCGTCATGGGGACCTCAAGTAATTTCTACATGTTATGAGTTGAATCACAACTACTAATTCAATTGTATTCAATAGCATCTAGTGCATTACACAAGATATCATAGCCTGAAAATTCAATGTCATCTTAGCATTGTCTTCAAAATCAAATTCGTCATTTTGTTTAGGCATTTTTACATAATCAACAAGTTTTTGACGAAATAAAAGGACCCTTTTCTATCAAATTCCATAACTCAAAGTTGATTGAGCACATATAGATTTTCATTCTGTTTTTCCAGAATGTGTAGTTGTTTCAATTGAATAATGGAGGTCGATTTGTCAATGAACCTTTAACATATGGAAGAGATGATGAGTTTGCCATAAGGATCTTTCCTTCAAGGTTGTTAGACCAAGAATAAGTAGACGAAGCTCTGATACCAAATGAAAAACCTTAGGGGGGTGAATAAGGTTTTTGGCAAATTAAAATTTTTAAAAAATCTATTTTAGAGTGTATAAATGTTCTTCAAGTTTCTTGGACCAACTACATAGCAAAAGAGAAAGCTATCTAAGAAAACTTTGAGAAATATCCAGATTCAGTCTGAGAAAAGAAGCATAATGCAATTAATGCTATATGCAGAGAAATGAGACACGGAATGTATAGTGGTTCGATCTACCAAAATCTACATCCACTACCTTAACCTCACACTTAAGGATTGTCAACCAGATTTCATTTACCCAGCTTAATGGAAATCAATCTATACCAAATATAAGAGAGGATCACCACACTTGGTTTTCCAAAACCTCTTAATCAACCAACAAATTAAGGCTCACCCTAGATGGGTTTTACACCACAACCTTGGCATACAAAAGAGATTGAAAATGAATGGAATAGTAAATGCTCACTTCTTTGAGCAGATGTGCACTAAGAACAAGCACAAACACTTTTACCTTTAAGACATAATTTGATTTCATTTTGAAGAACTTTGATAAAGGATATTTTTGTTTTCTATAGGGCAAGAGTGTTTCTTAGAAGGATAGGGCAAAAATCTACAGTCAAATCGAGTTTAAAAGCTTTATATAGAGACATAAAATAAAGTACCAACGGTCATAAAACGGCTATTTTTCACTGTTAGATTTACCCGCATTTTGGACTCATGTTTCGAACGAAGGTGCACCACAAAGTAAGTCCAAAATGGCACTTTTTCAAGCAGAAACAATTTGACACTGTTCACAGAATTTTGGACGAATCTTTTGGATGCGGAATCATCTAAACTACTCAATCTAAAATTTTGAGATATAAAACTTTGAAATCTTTTTGTTTGTGTGGTTCAAGGTAGAAATAAATCGAATCATAAGTTAAGGAGGCACGGGAATTTACAAGAAATACTTAATAACAATTCCTAGTCTAAAGTTCTTCAACAAGGATTTCTTTGTATGCAATCTCTTACGCTTGGACTTGTACTTTATTACCTATTCTTAGATTCCATTGCTCAAGAGTTACTTAGCAATCTTATTTGCACGCGTTAGAAGAACTGAGGTCAAACATGTCTTATCACATATAGATCACACAAGTTAGTCCGTATTAATATTTGTCATAAGTCAAAACCTAGGAGAATGCCCTTAGGGCTAACATCTGTAATACCCCTACTAAAGACAACAGCGAAAACATATCAACATCAGGTGTTACCCCACCCAGTTTCTCAGACAAGGGATATTTATAACGGAAATAACAGAGTAAATACATATACAAGGTCCAAACTATACAATATTCGACACTGATGGCTACACATATACATATATAAGAGAATCTCACACATGCCATCTCTATCCATAACAGAATATAGTATATGATCAAAAAGGGAAGTTGTCTAGACCTAAACCGCTGACTTTGTGGTATTATTCTTCTATTCGTAAGTCTGCTCAACTCTGGATCTTACAAAAAGCTACGATAAAAGACACGTGTGAGTGATGAATCACCCAGTGAGTCCCGTGTGTGCTAGAGTTTTATGAAAGAATAGGATGCATAAAAATTTTGTGGAATAGCATATTATTTGTTCACTGGAAACAATTCCAAAACTCTCTAAAGAAGAGTTTATTCAGAACTTAATCATTTTTAGAAAACTTCATTTCAGATTTCAAAGTATTATCCCAATTTTCAAATCACAAGCACTTCTCCAATAGAAGGTCGGCCTGTATGCAAGTCCTGCAGTCCTTGCCTTTAACACCATATATCATTGTACTGAGACCGCAGTCTCCAGTACTAAACCATGCATAGCCAGAATAAGTACAACACAATATACTTCTACTCAAGTATACCACAGCATATCTAGTCCGCAACATATAATCTTTTACTTGCTACCAATAGCTAAGGGTCCCAATACTGATGTCAATCACCACTGAGGCAGTAAGGAGTCAAATGCACCGAGTGTCCCCGCCCGACATCCAGCGAATGACTCAAAATAAGAAGCGCCAGCAAACGCGGTAATTTCCAAGTGCTAAGCGACTGGCTAGGACGACTCATCTCAATGTCCTGTCACCTCGTTCAGAGTAAGACAATCCCTAGAACTAGGCTAGGTTACTAGGGCCGTCTAACTCAAATGCAGGCTAGTACAAAGATCAAAGTCTTTGCTGAGTATTCAATGTTAACAATATCAATCCCGTCTGACTAATTAGGCCAAAAGGTTATTTGATCCCATAGGATTTTCAAATCAAAATATTTTCGGGGCAAAAACACAGTTTACAAAACTTGATCCCACTGACTCGCATGTCTAATCCTCATTCACATAGGCTCCGCAGAGCGAATCAATTCATTCCATGGCACACCAGGCCAATAAAACAATTTCAGAGATCAAAAGTCAATCCCATCAAGAGAGATTATTTTCCAAAAACATGTTGAAATAGGATAAAGAGTTCTGTTTACACATCAAAATATGTTTTCAAGAGTATCCGGGTCATTTTTCTTGTACTCGATCACAAAAGTTATTTCCAAGGGCATTCGGGTCATTGAACCCATACCCGATTCCAAAAGACTTACATACTTATCAGATCATCCTACCCTTACCCAATTTGAAAAAATATTCACAAGAGTTCCAAAAAGGATATTTTAGTCATTTACCGAATACTCAATTTCAAAGGTTTCCATAAAACATGTAATAAGGATATTTGGGTCATTTTTCAAATACTGGATTCTAAAAGGAACTCATTTCAAGAAATCTAGAATTCTAATTCAAAAGCAGGATTAAATTCAAAGTTTCCAAACACATTTCCATAAAATGTTCCAATAAGGCCATTCTAGTCAATTTATGAATATTCGATTCTAAAATTTACCATTTTCTGAAAATTCCAAGTATTTAATCCAGAAAGGACTAAATTCACCAACTGATACTTTAATCGTTTGTTAAGGATTCCAAGCTAATCATGAAGTTCATTCTAGCCCAAAATGGTATAAAACAAATCTTGCTCAAATATACATTGAACATATTCAGGGATTTCCAAAACGGTATATAACATAGTATTTCATGGGAAAAACAAAGCACACTAGCTTTAGAAAGAGTTTTAGAAATCTAAGGGACTCACCTCGTGTCCTAAGTAACTCTTCCCGTTTACGGCCGTTTAGTCCCCATTTCTACTGTTTTCAACGTTCTGTTGGCTATTTACCACTAAACCTACAACAAACATCATTTTCGGGTCAATTCATATACGGTCGAAAAAAAGCCAACGTGCCTGACGGGCAACCAACGATTAAGGAAAACGTTCAATTTCTGTTCTTGTCGTTTTTTCATCGTTTATTCAATTATTTTGTTTTCCTTTTTCCACATCCTTTCTCCCTTTATAAAAAACCAATTCACTTCATGTTTCCCAATTATTTCATCCAGGATCACACAATTAGTCAACCTTAAGTTCATCCACTTTCTAAGCAAAATTCTGAAATTTTGCTGCTTTAACACGTGATTTTGTTTTGGACATAACTTTCAACTCACAACTCCGATTTGGCTCTATGATACACAAAAGTGACCTTCTGGTCCCCGTGACTCGTTATTGGGCAAAAACAGCCCCAGTAGTTTTCTGATTTTTAATCCATTTTCACAAATCACCTTCACCTACTTGTGCTTCTTGATTAATAACACCTATTTGACCCTTAATCCACCCCATTTCCCTTAAAACAACCTTAATTCTACCTGTTTTTAGGTTTAAAAAAGCCACTAAGTTCTTATGCAAATAACATATAATTAATATCAACGTTAAAAAACAATCGTAATCCATTTCATTTAACGTTTAACCCCGTTTTTATCCCAACTCTACCATTCTTTCTTCTCAATCATGAACCCCCCTTTAAATCACCATTCAAATACCCTTATTCACCATACAAAATATAGCCTGTGAATCCATCATCCAACCGGTACACACACTTGCACACACAAAGTCTCATATAGTACACAATAATCATTTTAATCATCACAAATCTCATGTTTTCATGTTACAATTCATATCAAAACGATCACCGTAATGAAATCTACAACTTTAATTCTTGAAGCATAGGACTTTACCTTGAGTATAGGATGTTTGTTTTGATCTTGCACCAAGCAAACCAAGAACACACCAAGAAATACACACACTTTTTCTTTCTCACTTTTCTATTTTTTCTTGATTTTTCCTTTCCTTTTCTTCCTTATTTCTTCATTCCTTCTTCTTTTATGCTCTTGGATGGTTTCCCCACTAAATCCACCACCATTCTTGGTCAAAATAACGACCAATAGGATTTTGCTCAATTAAATGAATGGTGACTACTTTACACTTGTCGCGATCTCTTTTTTCACATTTTTCTTAATTATTTTGCAAGCTTGTTTAAGAAGTCTTGCATGCATGAATATCTCATGCATCCTCTTATTATTTGACACTTGTCCTTGGCCACCAATCACAAGAAGCCACACGTCCTATTTTCAACCACATTTTCATATTTTCTTCAGAAATAACCAAAATTGGGTCTATAACGGAAAAATATTTTATTTCACCATTCAACTCTAAAAATTTCACTGAATCCATTGGTTACACTTAAATTCTTCAATTCTTTCTCTACTTGCTCAAATTTGCGGTCAAAGTCGGTGGCACGGTCAAAATGATGAAAATGCCCATGCCCCCGATACCCCGGGGAGCATAGTTTACACCAAAACGTGCTTTTCATTGCACTAATCAATTTTTCTTTTCAGAGTGCTCTAAAATTCTTGTTTTTTTAATAATAATGGCCTTCCAAAAATTTAGAGTACGGGTAGAAAAAATTTAATAATTACATCTAGGTCCCGACGGAATTTTATTTTACCAAAGTATTCGTCTAATTGCTCCGATTAACTTTTGTTCTAGGCATCAATACAACTTCTTATCCTATTAAAAATAGTAGCCAATCGAAAGTAAAAAGATGGGGGTGTTACATTCTCCCCTCCTTACTAAAATTTCGTCTATGAAATTTGGCTTACACTTGTAATAGTTCTAGGCATTTCTTCAACATCTCTGCCTCTGTTTCCTAAGTTGCATCTTGTATAGGATGATGGTTCCACAACACTTTTACAAGTGGAATTTTCTTATTCTGTAGTTCTTTTTCAGCGTACTCCAAGATCTTAATAGGCTTTGTCTCATACTTCAAGCTTGGAGTTATCTCAATGGGCTCTTCATTTAAGATGTGGGTAGGATCAGCCACATATTTTTGAAATTAGGAGATATGGAATAGTCATGAAGTCCTTGAAGCTCCATGGGTAACTTCAACCGGTAAGCTACTTTTCCAATCTTCTCGATAATGGGGAATGGTCCTACGTACTTAGGCGCCAATTTCTTCCCTTGTCCATTAATCCCTAATTGTCGTTGTGGAGTCAACTTCAAGAATACATACTCCGCTTCAACAAATTCCAAATCTCTTTTGCATCGATCTGCATAACTTTGCTATCTACTTTGCGCTGCCTCCAACTTGGTTCTGATCAGTTTCACGACCCACTGAATTTTTTCGAGATCAAAAGCATCCTGTTCACCCGTTCTTCATCCTAAACCTTTTCAATATAATGGGGACTGGCATTTCCTTCCATATAAAGCTTCAAATGGGGCCATTCCAATAGTTGATTGATAATTGTTGTTGTAGGCAAATTCTGTATATGCTAAATTGTCAACTGACTTAGTTCCAAAATCTAGAACGCAAGCCTACAACACATCTTCTAAAATCCTGTTTATTCGTTCAATTTGTCCATTCGTTTCGGGATGCACTGCTATACTGAACTTTAAGGTTGACATGTATCACTATTACAACTTAGCCTAAAAGTTTGAAGTAAATTTGGGATTTTTATCCGATACGATGCTAGAGGGTACTCCATGGAGTCTGATTACTTCCTCCATATAAATTTTGCTCAACTTCTCTAGAGAATCTCGTTGATTGATAGGGATGAAATGAACGGACTTAGTCAGCCGATCTTCTATTACCCATATTGTATCTCGATGTCCTACCGCCATAGGCAATCCTATAATGAAGTCCATAGTAATTTCATCCTATTTCCATGATGGAGTTGGTAATAGCTGCAATAATCCTCCAGGCCGTTGCTGATCAGCTTTCACTTGCTGACAAGTTAAGTATCGAGCAACAAAATTTGAGATATCCTTTTTCATACCAATCCACCAATAATGCTGTTTCAGGTCCTGATACATTTTTATGACTCCTAGATGGATAGTATATTTACTTTGATGTGCTTTTGTTAAAATGTCTTGCCATATCGCAGACTGTTTCGAGATACAATACTGATCTCAGAAATAAATGATTCTATCAATGTCCCTCCGAAATTTATCTCCTCCATTATTTTCCTCTTTTTACACCAGTCTCTGCAACTCCTCATCTTTATTTTACTCTTCTTTCAACTGCTGTAGGAAGGTAGGTTGAATGGAAATATTATTCAGCTTCATTTCCCTATCTATGGCAAATGTTTGCAATTCTGGAATTTGTAACATCGAGAGAGCTGATAAATTCAGTTTCCTACTAAGGGCATCCTCTACGATGTTTGCCTTCCCAGGGTGATACTTGATTGGACACCAAAATTCTTCCAGGAACTCCATCCACCGACGTCTCATATTCAAATATTTCTTAGTAAAAATATACTTCAAATTTTTGTGATCGGTGAAAACTTCAAACTCAGCTCCATACACATAATGCCTCCACTTCTTAAGAACAAATACAATAGCTGACAATTCTAGGTCGTGCATAAGATAATTCTCCTCAGGGGGTTTCAATTTCCTAGAGATATAGACTATCACATTTCTTTCCTGCATCAATACTCCTCCCAACCCTTCTTTTATTGTATCCGTGTACACCTCATAAGGTTTATCCATCTTTGGCAGTGCCAAAATAGGAGCAAAGCTTAACCTCTTTTTCAGTTCCTGAAAAATTTTCTCACACTTCTCGGTCCATACATAGGGGACTTTCTTTTGGGTGAGTGGAGTAAAAGGTGACACTATCTTAGAGAATCCCTCAATAAATCTTCAATAATATCCCGCTAATCCCAAGAAACATCGAATTTCAGTTGGAGTCTTAGGACGTTTCCAATTTGTCACCGCCTTAATTTTTGCATGATCTACTGTAATTCTATCCTTGGATATTATATATCCCAAGAATGCCACTTCCTATAACCAAAACTCACACTTACTGAATTTTGCATACAATCTGGCTTCCCTTAGCTTTCCCAATACTTTCCAAATGTGTTGTTCATGTTCTTGGGGATCTTTAGAGTATAACAGAATGTCATCTATGAATATAATCACAAAATCATCTAAGTACGGCCAGAATGTTCAGTGCATCAAGTCCATAAAAATAGCAGAGGCATTAGTAACACCAAAGGGCATCACTACAAACTCAAAATGCCTATATCGAGTGTTAAATGTAGTTTTCGGTATATCTCCTTCCTGAATCCGAACTTGGTAATATCCTTACCTCAATTCTAATTTCAAAAAACATCCAGCTCCCCTGTAGCTGGTAAAACAGTTCACCAACTATGGGCAACGGATATTTATTCTTTACTGTCACTGTATTCAACCTTGATAATCTATACACATTCGAAATGACCCATTTTTCTTCTTGACAAACAATATAGGTGCTCCCTACGATGAAGTACTTGGTCGAATAAACCCTTGCTCCATTAATTCCTGTAGCTGTTTCTTGAGCTCCTATAATTCTATAGGTGCTATTCTATAAGAGGTCCTTGAAATGGGTTCTGCCGATAGCACTAAGTCAATGGAAAACTCTACTTCTCTTTCAGGCGGTAACTCCTTCAATTCCGCTAGAAAAATATCTAAATATTCATTTACAACAGACACATCTTCAGGCTCTTGACCTCTCCTGGCTTGTTAATTACATAAGCCAAGTATCTTGTGAACCCTTTCCTAATAATCTTCTGGGCTTTGAGACCCAATATTAAAACATTACTTTTCCTTCTAGCCTCACCTACAAATTCTAATATAGGTTTCCCAAGCTGATGGAAACATACTACCTTATGTCTATAGTCGACTTGAGCATGATATTAGGATAGCCAATCCATGCCCAAGATAGCATCATAATCCTCTATAGGCAAACATATCAAATCTCCTCCTAATAATTCATCTCCTACCCAAATCTTACAATCCCTATGTATTTTCTCACTATTCATTTACTTTTCTAATGGAGTACTAACAATCATTTCATATGAAGCTTCTTCCCGTTTTATCCCCATAGAATGAAGAAATGAATTGGCAACAAAGGAATACGTGGAACCGAGAACTACTAATACTTTAGCAGTATGATAAAAAAAAATTGAAGGCTTAAGAAGGGAAAACACAGAGCACACAGCAGAAGTGAAAATCCAAAAACTATAAAAACTGAAGAACTGGAGAACCTAAACAGAGCCGGCGCTGGCTCCGGCAGCCCTAGCCGGCTTTGGTAGGACTCTAAGGTTAAAAAATTTCTAACCTTTTCTCTTTGTTCTCAAAGATGGCTGGACTGGAATGTATGGGACTAGGGTAGGTGCACTGGTGGAAGCCTCTGGTGTGATTCCTGCAAACCTCCTGCTCCATCTTTGCATGTAAGTGAACGCCAAACTCTCGATCTTCCAGTATATGGCCTACCTAATTCCGTTTGGTGAACAACTCACAGACTAAGGAATATTTTTTGGAGAGAGAGAGAGGGAGACATCTGGTTTTTCCACTGAGAATAGCTAGTCAAAAAACTACGTTATATTCAATCATCCTGTTTAACCTAAATAAAACCTTAGGCTAAACTGGATTGGACTCTTAGTTTAGCCTTTTGGACTTAATTAATTATTCTAATTAGAACCAAATAATTGGCCCAATTAATAATTAATTTTTCAGCCCAAATAAACTAGTCCAATAAATAAGTCTATGTTAGTTTAGTCTCAGATTAATCTTTAATTATTCAAAATGGGCCAAAATCTTGAATAATTAATTAACCCACGAAACTAATTTAATTAATTCTCTCTCTCCATGGACCTTTATTTTATTCTAGCCTAATGTTAAATTGGACTACTTAAATAAAATAAATTCTATTTAATTTAATTTAAGACCAATTCCTTAACCTGTATTTAATTAGGACTCAGGGTCTATACTGGGGATCAAAAGACACACTGCCTTGGCTACTAAAATGACCAAAATACCCTTGCCATATAAATAGCTGTATTTTGCATTTTAAATATTTCCTAAAATCATCATAAGAAAATATCGACCCCAACGACAGTGGAGTGTTACTAAAGTCTTCGACTTACAGGTGTAATGACTAGAATGCCCCTCTATACATCGCCGTACATTTAAAGAGGAAGAACTGTACTAACATCTCTAAATGACATCTACCATCCTTAGGCTTCTAGTCCAATGATTCACAACTTCCTAGATTATTTTCGCTTTCCAAGGGAGCTACCCTAAAGTAAACATCCAAGTCATGTTTCCCAGGGCTCTGGATATTTAGATCATTCAGACAATCACAAGGGACAATATAGTACAGAAACTATCTTGTACAAGTCTATCTTAACTAACTAGTCACACATACCCAACATGCAAGTATATTGGCCTTACGATAGAACCTCAACTATAGCATATCAAAGTACATGCTTCGAGCTTCGTCAGACCACCAACTCATACTCAAGTCGTAGGTACTAGTCCACGCTGTAGCAGTAGTAGTCTAGGTTTCTACTATATAGTACTTTAAGAAACCACTACTATGGGTCCTATTATACGTATTCGAAATACGCTTATGTCATGAAGTTAGTGGACTATTCATTGGCTAAAGATAAGCCATTCCCTATTTGGAATTCACAACATAATAACCTAGACATGATGAGATTTCTATTCTCATCAATCGGTTAAGAACGAATGTTTATATATTAAGTAACCCATGATCAATACCTTACTATGAAAGACCTTCATTCACATGGGATTACTTACTTAAACACAATGGGTCTTTTCCAAACATAATTGTGCACAAATAACATACAAATTCACAAATAATTTCTAAAAATAAATTTTTTTATTAAAATATTCGATATTTACATCAGAAACCTAGTCTAAGAGGGCATATTTCCTAACAAAAATAAGAAGCGTACCTTCCAGCACTGCAACCTAATTGTCCGTTTTCTCTAATGCCACTACTCGAACATTTACTTGTGGTTTAGGAGGTATAATTCTGGAGGTAGAAGCTTGCCATGGGTTTCCTCTTCTGAATCTTGACCTTTGTCCTTAGCTGTTGCTTTCAGGTTGACTTAATCCTCCCATCCTCCGTGGGTGAGGGCATTGAAAACTCTTTTAGCCTAGTTCTTCACAATTGAAGCATTTAAAGGGCAGTAGTCCTCCAATCGAGCTAGTTGGGCCTCTATTCCTTTGCATCTTTCCTTTCTTTTACCATCGGGACCTTCGAGGTCTCTTCTGATTCATGCCTCGAAATCTACCTTAATTCCTCTTACCTTCCTGCTCAATGTTAGCCATTTCTGTTCTAGAGGCCTTCTCTACTGCAGCGTTGTAACTGGCAGGAGCCATACTAGCTAATACTCTCTTCTGATCGTAAGCCTTTCAAAAAATGTCTAACCCTATCTGCTTCTAAATGGACTAAAAGTGGACAATATTTTGATAGTCTAGTGAATTCAGTAGTGTATTCTCCCATCGTACGACCTCCTTGCTACACAGCTTGAAATTTATCTTCCTTTCTTTCTACCACCCAAATGGGAATAAACTCTTTCTTAAAATTGTCCTTAAAATCTGCCCACTCCTATTCTGGTTGATTCATCTCCCTTACCCACCAATCTTAGTTTGGTCCTTTCAACTAAAATGTCGCAAGTTGTACCTTCCTTAGCTCTGAGTAATTGAGGGCTGCAAAAATCTTTTCTATCTGTTCAATCCAATTTTTTGCCTCTTGTTCTGAATCAAGTCGCCCTTGAAATTGCAATGGGTGAAATTTCAAAAACCGCTCAAGGACTCAATCCTATTCAACTTCAGTTTATTGACTTTCCCTACTTATACCCTTATTCACCCTAGCATTCTCGTTTACTCTAGTTGCAATCTCAGTTAGCTATTGGATCGTATCAGCCATCTTTTGAAAAGCCTGAAACATGGGATGGTCCAAAGTCATAAGGTGGGGACTTTCCGCCTGTAGTTCCTAGACCATCGGCTCAGGGTTGTTTTGAGTAACCCACGATGATAGTCTGGAAATCTATTTAGGAGGCATCTGTACAATTCGTAAGATATAATAATGTAACATGGATCAAAAGTAATCATAAACATAGGCTCAGTGTATATAGAAAAACATCATATAAAGTCAGTACAAAAGATGTGGGCCACGCACATAGTCATACACACCAGTCAAATAGTACATATCATATTTTGTATCTACGTCTTATTCTTTTACTTGTCATTATCGCTGTCCGATACGGGAGGTCCTTGACAAAAATATGTAAGACTCCACCGCATCAACCTCCTCATCTACATCTATATCTAGCTGCAGCGAAGCTAATAGCTCTGGATCCAGCTCTAAATGCTCCTTAAGCTCCTTGCTATAGGTGCCTCTACCTCAAATATCTCCTATTCTGCACCCGCATCAACAACCTCTAAATCCAGTATCTCCTCCTCAAGTAACCCAGGTACATCCCCACCAAATACCTCCTTATCATCCTCAAATAATACTACACCATCGGGGATACTATCCTCCTTATCATCATCATCCTGATAACGTGGCTTATCCTCATCATCAATCTCTTTAAAATCACCACCTTCCTACTCATATGGTAATAATGTACCTTTGGGAGTAGATGTCTCCTCCATACTAAGGTCTCGTGCAAACAGAGTAATGATAGGTACTGTTGGATCAAACTTACTCTCGGAGAGACGGGGTGCATCACGGCGACCGGGCCTAGGTCCTGTCACAAGAAAATATCCTGGCACACTTGCTCGGAAGATCTTCCTGATCTTTCCCGATTTCTTCACACCCAAGCTTTCACCTATCACTTTCTTTCCTTCATCGCCGCACTCATCCATTGGGTGCTTGCTCTTATCGCTCCTCTCTACCATACCTACATAATAAAAGAGCTCTATCAATTCCTATGACGATACCACAGTTCTATAAACTAGGGTCTAATACCAATTATAACATCCCTACTAAAGACAATAGCGAAAGCATATCAACATCGGGTGTCGCCCCACCCAGTTTCCCGAACAAGGGATCTTTATAATAGAAACAACAGAGTAAATACATACATAAGATCCAAACTCAACAATATCCCACACCAATAGCCACACACACACACACACACACACACACACACACACACACACACACACACACACACATATATATTAGAGAATCTCATGCATGCCATCTCTATCTATAACAGAATACAGTACATGATCAAAAAGGGAAGTTGTCTAAACCTAAACCGCTAACTCTGTGGTATTGTCCTTCTATCCGTAGGTTCGCTTAGCTCTAGATCCTACAAAAAGGTAAGATAAAAGACACGTGCAAGTGATGAATCACCTAGTGAGTCCCGTGTTTGCTAGTGCTTTATGAAAGAATAGAAAGCATAAAGCTTTTATGGAATAACAAATGTTTACTGGAAACAATTCCAAAACTCTCTAAAGAAGAGTTTATTTAGAACTCAATTATTTTTGCAAAACTTTAATTCAAATTTCAAATAATTGCCTCTGTTTTTAAATCACAGGCACTTCTTCAACAGAAGGTTTCTTGTATGTAAGTCCACAGTCCTTGCCTTCGGCACCACGTATCATTGTACTGAGACTATAGCCTCCAGTACTCAATCGAGCATAGCAGGAATAAGTACACTACAGCGTACTTCTGCTTAGGTATACCGCAACATATCTAGTGTACCGCAGCACACAATCTTTTACACACCACCATAAACTAGGGGCCCCAATCCTGACGTCAATCACCATCAAGATAGTAAGGAGTCAAACGCACTGAGTGTCCCCACCCAGCATCCAGTGAATGACTCAAAATAAGAAGTGCCCGCAGACACGGCAATTGCCAGGTGCTAAACGGCTAGCTAGGACGACTCATCTTGTCACCCCATTCGGAGTAAGGCAATCCCTAGAACTAGGCTAGATTGCTAGGGCCATCTAACTCTAACTCATGCTAGTACAAAATTCAAAGTTTTTGCTGAGTACTCAACGTTAACAATACCAACCCCGTCTGACTGATCAGGCTAGAGGGTTATCTGCTCCCGCAGGATTTTCAAATCAAAACATTTTGGGAGCAAAATCACATTTTACAGAACTTGATCTCACTGACTCGCATGTCTAATCCTCATTCGCATAGGCTCCGCAGAGCCAATCAATTCATTCCATGGCACACTAGGCCAAAAAATAATTTCAGGGATCAAAAGTCATTTTCCAAAAGTCAATCTCAACACGAGAGATTATTTTCCAAAAACATGTAAAAACAGGACAAAGAGTTCTGTTTACATATCAAAATATGTTTCCATCACAAAAGTCATTTCCAAGGGCATTCGGGTCATTGTACCCATGCCCAATTCCAAAAAGAATTTTCAAGCATATTCGGATCTTTCTACCCTTACCTGATTTGAAAACAAATATTTACAAGAGTTCCAAAAAGGATATTTCGATCATTTACCGAATACCCAATTTCAATGGTTTCCATAAAACATCTAATAAGGAACTCATATCAAGAAATTCAAAATTATAATCCAAAAGCAGGATTAAATTCAAAGTTTCCAAATACATTTCCATAAAATGTTCCAATAAGGACATTCTAGTTAATTTATGAATACCCGATTCCAAAATTCACCATTTTTTGAAAATCCCAAGTATTTAATCCAGAAAGACTAAATTCACCAACTCATACTTTAATTTTTTGTTAAGGTTTCCAAGCTAATCATAAAGTTCATTCTAGCCTAAAATGGCATAAAACAAATCTTTCTCAGATATACGTTAAATATATTCAGGGATTTCCAAAACGGTATATAATAAAGCATTTCATAAAAAAAAATAAAGCACACTAGCTTTAGAAAGAGTTTTATAAATCCAAATGACTCACCTTGTGTCATAAGTAACTCTTCCCGTTCACGGTTGTTTAGTCCCCTCCTCTGCCATTTACAACGTTCCGTTAGCCGTTTACCACTAAACCTACAACACACATCATTTTCGAGTCAATTTATGTTCGGCCGAAAAATAGCTGACGATTAGCCGATGTGCCCGATGGGTAGTTGACGTCCAACCGACGTTTAGCCGACGGTTAAGGAAAACGTTCAATTTCCGTTCTACTCATTTTTACATTGTTTATTTGATTCTTTTGTTTTCCTTTTTCCACATCTTTTCTCCCTTTATAAACAAGGGATTCACTTCATATTTTCCAATTATTTCATCCAAGATCACACAATTAGTCATCCATAAGTTCATCTACTTTCTAAGCAAAATTCTAGTATTTTGCTGCTTTAACACTTGATTTTGTTTTGGACATAACTTTTAACTCACAAATCCGATTTGGCTCTATGATATACAAAAATACTCGTAAGCTCTTAACTTTAATTCCTTGTTGGCCTTTATTAGAGTTTTGCTCCTCATGACTCATTACTGGGCAAAAACAGCCCCAGTAGTTTTCTAGTTTTTAATCCATTTTCACAAAACAACTTCACCTATTTGTGCTTCTTGATTCATAACACCTATTTAACCCTTAATCCACCCCATTTCCCTTAAAACAACCTTAATTCTACCAGTTTTCAGGTTTAAAAAAGCCACTAAGTTCTTATGCAAATAACATATAATCAACATCAATGTTAAAAAATAATCACAATCCATTCCCTTTAACGTTTAACTCCATTTTTTCCCCAACTCTGTGAAACCCCAATTAAAACTAACCCTAGAGTAAGGGGGTCGGGATGCATATCATATTTTCTTGCATGCATAAATATATTTTTATATGATTTTATGTGCTTTGGATATGTGATTTATAGTCTAGAAGGCTTAATTGTGCTTATTGAGTAAAAAGGAAAAAATGGTAATTTTACTTGAGGTGGAAATAGGGAGATAGCTTGCGGATTAAATAGGTAAAATATTAATCTTGTAAGTCATATGTTCATAAATACTAATAAAATTTATTTATCATCTTTTAATCAAAACATATTAAAATTTACTTATTATTAATTTTATTTTCCAATTATTTTCTAACCAGTAATTATTAATAGATTTTTATTTTAAGTAATATCATCTAGGGCCTAGGACCCTTCATCAAATAAACCCTAATTTATTTATAACAAGATTTAGACTTACAACTTATTAGAAACTATTTCACAAACCCTAGTTATTTTATTATCAAGCTAAATTTATTTTATAAAATTCTTTTTATCATCTAGCCTTAAAGTTTGGGACACTAGGGTCATGATTGTAGTAAGTTGAGCTATGATTATTTGTGAAAGAAAATTTTGGCTTGAGTTTATTTATGGCTTGTGTTTACCCCAGGTGGCGTTAGGTCAGCTTTTAGAGATCTTTGATTTATCTCGTGCAAAGGATCAGGTAAGCTCCTGCATAAAACTAGTTTATTGTAAAAGGTTACTATGGCAAGCTAAACACGAAGTATGTGAACACTGATTGATAAAGGCAGTTAAGGACGGTTTCCTTACTTGTTTCAGTCAAACTAATTATTTGAAAATCAACAACCAGTTTTACTCAAACACCAAACTGTTTCTAAAACCAATTTTGACACGGACTTTATGTGAAACCCCAGCCAAAACCAACCTTAGAGTAAGGGGGTTGGGATGCATATCATATTTTATTGCATGTTTAAATATATTTTTATATGATTTTATGTGCATTGAATTTGTGTTTTATAGTCTAAAGGGCTTGATTATGATTATTGAGTGAGAAGGGCAAAATGGTAATTTTTGCCTGAGGTGAAAATATGGAGATAGCTTGGGAAATAAATAGGAAAATATTTTTGGAAGGGAAATAAGAACAAGAGTTGTTGTGGTGTAGTGGTTAGAGCCTTAGAATTGATTCTTGAGGTCTTGGGTTCAAATTCCATTATTAGAGCTATAGCATGATTAAATTTTATTTTTGCATGGGAAGTATCATTGTCGGCCTTAGTGGTGTTTGGAGTAGGGTAGAGATGTTGTCCTATGAGAGACATGATAGGAGTCTTCAAATCCTACTCTTTTGCTCTACACAAAATTTCTAAGGGGAATTCATCTCCTCTTGATCCATAGTTTTTCCTAATTCTCAATTCATTAGTTTGTTCATTGTGTTCAAGCTAATTTTATTCTAGAAAAATTCCAGCAATGTGTTGTGGCTTTGAAGGTTCAAAATGTCTTAGTAAAAGACATCATATGGACCGAAACAATGGATGAGGGGGAAAGATTTCAAGTGAATTAAATTCCTTAGTGAACTTTCTAAAAATTCACTCTAGCTAAGTTCATTTCCTTTTGTACATAGAACTGAAATTTTTCCAGCTTTGTGTGCCTTCAAGGTGTCGAAATTCTTGACCATTATTCCCTCCCAAATGCTGCCAGAAAATGGCCCTTTTTATCAGCTTAGAATCTGGATTTTTATGGCTATTTTCGGACTGCACAAAGATGGTGCAAAACCAGAAAAAAATCCTGTACAAATCGCAGCTTTGGAGGTCCAAAACCAAGCTGTTTTCTTCCAGTTTTTGTACACCACCCTAGCCATGTTTTTCCTCCATGAAGTAGGTTGGAAACCAGCCTTGAAAGTCCCAGAAATTCCCCTTCAAAGCCCCTAAAAATTGCCTGGAAAAGGGCAGCCGAAAACTTCCCAGAAAATTCCAGCCTTGCAAAAATCTGTGCAGTGGTTTTTTTTCCAGCTTTGTTTCATAATTCTCTCCTAGCCGAAACTCCATCATTTTTCTCCAAAAACCACCCTTAAACCTCCATTAACAGAAATCCATTGTCCTCCCAAAGTTCTACATGAAAATCCAGCCATGGATGCCTAAAAGATTTCCAAAAAAAATCTGCAATCATTCCTTGATTTGGATACCAAAATTCCAGCTACCATGATTTAACAACTTTCTATAAAATATACCTCAAACAACCAGACCTTCTCTCCACCATTATACTCCATAATTTCGGCCACCCTAAGCCTCTTTCAACCAGCTTTCATTCAACCAAAACACTGCCCAGAAATTCGTCCATGGCAATCTCCAAAAGCTCTCCAATAATCAAAGATATTCTTGTGATATCTAGTTTCCAAATTTGCTTCCCAAAAATATTATTCAAGGATTTTAACAACTAGCCTTTCCTTTTTCCTTCCAAACCATAAAAACCATCTTCCTAAACCCTACAAACAGTTTGGCAGCCCTAATCTCTTCAGAATTTCGGCAGCCTCCATCCAAGAACTCTCTATTCTCTTCAACCTCAAGAACACATAGTACACCAAGAACACCTACTCATTCCTTTTACTTAATACCTCTCCAAATCACTTCAAACTACCTCTAAAAATTCCAGATTTCATCTATTCATTGCTGTGAGTCCATCCGTACCATTTTCAACATCAAACTCCAAAATCTAACTTGCACTTTTGGATCAAAAACCAGAAATTTCTGTTAAGGTCAAGAACACCTTCAAGGTAAATTTATTCTAACAACTTCATCTTCTCCAATCTTGATCTCTAGTGAGAGCCTATGTGAATAAACATGCTAATGGTCTCTCTTTCTCCTTCTCTTTCTCTCTCTCTCTCTCTCTCTCTCTCTCTCTCTCTCTCTCTCATGGCCGAAAATTCCCCTCTCTTGGCCGGATGACTTTTTCTCCCATGAACATGCTTTCGCCATCTCCCATGGACAAAGTTAGACATCTAGGAGTTGAGATCTACTCTAAACTCCTTCAAGGCATTCATCAACCAAGTAAGTACCTTCAATCTTCCTTTTTAAACTCTAGATTCATGTCTCTAGGAAGATGATGATAATAGGTGGATGGTGATAGGATTGGAGTATATATATATATTGTTGAGATTGAAGTATGAATATATGTATGTTTGTGAAGGAGATGGGACTTATGCATGGAACGATTATCTTGGTGGATTATATGATGATTTGAGATTTAATACATGTCTCCATGTCATAGGTAGTATTTGTGATGAAGTATGCTAGAGATTATGTCACCTTTGGTGAATGAGATTTATATTCATGTTGGATTATTGAAGCCATGATCATATTTATGCTAGTAGGGGTTAGATCATGTTTTGATAAATTGAGATCTATGCTTGTATGCATGATTTGGATGATTTGATGAATTGAAGGGTTGTATATGTTCATGATTGTGGTTAGCTATAGGAATATGATCATGATTTAGTTGTCCCTAAGCTAAATTTTATTTCATTAATAAAATATTTAATAATATGATTTTTCTAGTAAAATTTTGAAAACCATGGGAAAATGTGGATTTGGTCTTTTATATAAAATAGTGATATTTTAGTCAAATAAATAATAGTTTTGCTAGAATATATATATATATATATATATTATTTAAAATAATAAAATCAATTAAAGCCTTTTATGGAAATAATTATAATTAATAAAATATTTATTACTAAAAATTTAATTATTATCTTTTAATCAAAACCCATTAAGGATTTGCTTATTATTTTTCAAGCAAGACTCATTAAATTTATTTTCAACTAATTTTAGTTATCAATTATTTTCTAACAACTAAATTATTAATAAATCATTATTTTACCTAATTCCACCAAGGACTTTTCATCAAATAAACTCTAAATTATTTTAGCAAGATTTAAACCTTCAACATATTGTACCTAATTTTCCAAACTCTAGTTATTTTAATATCAAAATAGATTTATTTTATAAACCCTTTTTATTTATTATTGAGCCTTAAATCTTGGGACACTAGGGATACGATTGTAGTTTTATTTGAGAAAGTGAGTCTTCGGCTTGAGTTTGATTGTGGTTTGTATTTATCCTATGCGGGGTTAGGTCAGCTGTTGGAGACCTTCGTTGTGAGCAAGGATCAGGTAAGCTCCTGCATAAAACCTGTTTGATGCAAAAATGATTTTTTTTATGGCAAGCCAAGAGTAGAGTGCATGGTCACTCATTTCTGTAAAGGCAATTGAGGATTATTTCAATTCTCATTTCAGACAAATAAATTATTTGCAAATTAAGGGGCGGTTTTACTCAAAACCTAAAACTCTTTCTAAAACCAGTTTTGCCCCAAACTTTGGAAAACCTTAATTGCCATTTTCAAGTGGAACTATGTTTTGTTCATTTTTCCCAAGTGGGATACGTTACGTTGAGTACTTAATGGGGGTAGATTGGTAGTACTAGTTTTGAAGAGCTAGAGTGAGTCTTCTGGCAGGAGGCCTCCTCTAGAAGATGAACTCAACTTAGAGAAACGTCAGTACTACTTAGTCATGCCGGTCCGAGCTAGCAGTTTTTATTTTAGTCAAGTAACTGTGTTTTGCCGGAATGGACACCCGGTTGTTGTTTGGGTATAGAGAAGGAAGTGTATCTTGCCCGGTAGGTCGATCACCTATCTTTAGTCAGTCTGCACAAAGTGTCGGCATTCTGACCGGTAGTATGCACAAAGTGTCGGCATACTGACCATCCGGTTATGGGCCCAACGTGTGGTAACCCATAATCCTTTCTTTCGAGTGGTTGATCTTATAAATTATGTATGGCTGGAAAAGCCAAAACGCCACTCTTGCTTTTGACTAATGTTTATTGCTTGTCAATATTTCTCTTATAAAGTTTTTATACTCTGCATCCACGAACTATTTCCACTGAACACCTAAAGCACACACGGACTTACTGAGATTTCTGTTTCATCACCTTTTCACCATGATTTCAGGCCGATCCTGCTGTGGGGATGAGTAGCTTGTGTTATCTGCCTTGGAAGAGAATGTTGTCTTTTATTTTTATGTATTGCTTTGGAGAGTTGAGAGCGGATGATTTTATTTATGGATTTGTATTTCTTTTGGGAATTCATGATTTTATTCGTGGATTTATTCTTGGGTTGTAATAAATTTTAAGTTAAATTATTATTTTCATTTCGCTATTTTAATTGTGTGACCTAGTTATAAAGACCTCTTGTCCTTTGGATGGGGCGACATCTCAGGCCGTGGCGGGCCTAGGTAGCAGGGTGTTACACTTAAGAAACCCTTAATTGCTATTTTCAAGTAAAGCTATGTTTTATCAGTTTTCTCCTAAGTGGGATAAACTACGTTAAGTACTTAATAAGGGTAGGCTAGTAGTACTAGTTTTGAAGAGCAAGAGTGAGTCTTTTGGCTAGAGGCCACCTCCAGAAGATGAACTCAACTTAGAAAAGTGACAGTACTACTTAGTCATACCGGTCTGAGCTAGCAAGTTTCAGTCATGTGCGCTGTGTGTTGTTGGAGTGGACAACCGGTTTTGTTTAGGTGTAGAGGAGGAAGAGTATTTTACCCGGTAAGCCGATCACTTACCTTTTGTCAATCTGCACAAAGTGTGGCATTTTGACCATTGTATGGTTATGGGGCCCAACGTGTAGTAACCCATGGCCGCCCTTTTGAGTAGTTGATTTTATTGTACATGTATGGTTGGAAAAGCCAAAACGTCACTCTTGATTTTTAACATTGTTTATTGCTTGCCATTACTTTTTCTTATGAAGTTCTTACACCTTGCATACATGAACTGCTTTCACTAAACACGCAAAGCACACATGGACTTACTGAGATTTTTTTTATCTCATCACCCTTTTGCCATGTTTTTAGGTCGGTTCTACTGTGGAGATGAGTAGATAGTTTGTTACTTGCTTTGAAGGCCTTGTGTTATTTTCTTTATGTATTGCTTTGAGAGGCGAGAGTATTCAATGTATTTGTGGATTTGCCTTAAATTCTTGGATTGTAATAAGTTTTAATTTTAAAGTATTGTTTTATTTTTGTTTGTGTGACCTAGTTATAAAGACCCCTTGTCCTTTGGATGAGGCGACATCACTGGCTCTGTTGGGCCTATGTAGTGAGGTGTTACAAGTGGTATCAAAGCCTAAGTTTAGGCAAATATTGATAGTATATGTTCTATTTATTTAAGTTCAAATATTTATCTAACATAGCTTGTTTATGCTGTAGGATGGTTAGAATGCTTAGAACCACGAGGAAGGGGCAGCAATGGCATCCTCCTATCCCTATCTACCCAGAAGACCTTTCAGTACCTCAGCCTGCTCCTCAGCCAGTTATTCCTTTGGAAGATAGCATTGATGATGAGGTTCCGATCAATGAGCCACCCCCAATACCTGTGAAAGATTTGAGTTTTGACAGTGAAGATGAGGAGATAGACGTGGAGTATGTTCCCCACCCTCCTAGCCCCATAGTTGATTTATCAGCAAATAGTGATGACCTGGGGGATATAGATTATGAATCTCCACCTAGGTCTTCTTTCATTCCTCCACCTAGCTAGGTTGAGACCGGGGAGAGTTCTAGGCGACCCGGGGAGAGTTCAGGAGGAAGCCAATGGAAAGGTTTGTCAGTGGGGGCAAGGATAGACTTCTCTAAGAACTCTGGGGGATGGTTGTATGAGGTTGATCTTGAAGATTCTGATGAGGACTAGAAGGGCTGAGAGTTATTATGATCAGGATGTTTATGTATTGTTTTTCGTAAACTTCTATGTTAAGGAGTTTTATTTTTGTTTTCTGTTTAAATTCAAATTTATGCAAATAAGAGTACCTGAGTACTCTAAGATTTGAGAGAAAATTTATGAGCAATTCTTTAGACCAAAACTTACATTTGATTTTCTTTTACTTAAATCTGACTGTAAATGCATGAACAACTAAAATGATTTAATCATTGAATGCATAAACTTATCAGTTGGGTATGGTTTAGAATGGCACCCAAGCATTGTGTAGCTTCATCGAGCAGGAGAATTCCGGAAGCAAATCATGTGGCACCAGAAGTTGAGCCAACCCAGATGCAATCACCCAACCGGGGTAATGAGAGTGAACCAGATATGGGAATGGGATTTGAAGCACCAGTTGAAATGACGATGGGGCAAGCATTCAGAAAGATAGCAAAGATACTGCAGACTTTGACTGAGTGGAGAAATCCCAGGGGAGAGGATGAGGCATTGGAGCGATTTTTGAAGTTTCAGCCGCCCGTCTTCTTGGGCGAAGCTGAGCAAGATCAGAAAGCTAAGCAATGGATTGAGCAGATGGAAGACATATTTGCAATGCTCCATTACACTGAGGAGCGAATGGTTAAGTTTGCTGCATTCCGTTTGAGGGGCCCAGCTCGGGCATGGTTGTAGTGGGTTCAGGACAACTAGGAGATGGTTGATCAGGAATGGACGTGGACCAACTTTTTTGAAGCATTCAGAACTGAGTATTTCCCTTAATGGATAGTGGAAAAGTGGGAGGACGAGTTCCAGAATTTAAAGCAAGGAGGTATGACAGTGGCCCAGTACGCAGCTTAGTTCACCCAGCTATCGAAGTACTGTAAGAGGCTAGTGGACACCGAGCAGAATAGGACGAGGCAGTTTGTCAAGGGATTGAGGCAAGAATTGAGGAGGGCGTTAGCACCTTCTCCACCAACAACCTATTCGGGGGCCGTAGATGTAGCTACCAGGATAGAAAATGAGGACCGCAGCAGGATGGCATCGAGAACCTTCTAGCAGCCAAGGCAACCTCAAGGACACTTCCAGAGACAACAATCCAACAAGCGCCCCACCAACCAACAGTGGCAGAATTGGGGAAAGCAAGCCCGGATAGCACCAGTTGGACCTACGTAGAGCCTTCCGTTATGCCAGCAGTGTGGGAAAAAAGGCCATACAAAGAAGAACTGTTGGTCCAAAGGAGATGAACGGAGATGTTATCACTGCGGTGACCCAAACCACCTGTGGAACGCCTGCCCTAAACTGCACCAAGTCTGGCAAGGAAATTCGGCTTAGAATCCGGGACCCAATAGAGCTAATGCCATGGGAGCATCCGGGAGTGGAGCACCGAAGCCTTAAGTGAAGGCCAAGGTATTCGCTCTCAATAGAGAGGAGGTTGGAACCGATGCAGCAGTAGTGGAAGGTACATTTACTATCCAAGAACGTTCCGTTAATGCATTGATAGATCCTGACTCTACTCATTCGTATTTAAACAAGATCTGTGCATGTCATTTAGGTTGGGATGGAGTGGAGTTACCTTTTACCTTATTGGTAAGTACACATTTGGGAAAGATGGTTCAAGCATATCGGTATGTGCAAAATTGTAAAATTGATGTGGGGAGAGAGAGCTTGGAGGGAGATTTGATAGTGTTGGATATTGAGGATTATGATTTGATATTGGGAATGGATTGGCTAGCAAAGCATGGGGCTAGGGTAGACTGTAAGAATAAATCTGTCCAGTTCATTAGATCGGGTTGTGATGTGTTGGAATTCGATGGCAAGAGAGTAAAAGAATTGAAATATTTGATAGTGGGGGCTAAGGCCCAAAAATTACTGAAGCAAGGATGTCAAGGATACTTAGCATATGTGATAAACAAGCTAAAGGGCCAGTGCACTCTAGAGGACACCGAGGTAGTGAAGGACTTTCCCGATGTGTTCCCAGCGGAACTTACCTTTCTACCTCCCATCTGAGAAGTTGAATTCACCATTAACCTAGTTCCGGGAGCTGAACCAATATCTCGGACACTGTATCGGATGGCACCAGGAGAGTTAGAAGAGCTGAAGGAGCAGTTAGAAGAGTTAGTGAAGCAAGGCTGCATTAGACCTAGCACTTCACCCTGGGGAGCACCCGTACTATTTGTGAAGAAGAAGGACGGGGCTCTGAGGCTGTGTATCGACTATCGGAGCTTGAACAATTTGACGATCAAGAACAAGTATCCCCTACCGCTGATTGATAAGTTGTTCGACCAGTTACAAGGATCTAATTGCTACTCCAAATTAGACCTGAGGCAAGGGTACTATCAAGTGCAGATAAAAGAGGAAGATATTCCCAAGACGGCCTTCAACACTAGATATGGACATTTTGAGTTCCTGGTAATGCCATTCTGGGTGACCAATACTCCAGTAGTATTCATGGATTTGATGCATCGAGTGTTCCGACCTTATTTCGATAAGTTTGTGGTGGTCTTTATCGACGACATCCTAATTTATTCCAAGAGTCCGGAAGAGCATGCAGAACATCTGAAGCTCGTATTGGAGAAGTTACGGGAGCACAAGCTTTTTGCCAAGTTTAGCAAATATGAGTTCTGGCTGGATAATGTAGCATTTCTTGGCCATGTGGTGACCAAGGAGGGAATAAAGGTAGACCCAGCAAAGGTTGAAGTAGTGCCAGACTGGAAGCAACCGGAGAACATCACCGAGATTCGAAGCTTATTGGGATTGGCTGGTTACAATAGGAGGTTCATCAAAGGATTTTCAACGCTCACATCACCTATGACCCGATTGCTGAGAAAAGATGTTCCATTTGTTTGGAGTGAAAAATGTGAGAAGAGTTTCCAAGAGCTGAAGCAAAGATTGATGATAGCACCAGTGTTGAGTCTGCCAGAGGGAGATAAGCCTTACGCTCTGTATACCGATGCTTCGAAGGATTGGGTGCAATTTTAATGCAAGACCGAAAAGTGATCGCTTATGCTTCTTGAAAGTTGAGGCCTCATGAAGTCAACTACGCTACGTATGATCTAGAGTTGGCAGCCATTGTGTTCGCTCTCAAGAAATAGCGACACTATTTGTACGGGGCAGAATATGAAGTGTTCACTGACCACAAGAGCCTGAAGTACATCTTCACCTAGAAGGATTTGAATTTGAGGCAGCGACAATGGATGGAATTTTTAAAAAAGTACCATTGTCCAATCAACTATCATCCCAGAAGGCCAATGTTGTTGCTGATGCCCTGAGCAGAAAAGTTAGTATGGCCAGATTAAGAGTGCAGGAGATTCAAGTAGTTTAGGATGTGTTGGACAGGAGAGTGGAAGTGCAAGAGAAGAGAATTGTTGTTAGCAACCTGAAGTTGACACCAGATCTAAGGCAGGAAATTGTGGAAGCTTAGCAAAGTAACGCAGAATTTTAGCTTTTCAAGGACAAGGAGCTCAAATGACAAGGCAGTGAATTTTGACAAGACGAAGTGGGAGTTTTGTATTTCAGGGATCGGTTGTGTATGCCCAGTGAGCATCAATTGAAGGACAGAATTTTAGAAGAGGCGCATAGGAGTAAGTACGCCATTCATCCGGGAGAAGTCAAAATGTACCAGGATCTGAAAAGAGCCTATTGGTGGCCCGAAATGAAGCAGGATGTGGTTAAATATGTCTCGACATGTCTTACCTGTCAGAAGGTCAAAGCAGAGCATAAGAAGTAAGTAGGATTGTTACAACCGTTACCAGTACCTGAATAGAAGTAGGAGGAAGTGACCATGGATATTGTTACCGGACTTCCTATATCAAGGACCCAAAAGGACGCCATATGGGCAGTTGTGGATCGACTGACAAAATCGGCTCATTTCATACCAGTGAAAATAAGAGACTCTATGGAGAAGTTGGCTTAGACCTATGGGTGAGAAATAGTTCGACTGCATGGAGTACCTTCGAGTATTGTGTCTGACCGAGACCCGAGGTTTACATCTTGATTTTGGGGCAAATTTCAAGAATCAATAGGGTCGAGTCTGAAGTTCAGTACGACGGTGCATCCGCAGACCGATGGGCAGTCAAAAAGGGTTATTTAGATATTAGAGGATATGCTGAGAGCTTGTGTTCTGGATTTTGGGGATAAGTGGATCGAATGTGTGCTGTATGTGGAGTTGTCGTATAATAATAGTTATCAAGCTTCAATAGGGATGGCTCCGTATGAGGCCCTGTATGGACGCAAGTGTCAGGTACCGCTATACTAGAGTTGGTCAGAAGATGGACACATAAGCAAAATCGGAGAAGTCTGTGTTCAAGAAATGTTGGACAAAGTTAAGTTAATTTGGGAAAGGTTGAAGGCATCACAGAGTTGATAAGAGCTATGCAGACAATAGGCGGAGAGAGTTGGAGTTTCAAGTAGGAGACAGTGTATGTCTAAGATTGACGCCAAATAGAGGAATCTTGAAGCATCCGAAAGGTGGAAAACTGAATCCGAGGTATTTGGGACCATTCTCGATAAAGGAAAGGATTAGGCCGATAGCATATCAATTAAACTTGCCGGATGGATTGACGGGAATTCATAATGTGTTTCATGTGTCATAGCTGAAGAAGTACAATGCCGATCCCAGACATGTTCTGAATAATGAGCCGTTGGTGTTGCAACCCGATCTGAGATATGTGGAAAAACCCGTGCGAATATTGGACTGCAGTATCAAGAATCTTCAGAACAAGCAGATACCGATGGTAAAAGTTTAGTGAGAGCATCATGGCACGCGAAATGCCATATGGGAATCAGAAGAGTGGGTAAAGCAGAGGTATCTCAATTTGAGATAGAGGTATGCCTAAATTTCGGGACAAAATTCTCCTAAGAAGGGGAGGATATGAAACACTAATTAAAACCAACCCTAGAGTAAGGGGGTCGGGATGCATATCATATTTTCTTACATGCATAAATATATTTTTGTATGATTTTATGTACTTTGGATATGTGATTTATAGTCTAGAAGGCTTAATTGTGCTTATTGAGTAAGAAGGGCAAAATGGTAATTTTGCTTGAGGTGGAAATAGGGAGATAGCTTAAGGATTAAATATGTAAAATATTAATCTTGTAAGTCATATGTTCATAAATACTAATAAAATTTATTTATCATCTTTTAATCAAAACATATTAATATTTACTTATTCTTAATTTTATTTACCAATTATTTTCTAACCATTAATTATTAATAGATTTTTATTTTAAATAATATCATCTGGGGCCTGGGACCCTTCATCAAATAAATCCTAATTTATTTATAACAAGATTTAGACCTACAACTTATTAGAAACTATTTCACAAACCCTAGTTATTTTATTATCAAGCTAGATTGATTTTATAAAATTCTTTTTATCATCTAGCCTTAAAGTTTGGGACACTAGGGTCCTGATTGTAGTAAGTTGAGCTAGGATTATTTGTGAAAGTAAATTTTGGTTTCAGTTTAATTATGGCTTCTGTTTACCCCAGGCGGGGTTAGGTCAGCTTTTGGAGATCTTTGATTTATCTCAAGCAAAGGATCAAGTAAACTCCTGCATAAAACTTGTTTATTGTAAAAGGTTACTATAGCAAGCTAAACATGAAGTATGTGAACACTGATTTGGTAAAGGCAATTAAGGACTGTTTCCTTACTTGTTTCAGTCAAACTAATTATTTGAAAATCAACAACCAGTTTTACTCAAACACCAAACTGTTTCTAAAACCAATTTTAACACGGACTTTAGAAACCCTTAATTGCCATTTTCAAGTAAAGATATGTTTTATCAGTCTTCTCCCAAATGGGATAAACTACGTTAAGTACTCAATAAGGGTAGGCTAATAGTACTAGTTTTGAAGAGTAATAGTGAGTCTTTTGGCAGGAGGCCACCTCCAGAAGATGAACTCAACTTGGAAAAGCAACAATAATTCTTAGTCAGGCCGGTCCGAGTTAGCAAGTTTCAGTCATGTGGACTGTGTGTTGTTGGAGTGGACAACCGATTTTGTTTGGGTGTAGAGAAGGAGGAGTATTTTACCCGGTAGGCCGATCACCTACCTTTTGTCAGTCTGCACAAAGTGTGGCATTTTGACCATTGTATGGTTATGGGGCCCAACGTGTGGTAACCCATGGCTGCCCTTTTGAGTAGTTGATTTTATTGTACATGTATGGTTGGAAAAGCCAAAACGTCACTCTTGATTTTTAACATTGTTTATTGTTTGCCAGTATTTTTTCTTATGAAGTTCTTACACCTTGCATGCATGAACTGCTTTCACTGAACACGCAAAGCACACACGGACTTACTGAGATTTTTTTTAACTCATTACCCTTTTGCCATGTTTTTAGGTCGGTCCTATTGTGGAGATAAGTAGATAGTTTATTGCTTGCTTTGAAGGCCTTGTGTTATTTTCTTTACGTATTGCTTTGAGAGGCGAGAGTATTCAATGTATTTGTGGATTTATCTTAAATTCTTGGATTGTAATAAGTTTTAATTTTAAAGTAGTATTTTATTTTTGTTTGTATGACCTAGTTATAACGACCCCCTGTCCTTTGGACATGGCGACATCCCCGGTCCTGTTGGGCCTAGGTAGTGGGGTGTTACAAACTCTACCATCTTTCTTCTCAATCATAAGCCCCCCTTTAAATCACTATTCAAATACCCTTATTCATTGTACAAAATATAGCCTATGAATCCTTCATCCAACCGGTACACACATGCACATACAAAGTCTCACATAGTATACAATAATCATTTTAATCATCACAAATCTCACATTTTCATGTTATAATTTATATCAAAATGATCTCCGTAATGAAATCTACAACTTTAATTCTTGAAGCATAGGACTTTACCTTGTGTATAGGATGTTTTGTCTTGATTTTGCTCCAAGCAAACCAAAAACACACCAAGAAATACACACTTTTTTTTTTCTCTCACTTTTTCTATTTTTTCTTGAATTTTCCATTCCTTTTCTTCCGTATTTCTTTCTTCCTTCTTCTTTTATGCTCTTTGCCAGTTTCCCCACTAAATCCATCGCCATTCTTGGTCAAAATAATGACCAATAGGATTTTGCTCAATTAAATGAATGGTGGCTACTTTATATGTGTCGCAATCTCATTTTTTTCACATTTTTCTTAATTATTTTGCAAAGCTTTTTTAAGATGTCTTGCATGCATGAATATCTCATGCATCCTCTTATTATTTGACACTTGACCTTGGCCACTAATCACAAGAAGCCACACGTCCCATTTTTCAACCGCATTTTCCTATTTTCTTTAGAAATAACCAAAATCGAGTCCATAACGGAAAAATATTTTCTTTCACCATTCAACTCTAAAAATTCTACTGAATCCATTAGTCACACTTAAATTCTTCAATATCTTCTCTACTTGGTCAAATTTGCGATCAAAGTTATAGACGTGGTCAAAATGACGAAAATGCCCCTGATTCACACCAAAACGTGTGTTTCGTTGCTCTGATCAATTTCTCTTTTCAGAGTACCCTAAAATTCCTATTTTGTTAATAATAATGGCCTTCTAAAAATTTAGAGTATGGGTAGAACAAATTCAATAATTATATCCCAGTCCCTTCAAAATTTTATTTTACCAAACTATTCGTTTCATTATACCGATCAACTTTTGTTCTGGGCATCAATACAAATTCTTATCTTATTACAAATAATAGCCAATCAGAAGTAAAAAGGTGGGTTGTTACAATCTTGTAGTTAGATCATCCAATGAACTTGCCTAAATAACAACCATCAACGTGTTTACTTTAACACATTACCTATGGATGTGAGAACTATCGCTTGATCTAATCAAGAAGTATAAAACATGCTAGTCTTTATGTGTTAATGATGTCCTATCTCATTAATACTATGACTGGGGATAGTTTAAGCACAAGTTCTATATAGTGTAGTAAGAATCTCACATCATAATTTCTCTCATGATTTCCTTAACACTATATATTATGCTAGAGACTTTATCGCTTAGTTTTATACACATACATATATGAAACAAAGAAATTGAAAGATAAATAATGTTTTTTATTAATTTCATATGCAAAATGCATTGTACAAATGATTGTTTCGAGGGCATAATCCTAACAGATATCTAGCTTAGTATACAGCATGATGTACATCAAACTTTCTGCAGCCAAAGCATAGGAAATCCTACTTATCCTATCTTTCTCTTCTTGTGTCTTAGGGCACTCTTTTGAAGAGAGAGACAAACCCATGTCTACAATAGATCTGAGCCCCCTTGCTTAAGTCCAAGTTTAACTTGGCCAACATCTTGTCAAATATGTACTTTGGGATAATCCTAACATTCTCTACTTCCTATTTCTAAGAAGCTTAATCCTAAGAATGTAGTTGGCTTTTCCCAAGTTGTTCATATTGAATTCACTTAAAAGCTAAATCTTTATTAATGATAATGTCCCTACATCATAACGGATGAGTAGAATGTCATTAACATATAACACAAGAAAGACAGCATTAATACCTTCTAGTTTCTTGTACACGCGTAATTCAACTTCATTTCGAATGAAATCATAAGACTTTACAGTTTCATCAAAATAAATTTTCCATACTCTTGATGCTTACTTAAGTCCATAAATGGATTTCTTAAGCTTGCAAACTAAATGCCCTTGGCCTCTAGTAATAAAACATTCTTTTTGGGACAAATAGATGTCTTTACTAAGATGGTCATTAAGAAAAGCTATCTTGACATCCATTTGGCATATTTCGTAGTCAGAATAACATGCGATGGAAATGAGGATACGAATGGACTAAAGCATGATTGTCAAGGAAAAGGTTTCCTCACAGTTGATACCCTCTTTCTGAGTGTAACTTTTTGCCACAAGCCTAGCTTTGAAGGTTTCCACCTTTCTGTTTGCATTTCTTTCCTCTTGTATACCCATGATAGGGCCTAAATGTAACAATATTTTCCTACCTATTTAAGGTGATTTTGTGATAATTTTTATATAATAGATAGATAATTCCTTTACTTTTTGATGAAATTGAGATAATAAATGTAAAAAGGTTTTTGTTGAATTTTGTGCAGAATTGGTAGACTTTCAAACTTAAATTTTGCATTCCAGCATTGAACTAACGTTGGCCCATGATGTCCGAACTGGCTTTGGTTTAATTCTTGAACAACATGGTAAAAAGGGAAAAAGCAGAGTAGTCCGGCACTGGCAAATGAGAGCCAACATCGACTCAGAGAGAGTAAGCTGGCACTGGCCCTGGACTGGCCAATGTTGGTGTTGAACCCGGTTTTGAGCAAAATTTTGAAATTTCCAAGAAGTCTTTTGGTATCTAACTTATGTATGACCAAAACTCTTAGGAAATAATTTTGGCAACCTAGAAAGCAATAAATATAAGGAAAACACAAGAAAAACAGGGTGAATTTAGGGTACTAATTATAGATTTAGGATTGGAAGAAGATAATTCATCAAAAGGAGCATTGTTTTAAGAGAGTTTTCAATTGGAAAAGAAGATGGTTTGTTTATGAGTTCTTTCTTTTTCCTTTATTTTTATTTTCTTAAACAATGATAAGATCAAAGTTTTAATTGTATTTAGAAGATATTTTGGATCCATCATTTTGTATTGATTTTAGCTTTTTAATTAATTGGTTGTTATTTCTGGTATCTAGTTACTTACTTTATTTGATGAATTAATTGATTGCTTCTTCCTTCTAATTGAATTGAAAAATGAAATTAGGAGTGGATTCTATTTAATTAATTTCATATTTATTATTTCTTAATTGGATTGCAAAAGAAAGTGGAAGTGATTTCACCTAAAATATAGAGTTACTGGCTAATTTCATGTCCATATCAACAAGAATATAGGGGTATTTGTTAATGATTGAGTTTAATACATCTTTTGAGTGAATTGGTGAGACAGAATATATCAACTACTGTAATGAGAAGATAATGAATCCTTGGATTGCAAACAAAGTGGTTCTAATTTATTCCTTCATGATGCCAGGATAATGATTAATTGAGAAATTTGCTAGTCAATTATTATTATGTCTTCAGGGATTTCTATCTATGTACATGTCTTCTCTCATATGTTTTGTATATAATTAATTAATTAATTATTTATTTATTTTATTTCGTCTTGATCAATTTAGTTGTTAAGTTAAACAAGGGATGAAAACTAATTATCCTTGAGGATCGATACTCGTTAATTCCCTATACTATGTTTAATGATGGGTATACTTGCTCATATATGTGATTTGGGGGTTAACTTTTCAATTAAAACTTGATTGGAAATGGACTTAAAAATTAATGATTTTCATTACCCAAATCTTACGCATCTAGTTTTTTGCATTGTTTCTAGGGAACAATATCATGAAAACTTGGATTCTATTGATTTAGCTATGTAAATATGCATATATGTTCTTTGCTGTAATTAGGTGCCAGATCTTGTTGTTTGTATAATTACGTGGGCTACTTTCCTAACTGATTTCCTAATTATTGTATTTTGTGTACCAATTATATTTAATTAAATACCTATAAATTCTAAAACCTTATTTTCTTAATTCTCTTTTCAAGTTCAACTCTTAGTTTATGACTAGACGAATCAAAGGGGACATTGTGGACTTTGATCCAGAAATTGAAAGAACTTTGACAAGGATTCAAATGGCCCATAGGCAAAGGGCTAACTAATTAAATTATACAAGAGAGATGGAAGTGAACCTGAACAATAATTGTGGTAATAGTAATAACAATAGAAGGACTATGGGTAATTTCGCTAGACTTGCAATTTCAGGAACTAATTCAAGTATTGTTAGACGAAGGGTGAAAGCCAATAATTTTGAGATAAAACACAATATTATCCAAATGATCCAAAACATGGTCCAATTTGATAGGTTACCTGATGAAGAGCTTAATATCTACATTGCTAGTTTTCTGGAGATTTGTGATACTTTTAAGATGAATGGAGTATTGAAGGATGCGATAAAGTTGAGACTCTTTCCTTTTTCTCTTAGGGATGGAGCCAAATTTTGGTTAAAATATTTGCTAGTAGGATCAATAATTACCTGGAATGGACTTGCTAAAAAATTTCAAGCCAAATATTTTCCCCTAGCTAGGATAGCCAACAATTAGAGTCTATGTATATGTATGAGTGTTGGAAAAAATGGAAGGAGATGCTTAGGAAGTGTCCTCACCATAAGTTCAAATTAGGCATGTAAATGCAAATATTTCATAGTAGGTTTAATTTTGCTACAAAATAACTGATTGATGCATTAGCTAGAGGGATAAGAAGTTCTAAGACCCCAGAGGAGCTTAATGAGTTGGTTGAAAACATTACTATGAACAATTACTCGTGTGGAAATCTAAGGCATAAGGCTCATATGCAAGGAGTTCACAAATTGACGCCATAGCTACCTTGGAAGCTAAAGTTAAGGTAATGGCTTAAAAGATGGAACAATTGGTAGTGGCCTTTCTCAAGGGCAAGTGATGAATGTTAATTATGATTTTTGTAGAGAAGGGCATCCCAATCATGAGTACCAAAATATAAATTCACCCCAAAGTTCCTTGGAACAAGTTACTTTTATAGGGAATGGGAGATAAGGTAATAATCTATATAGTGCTACCTACAACCCTAGTTGGAGGAATCATCGTAATTTTTCTTAAACAAATCAAAACCAACCTAGGCAAAATCCCTCAAACTTCAGTGGAAACTAAAGGGCTAAACCTACTTTACCTTACAATGCACCACCACCAAAGCTATAATTGGAAGAATTGGTAAACAAAATGGTAAGCTCAACTGATGCACGTATTCAAGGAGTTAACACTGTGACCCAAAATTTGGAGGTCTTAATGCACAACCTGGAGAATCAAATTAGCCAATTGGCTAAGATGTTTGGAGATCATCAAACTAGATATCTACTAAAGAACACAGAAACCGATCCACAAGACTTCGATTGTAGAAAGAAATAAAGTTTTTAATTGCTTTCTTGCCTTCTATTTATTTGAACATTTGTTAATTTTGTTTTTCATGGTTTTTGTTTATTCTATGTTCAAACCCTCGCATTAATTCCATGTTGTTTTCTTTTCTATATTTTATTTTTTAAATTGAATTAATTTGACAAAACAAATAATATTTTCAGACTGCACAGAAGAAAACTAGCACTGGTTCAGCATCTTGAACCTAGTGCTGGCTGGCTTTAGGGCATTTACCAGGTTAGCCAGAATAGAGCTTGTGTTGGTTCACATCCTTGGAGCCAGCACTGATGCCGGCTCCTGCTTATGTCGGGAGGCCGCCAATATAAGCCACTTTTGGCTTATTTTTTTCAAAACAAAGTGCAATCCCTCTCTTTGTCCTCTCATCTACTGTCGGCTCTTGATATCCAACCATCACCGACCTCAATTTATTCACCAAAAACACTTTTTGAACATGAAATCTTTGGTTTTTCATCAAATATTTCAACTTCTATGTAATGAATGTTCAAAAATCTAACTTTTTCCCTTGAATATCAACCTTCCAAATCTTCTACAAGGTAAGATTTTATCTTCATGAAGTTTGCATATGATGTTTACCCATGCTTTGGTGATCATTATAGGCATTTTTCTTGGTAATTTAACGGTTCAATTTCGAGATTGAACTTTTTCATATTTTTGGGCAATTTTAATGGCGAAATACCAATATTTGTGATTTTTGAGTTGGTTTGAGATTGTTTTAGGCTTATAATGTTACTACAATTGTTGTTATGTAATGAATGTGCTCATTTGATCTTTTTAGGAATATATCATGGTTGCCTATTTTCTAGGTACAATGTAAATTATTGGACTGCATTCACTGATTATAATGCATGCACAATAGCTTAATGGGTTAAGGGTTGTGTTTATTTCAAAGGAAAGATGCAGCTATATTGAAGCTCATTGTGGCGTATTTTTTATCATGTTATATGAATTTTATGATGGAATTATTTTATGGCTATAAGAAGGGATTGATTGCAATTGGTTATGATTTCACATTGCTTCCATTGGTTTTAACCTTTCTATTTTGTTTTGATAATGCATAATGAGAGTGTGTTGGCTATTAGAATTGCATTTTTGTGCAGGTATTTTGAGGAGGTTGGGAATTTTTATGGGATTAAATTGGTATTAGTGAGATATTGGTATGGTGGGTTGAGAATTAAATTGTGGTGGATTATTCTGAGATTGAGAGTTTTGTAGGTTGAGGTTTGTAGTGTCGGTTTTTAAGCCTTCTTCTCTTTTAACCTTTTGAACATTTGTGGACAATCTTGCTAGTAAAACACAATGCTTAGACAAAAGGGCACAGGTTAATATTCTAAACGAACTAGAACTTCTTTATTTGCCCTGTCTTTTGAACCATATCCTATACAGCCTACATAGTTCATTGACCCTTCATGTCAAGTGGGATATCAAAAGCATGCCAACAATAAAATCATAGTGGAAAAGACCTTTAAGCCATCTTTAGATAACTTTCTTCAACTTTTCCACTATGTTTAGGAGATTGGGAATCTGTCATTTATCTGTAATATATGCATTGTCTAGTCCTAGTTCAAGAGTTCTATGCCAACATGTAGGATAAAAAGAAATATGACCTAGAGATTATTTCTACTATAGTTAAAGGACTGGTTATTGAGTTTGATAGAACTAGATTGGTTGTTATTCTAAGTGTTAACAATGAGAGACCCTGGTTGACTATAGACCATCATAAGCAAAGGATTGTTTTGGACTCCCTGTGGTATTTTGATGACACTCCTAAGGAGTTTGAGCTATATAGGAGGGATCCGCATACTTTACCAAATTGTTATTCTAATAATGATCTCCAAGCCCGATTGAGAACCTTAATCTATATATTTGCTTTTAATATTGTTCCTAAGGCTAGTGAGTTCAATGAAATGAGGGTCATTGATATTTACATCATTTCTAAGATGCTTAATATCATTCTTATCCCCCTCACCCTATTGATTATCCAGTCCATGAGGGACGTGATTTATTCTCAGCTTTCCTCCAAAGCCCTTGTGTTTCCATTGGTGATCATGCAAATCTTTTAGGCTTTTGGAGTGAGTTGTGATGGGGAGTTGACTAAGGCTACCACTGAGTGGGGTGTGGTGAGTGCGTAGACATTAATTAACTACAGGTACAAGTACCATAAGAGAGAAAGAAGGTGGATGACAGCATATGAAGCATAAAATCCAGGCATGGAAGAGATTCCCCTTGAGGAGGAAAATGAGCAGAGCCTACCGCAAACTAGGATATGCACGAGCAACATGAGATCACCACCTACTGTTGATTTTAAGAATAAGTTGGAGCAAGTACAACTGCGCATGGAGAAATAGACATCTATACTTCTGTAACTGAGGGATTTTGTAAATGCCTTGCATAGGAAGCAAGATGCTTAGAAGTAGCAATGGACCTAGTGGATACATGCACAGCAAGGACATGCTATAGCTACCCATGCTACCCCTATTGATTCGATGATAAGGATGACCATAACAATGAGATGGAGGATTGATGTTCCTCTTTATTTTGATTTGACAGTCCTTTACTTTTCTTCGCATTTGGGATATTTTCTGTACTTTTCTTTACTATTCATTTATTTTCTTTTCTTTTTTTTATGGTGCATTTTGTTTTGTTTTGTTTTTTTAGGAATGATCAACATTGTCAAGCAATATGCTATTTATGATGGAATTCTACCTTCTTACTTGCTTATATAGATTTATTGAAACTTGGGAGAGTTTTTTTTTTTTTTTCTCTTATTCTTTTTCCTCTTTATTTTTAAGTCCCTTGTTCATGTTTTCTTGAGATATTTTTGGCCATTAGGGACAATATTTAGTTTATGTATGGGGGAGGGATTCAGAATTAGATATTTTTCTAGGTATGTATGTTCTTAAGCTAATAATAATGATTTAATTTCCAATTTTTGGGCTAATTTTTTTTTAAAAAAAATTCATGATGATGATAGTGGAAATTGTGGTTTATTGAGTTAATATAGTGAAAATATTATATTTCTTTTTCCACTATAAGAAAATGATACATTTGCTATAAAAATTTTTTCCTAGCTAAAGTTTTGTCGCTAAAAGAACCCTTTAGCGAGAAAAATTTTTCTTCAGCGACAAAAACATTTTGCCAATATTGATTGAGACATTCGGCTACAAAATTTTTATTTCCTAACTAAAAGTGATGGCTTTAGCTAGGAAATAAGTATATTAGTGAGAAAATTTTAGCACTAATAATGCAGCGTCAACGATGAAAATTCATTTTCTTGTTAAAAACATTAATTTTTATCACTATTAACTATACTTTTAGAGACAAAATTCATATTTTCTTACCTATCTTTAAATTTTTAAATATTTATAACATAGCCCCAACAATTTTTTAAATTAGTCTTTAAATTTTGTATAATTACAAATTGACCGCAAAAATTTGTAAATTGATCCCTAAATTTTAAAATATTTGTAATATGACCATAAAAATTTTATAAATTCATCTCTAAAGTTTTAAATATATAAAGCATGACCCCAAATTTTACAATTTGCTCCTTAAATTTTGTAAAATTATAAAATGATAATAAAAATTTATAAATTGATCATTAAATTTTAGAATATTTAAAATATAATCCTAAAAATTTTACAAATTATTCCCTAAATTTTTAAATATGTATAAATTCATTATATTTTGGACTGGTTTATAGAAATTAAGTTAGATTATATGGCAAAACATGTTCGATAATCTTCAAATTTGGTCATAATACATTTTTTTAGTTCAATAAATCTAATGGTTGGATTGTTAATTTGATATGTCTATTCTTGTAAATGTGTTAGGTTTTGGGTATTTTTATAATGATTATGCAAGATTAGGTGGTAAAATATATCCAATTATCTTTAAATTTGGTCACAATATGTTTTTATGGTAATTTTAACAAATCTAATGATTGAATCATTAATTTGATATGCCCATCTTTGTAAATGGGTTAAATTTCTAGCATTTGTATAAATATTATGCTAGATTAAGTAGAAAAACGTATCTTATTATCTTCAAATTTGGCCATTACACTTTTCAATAATTTGACATGCCTACTTTTGTATATGTGTTAGGTTTTGGGCATTTTTATAGAGATTATGCTAGATTACGTACTAAAATATATCCTATTACCTTAAAATTTGGTTATAACACTTTCTATAGTAATTTTAATAAATCTAATGGTTAGATCGTTCATTTAATGCACTCATCTTCATACATATATTAGGGTTTGAGCCATTTTATAGGTATTATGCGAGTGTATGTGCAAAATATATCTAATTACTTTCAAATTTGGTCATAACACATTTCATAACAATTTCAACAAATATAACGGTTGGATCATTAATTTAACGTGCCTATCTTTGAATATGCGTTAGGTTTTGAAAATTTTTATAGAGATTATACTAGATTATATGTAACACCCCACTACTACGTACCCAAAAAGGGCGGAGATGTCACCCAATCCCGGAGAACAAGGGGTCTTTAAAACGAGGTATAAAAATGTGAAGACAACCAAAGAAATCAAACTTAGATAAATAATGGAAAACTCTTATTACATCGGCTCAAACACGAGCAAAACTAAACAAAAACAAATATCTAATCAGAAACTTGAACCAACAATTGTCTCCTAGAACACAATGGAAAGAAATAACACAAGCTTCAACTATCACATGCCCCACTTGCTCAGCATAATCTATCTCTTGAAAACATGATATAAAACAGTGTGAGATTAAATCTCAGTAAGTCCTGTGTGAGCACATGGTACTTTCAACAGTTCATGTATGCATAGTGAAAATAATTTGTAGAAATATTCAGCAAGTCATAAATAATTTTCTCTTTGCAAGGAGTGGGTTTTTTTCATTATCACACTTTATACAAAATAAATCATCCACTCGAATAAACAGCCATGTCACCACACGTTGGGCTCCATGAGGACAAGGCACCACACTTTGTGCACCTTGCCTGGACCAGATTATCACACGTTGGGCATTCTGATCAAGGTGAGTGTATAGCCCACCGGGTGAGATACTCCTCCTTCTCTACACCCAACAAAACCATCCGGGTGTCCTTGTCGGGAAAATAAATAATACCTTATCAGGTACAAATGCTAGCTTGGACCGGCCTGACCAACCAACACTGTCTCCTTTTCAAGCCGAGCTTATCTTCTGGAGATGGCCTCCTGCCAGAAGACTTACTCAAGCCCTCCAAGACTAGTATTGTTAGCCTACCCTTATTGAGTACTCAACGAACATATTCGTCAATTCCTGATTCAAAATATTTCCATATCTTGGCTTTGTAAAATGTGGTTTTCTTTAGAAGAGTTTTCTAAAAATTTAGGAGAAAGAATAGTGTTCTTGATAGAATCATTAGTTTGACAAAATCAGTAAAAGAGTAAATATCCATGTTTACAACCTAAGCAAACATAGTTTAACAATAGGTTCACAAAGCTTTACCACATAGACTTGCCATCACAACATTTAACAAAAGAGTTTATGCAGTGACTTACTTGATATGCCTCAGATAAACAAGATAAAATCACAGCTTGCTTTCTTCAAATACCCTCCTGATCTAGAATCACATAATATCATGATTAGGGTCTCAATCGATTCAAATATACATTAAACTCATTTATTCCCATAATAATTCACAATCCATTATCTACCTCCAAATAAATTATCTACTTCCCAAAGCTTATACACTATGACCCTACATCCATCAAAGACATGATTAGTATATCAAAAAGGTCTTGACTTGATCATCACAATTCACATCCGTCATTATCACCATAAAACATAGCATTACTATCCATCGAATACGCTTAATTAATTACTCGACTAAAAATAGTCATCTATCCCCACCAAGTACATATATGATGCTATCATACTTCCATAGACCTCATCAATCTCATTAGACCTTAACTTCGACATCAAGGGTAAGAATTCCCTTACCTTGAAACAACCGGGTTATCAAGATCTCGATGCTCTTATGGTGATCATCTCGAGTTCATTTGAGAAGAAGAGAAAAGCTGCCTTCTTTCCTTCCTTTTGTCTGAAGGTAGCTAAAGAGAATGAAATCAGCCTTTAGGTGGCGTGATTCAAGGGAAGGAAAAGAGAAGAATTGACGAAAGAAAGGATTCAAGATGTTGAGATGATTTTTGCTTACCTTAGGGTGTGATTGGTTTTTTGCTAGGAATTGCTCTTGGGATTGTCGAAAATTGCAGAAGAGTTCTTGCTGGAATTTTTGTATAGGAAGGAGGGAATGGTTGGCTACTGTGATTTAGGGTTAGAGAAGTTTGATTTAGAGTTAGATGGTGATGCTAAGAAGGACTCCTAACGGCTTTAGGTTTCTTGGACAACAAGGGTGAAAATTGTAGCGTGTTGTACCCCTTTTTGCTGCTAAAATTGGGAACGTTTAAGAGGAGAAAATAATCTGGAATTGTTCTCTTATGCTGGCCGAAATATTGCTCAAGAAAAGGGTTGTGTGTGTTCAGGTCTTTTTGGCTAATGAAGGAAGAGTTTGCACAGCTTTTGATCACCGAAAAACATGCAGTGGTTTTTGTGCGAAAATTTGCTAAACAAAAGAGGGAAAGTTCAGGCTGTTTTGGTTGCTAATTTGTTCACAATTCAGAGAGGAAATAATGAGTTCTTTAGGCGTTGAAATTGGCCAATTCAATAAGGAGTTTTAGTGGCGGTTGGAGTGCAGAATTTTTTGTCATTGCATTAAGCAAAGCCGGCCGAAAATTCTGGTTTGAAGCTGGCCGAAATTCTGGAATTTTTGGTGGATAAAATTTGATTTTGTGTTGCCACAGTAATCTGATTTGGTGAGGGGTGTTCTAGGTGATTTGAGCTAGGTTTTGAAGAGTTTGATTGCACTTAGGAGTGTAGGAATTTCGTGCAGCTTGTGCATGCACAAGGCAGCCGAAATTCTACAGAAAAAAGAGAGAGTAAAACCTAGTTGATTTAGGATTGAAATAAAATCTGATTTGCTAATGAATTTAGGATAATATTTCCTAGTATTGAAAGAGTTTGTTTTGAGCTAAAACACCTTCAAAGGTAGTGGCACTAAGTTGGAAAATTTTTCAGATTTTTAGCTAGGGTTCTATGCTCAAAATTAACGAGGTGTCTAACTAGAAAAATAGCAATTTAGTTCTAACTATCAATTACGAAATCTGATACATTAAAACCAAGCCGGAATCTAATTATTCTAACTAGGATTTTAGAAAATCAAAGAATAAAAGCTGGAAATAAAATTACACTTTACCCCCATAAAAAATCCTTGAATTTAGGAGATAAATATGGAGACTTGTCTCCTTAGAAGATGGTGCTAAAATTCACTAGGATGGCTCGGGTTTTTCGGCCAAAGCATGAAGAAATCTAGAGAAAAGAATTCAAAAGGAAAATTAAGATTTGCAAGAGGTAAGATTCGAACTCGGGTCACTAAAGAAAATCACCAAATCCAACCGCTATTCCAAATCAACTCCGATGATAATATTTCTTTAGAAAATTCTTTCCACCCTAATTCTCATCCCTCCATCTCCTCTACTAAACTTCACTTAAAACAACTCTCAAGTAATGCAACAACACATTTAAATAATTTTATGCAAGCATAACCTTGACAATCACATGCACCCATGCAAAAATAATTTGAAGATATCACATGAAATGCGAGATGCTATGCAATGCATGACTTTTTCTCCATAGGTTAAAGGTGGTTTTGGGTGGGGTATTACATTATATGCTAAAATATATCCTATAACCTTCAAATTTAGTCATAACACTTTCCATGGTAATTTTAGTAAATCTAATAGTTAGATCGTTTATTTGATATGCCTATATTTGTAAATGGGTTAGGTTTCGAGTATTTTTATAGAGATTATGCTAGATTAAGTATAAAAACATATTCAATTATCTTTAAATTTAGTCATAACACTTTTCATAGAAAATTCAATAAATCTAGCAATTGGATCATTAATTTGGCATGCCTATATTTGAATATGTGTTAGGTTTTAGGTATTTTTACAAAGATTATGCTAGATTATGTGTGAAAATATATCCTATTACCATCAAATTTGGTCAAAACACTTTCATAGTAATTTCAAAAAATATAACGGTAAGGCCCTTCTTTTGATGTGCCTATCTTTGTATATGTATTATGTTTTGGGCATTTTTTATAGATATTATGCAAGTGTATGTGCAAAATATACCTTCAAATTTGGTCATAACACATTTCATAGCAATTCTAACAAATCTAACAGTTTGATCACTAATTTGACATTCCTATCTTTGTATATGTGTCAGGTTTTGGGTATTTTTACAGAGATTATCCTAGATTATGTACTAAAATATATCCTATTACCGTCAAATTTGGTCAAATACTTTCCATAATAATTTCAATAAATCTATTGGTTAGATCGTACATTTGATATACCTATATTTGTAAATAGGTTAGGTTCCGAACATTTTTATAGAGATTATGATAAAGTAAGAGGTAAAATATATCCAATTATTTTTAAATTTGGTCATAACACTTTTCATAGCAATTCCAACAAATCTAATGGTTGGATCATTAATTTGAAGTGTCTATTTTGGATATGGGTTTGGTTTTGGATATTTTTATAGAAATTATAATGGATTATGTGGTAAAATATATCCCCTTAAGTTCAAATTTGGTCATAATACATTTTTTTTTTGGCAAATTCAATAAATCTAACAGTTGGATCATTAATTTGATATATTTTTCCTTGAAAATGCATTAGCTTTTGGGCATTTTTTTAATATTTATGCAAGATTAGGTGGTAAAATAAATCCAATTACCTTCAAAGTTGGTTATAATATCTTTTTCAGTAATTTTAACAAATTTAACGGTTGGATCGTCAATTTGATGTGCCTATCTTTGTGAATGGGTAATGTTTTAAGTATTTTTACAGAAATTATGCTAGAATAAGTAGAAAAACATGTTTGTTTATTTTTAAATTTGGTCATAACACTTTTCATAGAAATTTCAACAAATCTAACGGTTGGATCATTAATTTAATGTGGTAATCTATGAAAATGTGTTAGGTTTTGGACACTTTAACAAAGATTATGCTATATTATGTGCTAAAATATATCTTATTACCTTTAAATTTAGTCATAATATTTTCCAAAGTAATTTCAAAAAATCTAATGGTTGGATTATAAATTTGATATGCCAATCTTTGTAAATGTGTTATGTTTTAGCCAATTTTTATAAATATTTTGCTAGATTATATGTCGAAATATATCCAATTAACTTCATATTCTATCATAACACTTTTCAAAATAGTTTTAATGAATTTAATATTTGGATCATT